>CAWUFW010014404.1:0-415809 GCA_963921515.1 Calotriton arnoldi
GCCCCAGCCTGTCTGCTGTTCTCTCTAAACGACTTTGGAGTGCACTCTAGGTGCACTAGTGATTGGACGCCGTGGTACCTCGTGAGTCCCGAGCATATGGTACCTTAGGTGCCTAAGGGGGCATAGGTACTTCACAGGCCTACCCAGGGGCTGCATAGCATGCGATATGCCACCCCTGGAAGCAGACTAAACCTGACACCACAGGCCTGCTACTGCAGCCTGGGTGAGGTGGTGCTAGCACTCCCTCACTGAGATATGGGTTCCCTCATGTCTCTTCCTGCACACACATATAAAACCTATCAGTCACCCCCTAAGGCAGGCCCTATCAATCCTGAGGGCAGGGTGCTTGGCTTCTATGGTGAGGGGGTGCCTCTGCCTGAGCAGGGCCCCTCTGCAGCTCTCAGAGTGCATTCTCTGGTGCTGTTTGTGGATCTTGCGGTTAAACCATATACTCTTAAGTGCACTATATCCTCGCGGCAAAATGCTCAACTTTGGAATGGCTAAGCATCGAAACATGTCGTGTTTGGTGTCAAACATCTTGGAATACTACCCCTCACCAGTCCTGGCGGCGGGGTAAAGATCCACCCTTCTAGAGGGATAGACATGTACCTACTGTGGAAACGCGGTAGAATCCTGCAGAGCTCCTGGCATCACAAAAATGGATGCCACCAGTCACAGACACTGGGCCGCTCCTCCTGCTGGATGACCAACACTCGCAGAGGTGTGGAGGAAGCCCAACAATAGATATCCTGTCCCAAGGGGGTGTGACCACCTCCCAGACAGGGTTTAGTGTGTGCCAGGGCTGGGTGCGATTTTCACTCCCAGAGTGCTTTTGAAGTCCTGGCACTGGGGGGCAGAAGGCCCCTCTCCAGTGCACTGCCCCAGTGTCTGTAAGCCGGCTCTGTGGGCTACCTGCCCCTGCCCACGGAGCTGAAACTGGACAAAGGGAAGATGGGTGCAGCCGCCCATTCCCCTGACCCTCCCACAGGTAGGGTCACAGAGCCAGTCCCCTCCCTTTCTTTAGTATAAGAGGGGAACCTGTGCACTGCAACCCTAGATTTCCCTGGACGACGCTCTGAAGACGCATCCCGGACCTTCGATCGCTCCACTCACCTTGGAAAGACTGGAAGAATCTCCCTGGGAGTCAAGGAGTGACTCCCCTGGCTTCGGCAGGCACCTAAAACTACAAACGACGGTCGCAAACTACGCCGCTCCCCGCCCGGAGTCCGCAGTCCCTGCAGCCCAAGAATGTGGATTTCCTGACTTCCTCAAAGGCCCATCGTGAGTCCCCAGCGTGGCTGAGGCCAGGTGGGACCCCAAGAGTGACGTGAGGAAACCGCGACCCCTGGGTACCGTGCATACTCATTAGCCAGAGTGCAAACCCCTTTCACAACGTTTCCCACGAACTTGTGCTTTGGGCCACGTGTGGTCTCTACAGCTCCAGCAGGAATGCCTCCGAAGATCGGGAGGCCTACCACGTCCCTGAGAGAGACCGTGGGCCCCCTGTTGAGCGAATCCTCCCGGAGGCGTTCCTTCGCGATCACTTGCACAGCCGAAGCCTGTGGGTCCCCAGAAGAGACTTTCTAGCAAAAGGAAGCGCAAAGGGCTCCCCTGGTTGCTCCAGGCCTGCCCTGACCAAGTACCTCGCGGGAGTGAGTCCCTCAGACCTTGCTGGTCTGGCGCCATTGCCTCTTCCACATCCTTTCCCCGAGACCTGCTGTTACCAAGGCTTGTTGGGTCCCACCGAGCCGCCGGCACCGCAGTAAGCCGCAGACATCGTGGGAACACGCCGAATCCAGCTCCTGGTCATCGCCGGCTAGCCTCCTGGACCTCGTGGCTGAAGAGTCACGGCACCCGCAGGCGACCCGGGAATTCCTGGCGACGACGGTGCAGGCATCCATCTTCCTTGCCCTGAGTCACTGCCAAGTGACTTTGAACACTGTCCCCTCTGCTTTGCAGGTCGTCCATCTTCCTGAATCCAGGCTTGGGACCTTCCTCCGGACTGCTTCTCCTGTCGCCGCAGGCAGCAAGTCTTCACTGGCTCCCATTGAAAAAACGACGCCGAGCGACCCCGCACCAAAGGACACCTATGCACCCGGCTCCCCTGGGTGGGTGTAACTTCAGCACTACGGTGCTCCGGTGGGTGTGGGCCTCTGTGAACTCACTTACTCCTGTAAGTGGACTTGCTTGTAGCCCTCTAGAAGTGTCTCTAAACCCAACTTAAGTGCATAATTGCGCTGACTCTCGACAGGTTCTCGCTGTCAGGCTAGACACACCACGATCTCATCTCCTTTGTAACACTATCTAGAACTGCAGTCCCGACCTCGCACTGAGTCCGATCGGTGTTCCGCCCCGAACAATACACCATGATATCGAGATTTCCATTGCACTGACTCGGGCACGTCGCAGGTTGTTTTAGACACAGCGCGCCCACCCCCTTGCAACTCTGTCTGTAACCGCGCTCCTTCGCACTCGTGCACAAGTGACCGACCGGTGTGTTCGCCTCGAACACGCAAGGGACCTTTAACATTGAAATCTCAATCGCGTCTGTGCGCATAGACTCGGGACAGGACTCGGCACCGGTGCCAGGACACCGCGTCCGTCCCCTGTGGGTCTCCTCACAACTACCTGGGGTGGTTCCTGGGGGTCCCTGGGATTCTAGATGCCCTAGGCCTAGAGTGAAAAGCCAAACTAAGATTGTGGTATTCGACTGTGCTAAGCTTGTTCTCCTTTTGATAAACATTTGACCTGTACATATGTTCCTGACTTCTGATCATCATAAAGAGATTAGTAGAGATTATTTATTAATAATACATATATATTTGATATATATACCTGTGTAGTGTCTTTTCATTGGTGATTCAGAGATTGTGTGGTAAAACAAGCTGCTTTACATTCCTTCAAGACTTAAGCCTAGAGAGCTGCTCTCGCTACCTGGGATAGCTTTCTACTAAGGGTCTTAAACCTATCTACCATAAGAGTCGAATTGTTCTGGTGCAAGGTGTCCACTTTATTTAGTGAACATGCCTACCAGGCCACTTCTCACATAGGGGTACAGGTATATATATATATATATATATATATATATATATATATATATATATATTAACACGGAGCCGCCCTCCCGCTACGCTCGCGTAGTTGCGAGATTTCACTACTTCGCACTATGCGAACCCCGTGGCACAGTGCAAACACGCGTAGCGCCAGCGTAGTGCAGCAGTCATTTTTTTTTAACTTGCTCGCGGTCTCAACATCAAGTTGGCGGCCGCGAGCCAGCTCGCTCTTCATCCCGGCAGACTTTCCTCGTTCGCGATCAGCAACATCAGTTGTCGATCGCGAGCGTGGAAAATAAACCTCCCGGCGAGATTCTCAATGCGGAGGAGTCAGGTTTTCTCATTCACGGTGGTCGCGTATGCCTGCCGTGCGCTCACGATGAGAAACTACCAGTCCCGTTGAGAAAACTGCCGCTCGGTAAGTACTCGGCGACGTACTCGCACTGTGCAGAGATGCCGTTTTCAATGATTGCACAGTCACCGGACAAGCATCCGGCACTGTGCAATCATCGCGAATTGGCCAGGGTTAATATATATATATATATATATATATATATATATATATATATATATATATATATATATATATATATATATATATATATATATATATTCACTGAAAAACCATAGGTTTCAGGGACGTCTCAGTATTTTGTGAGTAACCACTATGTGAAGGCTTATGTAGTGTTGGAGTATATAAATGACTATATGTGAGAGTGAGTGATTGTGAGAGTGGCTGTATGGATGAGTGTGTGCTTGTATCAGTGATTGTATAAGAGAGTAAGTATGTGTTATTTTCTGAATAGTGAGGTGGTGTGTGTATAACTGAGAGTGCAGAAAGAGGCAACAGATGTGCAGAAAGAGGCATGAGAGGTGCAGAAACAGGCAAGAGAAGTGCACAAAGAGGCAAGAGAGTTGCATGAAAGAAGACAACAGAGTGTGTAGAAAGAAGCAAGAAAAGTGCAGAAAGAGGCAAGTGAGATGCAAAAACGGCAGGAAAGGTACAGAAAGATGGAAGACGAGTGCAGAAAGAGACAACAGGGGTGCAGAAAGAAGCAAATGAGGTGCAGAAAGAGGCAACAGACATGCAGAAAGAGGGAAGAGAGGTGCAGAAAAAGGCAAGGAAAGTGCAGAAAGAGGCAAAAGACGTACTTAAAGAGACAAAAGGGGTGCAGAAAGAAGCAAGAAAAGTGCAGAAAGAAGCAAGTGAGATACAAAAACAGGCAGGAAAGGTACAGAAAGAGGGAAGACGAGTGCAGAAAGAGACAACAGAGGTGCAGAAAGAAGCAAATGAGGTGCAGAAAGAGGCAACAGAGGTGCAGAAAGAGGCGAAGAGAGGTGCAGAAAAAGGCAAGAAAAGTGCAGAAAGAGGCAAGAGAATTGCATGAAAGAAGCAACAGAGGTGCAGAAAGAAGCAAGAAAAGTGCAGAAAGAAGCAAGTGAGATGCAAAAACAGGCAGGAAAGGTACAGAAAGAGGGAAGACGAGTGCAGAAAGAGACAACAGGGGTGCAGAAAGAAGCAAATGAGGTGCAGAAAGAGGCAACAGACGTGCAGAAAGAGGGAAGAGAGGTGCAGAAAAAGCCAAGAAAAGTGCAGAAAGAGGCAAAAGAGGTACATAAAGAGACAACAGGGGTGCAGAAAGAAGCAAGAGAAGTGCAGAAAGAGGCAAGAGAGATGCAAAACAGGCAGGAAAGGTACAGAAAGACGGAAGACGAGTGCAGAAAGAGACAACAGGGGTGCAGAAAGAAGCAAATGAGGTGCAGAAAGAGGCACAGACGAGGTGCAGAAAGAGGCAAGAGAAAGTGCAGAAAGAGGCAAAAGAGAGTGCATAAAGAGACAACAGGGGTGCAGAAAGAAGCAAGAAAAGTGCAGAAAGAGGCAAGTGAGATGCAAAACAGGCAGGAAAGGTACAGAAAGAGGAAGACGAGTGCAGAAAGAGACAACAGGGGTGCAGAAAGAAGCAAATGAGGTGCAGAAAGAGGCAACAGAACGTGCAGAAAGAGGAAGAGAGGTGCAGAAAAAGGCAAGAAAAGTGCAGAAAGAGGCAAAAGAGGTGCATAAAGAGACAACAGGGGTGCAGAAAGAAGCAAGAAAAGTGCAGAAAGAAGCAAGTGAGATGCAAAAACAGGCAGAAAGACAGAAAGGAAGAGAGTGCAGAAAGAGACAAGAGAGGTGCAGAAAGAAGCAAATGAGGTGCAGAAAGAGGCAACAGACGTGCAGAAAGAGGGAAGAGAGGTGCAGAAAAAGGCAAGAAAAGTGCAGAAAGAGGCAAGAGAGGTGCAGAAAGAGACAACAGGGGTGCAGAAAGAAGCAAATGAGGTGCAGAAAGAGGCAAGTGAGATGCAAAAACAGGCAGGAAAGGTACAGAAAGAGGGAAGAGGAGTGCAGAAAGAGACAACAGGGGTGCAGAAAGAAGCAAATGAGGTGCAGAAAGAGGCAACAGACGTGCAGAAAGAGGCAAGAGAGGTGCAGAAACAGGCAAGAGAAGTGCAGAAAGAGGCAAAAGAGGTACATAAAGAGACAACAGGGGTGCAGAAAGAAGCAAGAAAGGTGCAGAAAGAAGCAAGTGAGATGCAAAAACAGGCAGGAAAGGTACAGAAAGACGGAAGACGAGTGCAGAAAAGAGACAACAGAGGTGCAGAAAGAAGCAAATGAGGTGCAGAAAGAGGCAACAGACGTGCAGAAAGAGGGAAGAGAGGTGCAGAAAAAGGCAAGAGAAGTGCAGAAAGAGGCAAGAGAGGTACATAAAGAGACAACAGAGGTGCAGAAAGAAGCAAGAAAAGTGCAGAAAGAGAGCAAGTGAGATGCAAAAACAGGCAGGAAAGGTACAGAAAGAGGGAAGACGAGTGCAGAAAGAGACAACAGGGGTGCAGAAAGAAGCAAATGAGGTGCAGAAAGAGGCAACAGACGTGCAGAAAAGAGGCGAAAGGCAAGAAAGTGCAGAAAGAGGCAAAAGAGGTGCATGAAAGAGACAACAGAGGTGCAGAAAGAAGCAAGAAAAGTGCAGAAAGAGGCAAGTGAGATGCAAAAACAGGCAGGAAAGGTACAGAAAGATGGAAGACGAGTGCAGAAAGAGACAACAGGGGTGCAGAAAGAAGCAAATGAGGTGCAGAAAGAGGCAACAGACGTGCAGAAAGAGGGAAGAGAGATGCAGAAAAAGGCAAGAAAAGTGCAGAAAGAGGCAAAGAGGTACATAAAGAGACAACAGGGGTGCAGAAAGAAGCAAGACAAGTGCAGAAAGAAGCAAGTGAGATGCAAAAACAGGCAGGAAAGGTACAGAAAGAGGGAAGACGAGTGCAGAAAGAGACAACAGAGGTGCAGAAAGAAGCAAATGAGGTGCAGAAAGAGGCAACAGACGTGCAGAAAGAGGAAGAGAGGTGCAGAAAAGGCAAAGAGAAGTGCAGAAAGAGGCAAAAGAGGTACATAAAGAGACAACAGGGGTGCAGAAAGAAGCAAGAAAAGTGCAGAAAGAGGCAAGTGAGATGCAAAAACAGGCAGGAAAGGTACAGAAAGAGAGAAGACGAGTGCAGAAAGAGACAACAGAGGTGCAGAAAGAAGCAAATGAGGTGCAGAAAGAGGCAACAGACGTGCAGAAAGAGGGAAGAGAGGTGCAGAAAAAGGCAAGAAAAGTGCAGAAAGAGGCAAGAGAAGTGCACAAAGAGACAACAGGGGTGCAGAAAGAAGCAAGAAAAGTGCAGAAAGAAGCAAGTGAGATACAAAACAGGCAGGAAAGGTACAGAAAGAGGGAAGAGGAGTGCAGAAAGAGACAACAGGGGTGCAGAAAGAAGCAAATGAGGTGCAGAAAGAGGCAACAGACGTGCAGAAAGAGGGAAGAGAGGTGCAGAAAAGGGCAAGAAAAGTGCAGAAAGAGGCAAAAGAGGTGCATAGAGAGACAACAGGGTTGCAGAAAGAAGCAAAAAAAGTGCAGAAAGAAGCAAGTGAGATGCAAAAACAGGCAGGAAAGGTACAGAAAGAGGGAAGACGAGTGCAGAAAGAGACAACAAGGGTGCAGAAAGAAGCAAATGAGGTGCAGAAAGAGGCAACAGACGTGCATAAAGAGGGAAGAGAGGTGCAGAAAAAGGCAAGAAAAGTGCAGAAAGAGGCAAAAGAGGTACATAAAGAGAGAACAGGGGTGCAGAAAGAAGCAAGAAAAGTGGAGAAAGGAGCAAGTGAGATGCAAAACAGGCAGGAAAGGTACAGAAAGAGGAAGACGAGTGCAGAAAGAGACAACAGAGGTGCAGAAAGAAGCAAATGAGGTGCAGAAAGAGGCAACAGACGTGCAGAAAGAGGGAAGAGAGGTGCATAAAAAGGCAGAGAAAAGTGCAGAAAGAGGCAGAAGAGGTACTAAGAGACAACAGGGGAGCAGAAAGAAGTAAGACAAGGTGCAGAAAGTAAGCATAAGTGCAGAATGACAGCAACAGAGGTGCAGGAAGAGGTAGCAGAAATGAGGGAAGCAACGAGGTGACAGAAAGAGACAGACATGAGGAGGTGCAGAATAGAAGGCAAGATGTAGGTGCATGAAAGAGTGCAACAGACGTGCAGAAGAGCCAGGCAGAAGAGCAGAGTGCAGAAGAGGCAAGTGAGATGCAGAAAGAGGCAACAAGAGGTGCATAAAGAGTAACAACAGTTGTGAGAAGTTGGCCTGGTATATGCTGTTCACTAGTTAAAGTGGACACCTTGCACCAGTACAATTCGACTCTTATGGTAGGTAGGTTTAAGACAACCTTTATAGAAAGCTATCCTAGTGGTAGCTGTGGAGAGCAGCCTTCAGGCTAAGTCTTGGAGGAATGTAAAGCAGCTTGTTTTACCACACAATCTCTTGAATCACCAAATGAAAAGACACCACACAGGTATATATATCAAATATATATGTATTTATTACTAAACAACTCTCTACTAATCTCTTTGTGAGATTAGAAGTCAGGAACATATGCACAAATCAACGTTTCACAATAAATTAAGCACAAATATGGCTGGGGCCCTAGGGGCGTACCAGACCATATACTAAAAAAGAGACTTAAGAACAACGACTTGCAAAGGGACAAGGCCTAGGGCCTTCAGAAGTGCTGGGGCCTCACGAAACCACCCAAGGCAGGTAAGTAAAGGACCCACGGGGGACGCGTGCAGTGCGTGAACACAGGCGCGGATCGCCGTAGACTTCAATGGGGCAAGTCGCGGTTGGAAATTAAGAGTTTAAGGGCACTTCGGGAGTAGCTACAAGCAAGTCACTTACAGGGTAAGTAGTTCTAGGGCCAACACCCACAGGAGCACCGTAGTGCTGGAGTTACCTCACCCAGGGAAGCCGGGTGCATAGGTGTCCTTTGGTGTCGGGTCGCGGCATCATTTTCAATGGGAGCCAATGAAGACTTGCTGCTTGTGAAGACAGAAGAAGTGTCCGGTGGAATCCAAGTCTGGATTCGGAAGAAGGAAGACCTGAAAGCAGAGGGGACAGTGTTCAAAGTCACTGGGCAGTGACCCGGGGCAAGGAAGATGAATGCCCACCGTCGTCGACAGATTCAGGTCGTTCACGGGTGTCTTGACTCTTCGGCCACGAGGTCCAGGAGGCGTCGAGGACAACCAGGAGCTGGATTCAGCGTGTCCCACAAAGTCTGCAGCTGACTGCGGTGTCGGCGACCCGATTGGAGCCAACAAGCCTTGGTAGCAGCAAGTCTTGTGGAAAGTGTAAAAAGTCAATGGTGCAGACCAGCAAGGTCTGGGGAACTCACCCAGCAAGGGTAAGTCAGGGCAGGCCTGGAGCAACCAGGGGAGCCCTTTGGTTCTGTAGAAAAGTCTTCAGGGGACCCACAAGCCGGCTGGCAAGGGATCGCAAAGACGCCTCGGGAGGATTCCTTCAACAGGGGCCCACGGTCACTCGGGATGGGGTAGGCCTCTGATCTTCGGAGGGATTCCTGCTAGAGGCTGGGACCACACGTGGTCCAAAGCACAGGTTCGTAGAACGTCGTGAAGGGGTTGCACTTGACAATAGTGCATGGTACCCAGGGACTGCGGTTCCTCGTCACTCGTGGGGTCCACTTGCCTCAGCTTCGCTGGGGACTCACGATGGCCTTGGAGAAGTCAGGAAATCCTCGTCTTGGGCTGCAGGGACCTCGGGCTCCGGCGGGAGCGGCATAGTTTGCGACCGTCGTTTCAGTTTTTGGTGCCTGCCAAGCAGGGGAGTCACTCCTTGACTCCAAGGGAGATTCTTCAGTCTTCCAGAGGTAGTGGAACGTCGAAGGTCCAGGATTCTTCAGTCAGAGCGTCGTCCAGGGAGATCTAGTTTGCAAGTTGCAAGGGTTCCCTACCTTATACTAAAAAGGAAGGGAGGGACTAGCTCTAAGACCCCACCTATGGGAGGGTCAGGGGAGTGGGTGGCTACACCCACTTCCCTTTGTCCAGTTTCGCGCCAGAGCAGGGGCAGGTAGCCCCTGAGCCGGTTTGAACTGGTGTATGCACAGAGGAGCCTTCTGCTCCCCCAGTGCAGGACTTCAAAGCACTCTAGGAGTGCACCCACCCAGCCCCAATACACTAAACCCTGTCTGGGAGGTGGTCACACCTCCCTGGGACAGGATACCTATTGTTGGGCTTCCTCCACTGCGAGTTTCGGTCATCAGCAGGAGGGCAGCCCAGTGTCTGTGACTGGTGGCATCCATTTTGTGATGCCAGGGCTCTTCAGGATTCTACCGCGTTTCCACAGTAGGTACATGTCTATCCCTCTAGAAGGGTGGAATGCTACCCCCGCCGCCAGAACTGGCGGGGGGTAGTATTCCAAGATGTTTGACACCAAACACGACATGTTTCCGTGCAGCCATCCCAAAGTTAGCATTTAACGCGAGGTTATAATGCGCTTAAGAGTATATGGTCAGGCTGCACTACAAACAGCATCAGAGAAGGGTCTCCGAATGCTGCAGAGGGGCTCTGCTCATGCAGGGGCACCCTCTCACATAGGAACCAAGCACTCTGCCTTCAGGATTGATAAGGCCTGCCATAGGAGTGACTTATAGGTTTATATGTGTGTATCTATGTAGTGATATAGGTAGCCTATATCACAGTAAGGGGTGCATGCACCACCTTACCCAGGCTGCAGTAGCAGACCTGTGGTGTCAGATTTAGTCTGCTTCCCAGGGGTGGCATAATACATGCTTCAGCCCCTGGTAGGCCTGTGAAGTACCTATGCCCTTGGTACCTAAGGTACCATATACTAGGGACTCATAAGGTACCACAGTATCCAATCACTAGTGCACCTAGAGTGCACTCCAAGTCGTTTAGAGAGAACAGAGAGGCTGGGGCCCTGATTGGCAGGGTCCCAGCCTGACTATAGCCAGAAACCAGTGTAAACATCAGAAAAAAAGTGGGGGCAACATAAGAGGCAGATCCTACTCTCCTACACAACCCCCCCCAAACGCAGGGACACTAAACTAACCTTGACCAGTTGAGTCTTCGTGCTCTAAGTGGAAATACCTTGAGAGTCCATCTGCATTGGCATGTTGGGTCCCAGGCCTATGTTCCACTGTATAGTCCATCCCCTGTAGGGAAATGGACCACCTCAAAAGTTTTGGGTTTTCACCTTTCATCTGTTTAAGCCATAGGAGGGGCTTGTGGTCAGTCTGAACTATGAAGTGAGTGCCAAACAAGTATGGCCTCAGCTTCTTCAGGGCCCACACCACAGCAAAGGCCTCCCTCTCTATAGCTGACCAACGTTTCTCTCTAGGGGTCAGCCTTCTGCTAATAAAAGCTACTGGCTGGTCTTGACCTTCATCATTCAGTTGAGACAGTACAGCTCCCACAACCAGCTCAGAAGCATCTGTTTGGACAATGAACTTTTTGGTGTAGTCTGGACTCTGTAAGATGGGGGCAGTGCACATGGCCTGCTTTAGGTCTTCAAATGCCTTCTGACAGCTAGCTGTCCACTGAACCTTTTTTGGCATTTTCTTTGAGGTCAGATCATTCAAGGGGGTCACTATAGATCCATATCCCTTCACAAACCTCCTATAGTACCCAGTCAGGCCTAAGAAGGCTCTCACCTGTGTCTGGGTGGTAAGAGCAACCCATTCCATTATGGTTTGGATTTTACTCTGTAAAGGCTGAACCTGGCCTCCACCCACAAGGTGGCCCAGGTACACAACCTGACTCTGCCCTATCTGGCACTTAGTGGCCTTGATAGTGAGGCCTGCTTTCTGCAGGGCCTCCAAAACATTTCTGAGGTGGACCAGGTGATCCTGCCAGGAGGAACTAAAGACAGCAATATCATCTAGATAAGCTGAGCAATAAGTTTCCATCCCTGCCAGAACTTTATTCACCAACCTCTGAAAAGTGGCAGGTGCATTTTTCAATCCAAAGGGCATCACCACAAAGTGGTAGTGCCCACCAGGGGTCGAAAATGCTGTTTTGGCTTTTGCATCATCAGCTAATCTGATCTGCCAGTAGCCAGCTGTTAGGTCAAATGTACTTAGATACTTGGCTGAGGCCAAAGTATCAATCAGCTCATCTGCCCTTGGTATGGGATAGGCATCAGTCCTGGTGACTGCATTGAGGCCTCTGTAGTCTACACAAAACCTCATTTCTTTCTTACCACCCTGGGTATGAGGCTTGGGTACTAGGACTACTGGGCTAGCCCAAGGGCTATCTGAAGGCTCAATCACACCTAACTCCAACATTTTCTGGACTTCAGTCCTGATACAGTCCCTGACATGGTCAGGTTGCCTGTAGATTTTACTCTTGACAGGCAGACTGTCTCCAGTGTCCACCTCATGGGTGCACCAGGTAGTCTGACTAGGGGTCAGGCTAAACATATGTCTGTACTGTTGCAGAACTTGTCTGCACTCAGTTTGCTGATGGTCAGTGAGGCTGCTTGCCAAAGCAACACCATCTACTGACCCATCATCAGGGTTCTGTGAGAGCAGGTCAGGGAGAGGGTCACTCTCCTCCTCCTGGTCCTCATCAGTTGCCATGAGCAAGCCCATGTCAGCCCTGTCAACATATGGCTTTAATCTGTTGACATGGAGCACCCTCAGGGGGCTCCTGGGAGTTCCAAGATTCACCAGATAGGTGACTTCTCCCTTTTGCTCAACTATTGTATGGGGGCCACTCCACTTGTCTTGGAGGGCTGCTGGGGCCACAGGCTCCAACACCCACACTTTCTGTCCTGGCTGGTACACAGTCAGCACAGCCTTTTGGTCATGCCAAGCTTTTTGTAATTCTTGGCTGGCCTCCAGGTTTTTGGTTGCCTTTTTCATGTATTCGGCCATCCTGGAGCGGAGACCAAGTACATAGTCCATCACATCCTGTTTGGGGGGTTTGAGAGGTAACTCCCAGCCCTCTTTTACCAAACATAATGGACCTCTTACAGGATGCCCAAACAGAAGCTCAAATGGGCTGTAACCAACCCCCTTCTGTGGAACCTCTCTGTATGCAAACAACAGGCAGGGAAGAAGAAGGTCCCATTTCCGCCTAAGCTTCTCTGGGAGTCCTTTAATCATTCCCTTCAGGGTTTTGTTGAAACGTTCAACCAACCCATTGCATTGTGGGTGATAGGGGGTGGTGAACTTATAAGTTACACCACACTCCTTCCACATTGCTTTCAGATATCCTGACATGAAGTTTGTACCTCTGTCAGAGATGACCTCCTTTGGGAAACCCACTCTGGAGAAAACTCCAATGAGGGCTCTTGCCACCACAGGGGCTGTGGTGGTCCTCAGGGGAATTGCCTCTGGGTACCTGGTGGCATGATCCACTACCACCAGGATAAATCTGTGCCCAGATGCAGTTTGAGGGTCAAGGGGACCAACAATGTCAATCCCTACCCTTTCAAAGGGTACCCCCACCACAGGTAGTGGTATCAGGGGGGCCTTTGTGGTGCCACCTGCCTTGCCACTGGCTTGGCATGTGACACAGGAGCGACAAAACTCCTTTGTGTCCTCTGACATATGTGGCCAATGAAAATGTGGAACAAGCCTGTCCCAGGTCTTGTTTTGGCCCAAGTGACCTGCTAAAGGGATGTCATGTGCTAGGGTCAAGAGGAACCCCCTAAACTTCTGAGGTATTACCAACCTCCTGGTGGCTCCAGGGGCTGGATCTCTACCCTCAGAATATAGGAGTCCCTCATCCCAATAAACTTTATGGGACCCACTAGCACTCCCAGCAGCCTCAGCAGCAGCCTGCTGTCTGAGGGGTTCAAGAGAGGGGCAGCACTGTTGCTCCTTACTCAGATCTTCCCTAGAAGGGCCCCCTGCCCCCAAGAACTCAACCTGATCAGGCTCAAGTCCCTCTGGGGCAGTTCCTTCTTCAGGATCTGCTCCTCCTCCCTCAAGAGGGGAATCAATGATCTGAGACAGAGGGGAAGGCACTGCCTTAACCCTACTGCTCCTCTTCTTGGGAAGCATCTGGTCCATTGTTTCAGGATCCAGAGCTGGTTCAGTGTCATGCATTTTGGCCTGTGACCTGGTCACAGCAAATACCTCTGCAGGGATGCCTAACATCTTAGCATGAGTCCATAACTCTACTTCAGACCAGGCTGAAGTTTCTAGATCATTGCCCAATAGACATTCTACAGGGAGGTCTGCACTGACTACAACCTTCTTGAGGCCAGTTACCCCTCCCCAGGAGAAATTCACAACTGCCAGACTATGGTTGGTCCTGACATTGCTTGCATTGGTCACCTGGTACATTTCGCCCAGGATGATCTGTCCAGGGTCCACAAGATCCTCTGCCACCATGGTGACACTAGCACCTGTGTCCCTAAATGCCAAAGCCTGTTTGCCATTTATTACAGGCTGCTGTTTGTATTTGCCCAGATTACTGGGGCTCACAAGGAAGGACATGTCCATGTCTCCATCACAAATCAGCATTGCCTGAGTGGGTACTCTGACTAGGCCAGAGTCCACTTCAGAACCCAGGGTCAACCCTACTACACCCTTATTCTGAGTACCACCTCCACCAGTAGCTGAACTAGGGGGAACAGTTGCCTTAGGGGCAGGAGTGGTGGTGGTTTGGTCTTTGGACTTGTTACAATCAGAAGTCCAGTGCCCTTTCTGTTTACAGAATTTGCACCAGGGCTTCTTTTGGCCTTTTCCCTTGTTGGATTGTGACTCCCCACCAGATGCAGATTTTTGGGGCCCTTGTGAAGACTTCTGGTCTTTTGACTTATCCCCACTTTTCTCAGAGCCCTTAGAATCCTGCTTCTTTGTGTCACCCCCTTGGTTCTGGGTTTTCTGCCTCACCCTGGTTCTGACCCACTTGTCTGCCTTCTTTCCCAATTCTTGGGGAGAGGTCAGATCTGAGTCCACCAGGTATTGATGCAACAACTGGTTCTGGCAATTATTAAGGATCTGTTCTCTCATCATTAGATTATACAATCCCTTGAAATCAGTAACCCTACTGCCAACCAGCCAACCCTCCAGAGCCTTGGTTGCACAATCTACAAAGTCAGTCCAGTCCTGAGTCTGTGCCTTCTGGGTGTCTCTGAACTTCAACCTGTACTGCTCAGTGGTTAAGCCAAACCCATCTATCAGTGCACTCTTCAGGACTTCATAGTCATCAGCATCCTCTTCTCTAACAGTGAGGAGCTTGTCTCTACCTTTATCTGAAAAGGAGAGCCACAAGATTGCTGCCCACTGCTTTTGGGGGACCTGTTGTACTCTACAGGCCCTTTCCATAGCAGTTACCCACTTATGGATATCATCCCCACTCTGGTAGGGAGGAACAACCTTGCTCAGGTTCCTATGGTCTGGAATATATTCTCTGCCTCTAGGGACACTGTTGCTGCCACCAGGGGTTCTAACCCCTCTTTTCTAGAAGCTCTCTGGAGCTCCAGGGCTTCCTTATCTAATGCCAACTGCTTGGTTTTGAGGGCAAATCTTGCTTCCTCATACTGCAGCAGTTTGTACATTCTGTCAGAGGAGGTCTCTCTTCTTGGGTAGTAGGAGTTCCTCTGGTAGACAGATTCTCTGCCAGAGTGATAGGAGTGTTCAGATTCCCTAGAAAGGGACCTAGGCCTCTCCTCCACTATGTCAGTTCTCTTAGGGAGAATTCCTCTGTCCTGTTCAGACCCCTTGGGACCTGGCCCTACAATCACAGAGTCTTGGTCATCCTGATGTTCATCATCTGACCCAGACACTGTAATTGACCCACTCACTGATTCAGACCCATTAGCTCCTAGAGCTAATCTAAGATCATCTGCTGTCAGCAGATCTATCAGGTGTAGTGTGGAGGGACTCTGTCCTAGCTTCAGGTGCCTTGCAGCACACATGGCTCTCAAGTCAGAGAAAGCCATGTCCTTATACTGAGGCTGAGTGGATCCACTGGGTCCACCCTTCAAGGACATTCTAGTGTTGTGCAGTGTTGTACTACCTACACTAGTTTGTGGCCTACTGATACTAGCTTGAGCTGTAGAAAGGGTGTGCTATCCCTTGGCACACAGCTCTAAGTTCAGTAGAACTTATTGATACTAAGCTTGACTTTATATGTACCTTGAGTACCTATAGTGGTTTTCAGTTAGTAATTCAAATAGAGATTTTCTGGTAAAACAATAGCAAGCTGGAATCCCACACGCTGCCACCAATGTGAGAAGTTGGCCTGGTATATGCTGTTCACTAGTTAAAGTGGACACCTTGCACCAGTACAATTCGACTCTTATGGTAGGTAGGTTTAAGACAACCTTTATAGAAAGCTATCCTAGTGGTAGCTGTGGAGAGCAGCCTTCAGGCTAAGTCTTGGAGGAATGTAAAGCAGCTTGTTTTACCACACAATCTCTTGAATCACCAAATGAAAAGACACCACACAGGTATATATATCAAATATATATGTATTTATTACTAAACAACTCTCTACTAATCTCTTGTGAGATTAGAAGATCAGGAACATATGCACAAATCAACGTTTCACAATAAATTAAGCACAAATATGGCTGGGGCCCTAGGGGCGTACCAGACCATATACTAAAAAAGAGACTTAAGAACAACGACTTGCAAAGGGACAAGGCCTGGGGCCTTCAGAAGTGCTGGGGCCTCACGAAACCACCCAAGGCAGGTAAGTAAAGGACCCACGGGGGACGCGTGCAGTGCGTGAACACAGGCGCGGATCGCCGTAGACTTCAATGGGGCAAGTCGCGGTTGGAAATTAAGAGTTTAAGGGCACTTCGGGAGTAGCTACAAGCAAGTCACTTACAGGGTAAGTAGTTCTAGGGCCAACACCCACAGGAGCACCGTAGTGCTGGAGTTACCTCACCCAGGGAAGCCGGGTGCATAGGTGTCCTTTGGTGTCGGGTCGCGGCGTCGTTTTCAATGGGAGCCAATGAAGACTTGCTGCTTGTGAAGACAGAAGAAGTGTCCGGTGGAATCCAAGCCTGGATTCGGAAGAAGGAAGACCTGAAAGCAGAGGGGACAGTGTTCAAAGTCACTGGGCAGTGACCCGGGGCAAGGAAGATGAATGCCCACCGTCGTCGACAGATTCAGGTTGTTCACGGGTGTCTTGACTCTTCAACCACGAGGTCCAGGAGGCGTCGATGACAACCAGGAGCTGGATTCAGCGTGTCCCACAAAGTGTGCAGCTTACTGCGGTGTTGGCGACCCGATTGGAGCCAACAAGCCTTGGTAGCAGCAAGTCTTGTGGAAAAGTTAAAAAGTCAATGGTGCAGACCAGCAAGGTCTGGGGAACTTACCCAGCAAGGGTAAGTCAGGGCAGGCCTGGAGCAACCAGGGGAGCCCTTTGGTTCTGTAGAAAAGTCTTCAGGGGACCCACAAGCCGGCTGGCAAGGGATCGCAAAGATGCCTCAGGAGGATTCCTTCAACAGGGGCCCACGGTCACTCGGGATGGGGTAGGCCTCTGATCTTTGGAGGGATTCTTGCTAGAGGCTGGGACCACACGTGGTGCAAAGCACAGGTTCGTAGAACGTTGTGAAGGGGTTGCACTTGACAATAGTGCACGGTACCCAGGGACTGCGGTTCCTCATCACTCGTGGGGTCCACTTGCCTCAGCTTCGCTGGGGACTCACGATGGCCTGGGAGAAGTCAGGAAATCCTCATCTTGGGCTGCAGGAACCTCGGGCTCCGGCGGGAGTGGCATAGTTTGCAACCGTCATTTCAGTTTTCGGTGCCTGCCAAGCAGGGTAGTCACTCCTTGACTCCAAGGGAGATTCTTCAGTCTTCCAGAGGTAGTGGAATGTCGAAGGTCCGGTATTCTTCAGTAGAGCGTCGTCCAGGGAGATCTAGTTTGCAAGTTCAAGGGTTCCCTACCTTATACTAAAAAGGAAGGGAGGGACTAGCTCTAAGACCCCACCTATGGGAGGGTCAGGGGAGTGGGTGGCTACACCCACTTCCCTTTGTCCAGTTTCGCGCCAGAGCAGGGGCAGGTAGCCCCTGAGCCGGTTTGAACTGAGGGCAGGTAGCCCCTGAGCCGGTTTGAACTGGTGTATGCACAGAGGAGCCTTCTGCTCCCCCAGTGCAGGACTTCAAAGCACTCTAGGAGTGCACCCACCCAGCCCCAATACACTAAACCCTGTCTGGGAGGTGGTTACACCTCCCTGGGACAGGATACCTATGTTGGGCTTCCTCCACTGCGAGTTTCGGTCATCAGCAGGAGGGCAGCCCAGTGTCTGTGACTGGTGGCATCCATTTTGTGATGCCAGGACTCTTCAGGATTCTACCGCGTTTCCACAGTAGGTACATGTCTATCCCTCTAGAAGGGTGGGATCATACTCCCACACCAGTTACTGGTGTGGGGGTATGATTCCAAGGTGTTTGACACCAAACACGACATATTTTGATGCGGCCATTCCAAAGTTAGCATTAACCGCGAGGTTATAATGCACTTAAGAGTATATGGTTTGACCGCATCCACAAACAGCCCCAGAGAATGGACTCTGAGAGCTGCAGAGGGGCCCTGCTCAGGCAGAGGCACCCTCTCACATAGAAACTAAGCACCCTGCCCTCAGGATTGATAGGGCCTGCCTTAGGGGTGACTGATAGGTTTAAATGTGTGTGCAGGGGAGATATAGGGAACCTATATCTCAGTGAGGGGTGCTAGCACCTCCTCACCCAGGCTGCAGTAGCAGGCCTGTGGTGTCAGATTTAGTCTGCTTCCCAGGGGTGGCATAATACATGCTTCAGCCCCTGGTAGGCCTGTGAAGTACCTATGCCCTTGGTACCTAAGGTACCATATACTAGGGACTCATAAGGTACCACAGCATCCAATCACTAGTGCACCTAGAGTGCACTACAAGTCGTTTAGAGAGAACAGAGAGGCTGGGGCCCTGATTGGCAGGGTCCCAGCCAGACTATAGCCAGAAACCAGTGTAAACATCAGAAAAAAAGTGGGGGCAACATAGGAGGCAGATCCTACTCTCCTACAACGAGTGCAGAAAGAGACAACAGGGGTGCAGAAAGAAGCAAATGAGGTGCAGAAAGAGGCAACAGACGTGCAAAAGAGGGAAGAGAGGTGCAGAAAAAGACAAGAAAAGTGCAGAAAGAGGCAAAGAGGTACATAAAGAGACAAAGGCAGAAAGAAGTGACGAGTGCAGAAAGAGACAACAGGGGTGCAGAAAGAAGCAAATGAGGTGCAGAAAGAGGCAACAGACGTGCAGAAAGAGGGAAGAGAGGTGCAGAAAAAGGCAAGAAAAGTGCAGAAAGAGGCAAAAGAGGTACATAAAGAGACAATAGGGTGCAGAAAGAAGCAAGAGAAGTGCAGAAAGAAGCAAGTGAGATACAAAAACAGGCAGGAAAGGGTACAGAAAGAGGGAAGACAAGTGCAGAAAGAGACAACAGGGGTGCAGAAAGAAGCAAATGAGGTGCAGAAAGAGGCAACAGACGTGCAGAAAGAGGGAAGAGAGGTGCAGAAAAAGCCAAGAAAAGTGCAGAAAGAGGCAAAAGAGGTACATAAAGAGACAATCAGGGGTGCAGAAAGAAGCAAGAAAAGTGCAGAAAGAAGCAAGTGAGATACAAAAACAGGCAGGAAAGGTACAGAAAGAGGGAAGACGAGTGCAGAAAGAGACAACAGGGGTGCAGAAAGAAGCAAATGAGGTGCAGAAAGAGGCAACAGACGTGCAGAAAGAGGGAAGAGAGGTGCAGAAAAAGCCAAGAAAAGTGCAGAAAGAGGCAAAAGAGGTACATAAAGAGACAACAGGGGTGCAGAAAGAAGCAAGAAAAGTGCAGAAAGAAGCAAGTGAGATACAAAAACAGGCAGGAAAGGTACAGAAACAGGAAAGACGAGTGCAGAAAGAGACAACAGGGGTGCAGAAAGAAGCAAATGAGGTGCAGAAAGAGGCAACAGACGTGCAGAAAGAGGGAAGAGAGGTGCAGAAAAAGGCAAGAAAAGTGCAGAAAGAGGCAAAAGAGGTACATAAAGAGACAACAGAGATGCAGAAAGAAGCAAGAAAAGTGCAGAAAGAAGCAAGTGAGATACAAAAACAGGAGGAAAGGTACAGAAAGAGGGAAGACGAGTGCAGAAGGAGACAACAGGGGTGCAGAAAGAAGCAAATGAGGTGCAGAAAGAGGCAACAGGCGTGCAGAAAGAGGGAATAGAGGGGCAGAAAAAGGCAAGAAAAGTGCAGAAAGAGGGAAAAGAGGTACATAAAGAGACAACAGGGGTGCAGAAAGAAGCAAGAAAAGTGCAGAAAGAAGCAAGTGAGATACAAAAACAGGCAGGAAAGGTACAGAAAGAGGGAAGACGAGTGCAGAAAGAGACAACAGGGGTGCAGAAAGAAGCAAATGAGGTGCAGAAAGAGGCAACAGACGTGCAGAAAGAGGGAAGAGAGGTGCAGAAAAAGGCAAAGAAAAGTGCAGAAAGAGGCAAAAGAGGTACATAAAGAGACAACAGGGTGCAGAAAGAAGCAAGAAAAGTGCAGAAAGAAGCAAGTGAGATGCAAAAACAGGCAGGAAAGGTTCAGAAAGAGGGAAGACGAGTGCAGAAAGAGACAACAGGGGTGCAGAAAGAAGCAAATGAGGTGCAGAAAGAGGCAACAGACGTGCAGAAAGAGGGAAGAGAGGTGCAGAAAAAGGCAAGAAAAGTGCAGAAAGAGGCAAAGAGGTACAAAGAGACAACAGGGGTGCAGAAAGAAGCAAGAAAAGTGCAGAAAGAAGCATGGAGAAGTGCAGAATGAAGTCAACAGGGGTGCAGAAAGAGACAACAGGGGTGCAGAAAGAAGCAAATGAGGTGCAGAAAGAGGCAACAGACGTGCAGAAAGAGGGAAGAGAGGTGCAGAAAAAGGCAAGAAAAGTGCAGAAAGAGGCAAAGAGGTACATAAAGAGACAACAGGGGTGCAGAAAGAAGCAAGAAAAGTGCAGAAAGAAGCAAGTGAGATACAAAAACAGGCAGGAAAGGTACAGAAAGAGGGAAGACGAGTGCAGAAAGAGACAACAGGGGTGCAGAAAGAAGCAAATGAGGTGCAGAAAGAGGCAAGAGACGTGCAGAAAGAGGGAAGAGAGGTGCAGAAAAAGCCAAGAAAAGTGCAGAAAGAGGCAAAGAGGTACATAAAGAGACAACAGGGGTGCAGAAAGAAGATAGAAAAGTGCAGAAAGAAGCAAGTGAGATACAAAAACAGGCAGGAAAGGTACAGAAAGAGGGAAGACGAGTGCAGAAAGAGACAACAGGGGTGCAGAAAGAAGCAAATGAGGTGCAGAAAGAGGCAACAGACGTGCAGAAAGAGGGAAGAGAGGTGCAGAAAAAGGCAAGAAAAGTGCAGAAAGAGGCAAAAGAAGTACATAAAGAGACAACAGGTGTGCAGAAAGAAGAAAGAAAAGTGCTGAAAGAAGCAAGTGAGATACAAAAACAGGCAGGAAAGGTACAGAAAGAGGGAAGATGAGTGCAGAAAGAGACAACAGGGGTGCAGAAAGAAGCAAATGAGGTGCAGAAAGAGGCAACAGACGTGCAGAAAGAGGGAAGAGAGGTGCAGAAAAAGGCAAGAAAAGTGCAGAAAGAGGCAAAAGAGGTACATAAAGAGACAACAGGGGTGTAGAAAGAAGAAAGAAAAGTGCAGAAAGAAGCAAGTGAGATGCAAAAACAGGCAGGAAAGGTACAGAAAGAGGGAAGACGAGTGCAGAAAGAGACAACAGGGGTGCAGAAAGAAGCAAATGAGGTGCAGAAAGAGGCAACAGACGTGCAGAAAGAGGGAAGAGAGGTGCAGAAAAAGCCAAGAAAAGTGCAGAAAGAGGCAAAAGAGGTACATAAAGAGACAACATGGGTGCAGAAAGAAGCAAGACAGGTGCAGAAAGAAGCATGGAAAGTGCAGAATGACGCAACAGGGGTGCAGAAAGAGGCAAGAGAAGTGCAGAAACAGGCAAGAGAAGTGCACAAAGAGGCAAGAAAATTGCTGAAAGAAGCAACAGAGGTGTAGAAAGAAGCAAGAAAAGTGCAGAAAGAGGCAAGTAAGATGCAAAAACAGGCAGGAAAGGTACAGAAAGAGGGAAGACGAGTGCAGAAAGAGACAACAGGGTGCAGAAAGAAGCGAATGAGGTGCAGAAAGAGGCAACAGACGTGCAGAAATAGGGAAGATAGGTGCAGAAAAAGACAAGAAAAGTGCAGAAAGAGGCAAAAGAGGTACATAAAGAGACAACAGGGGTGCAGAAAGAAGGCAGAAAGAAGCATGGAAAGTGCAGAATGAAGCAACAGGGGTGCAGAAAGAGGCAAAGTAGTAGAAAGAACAGTAGAGGTGCAGAAAGAGCCAACAGAGTGCAGAAAGAGGCAAGAGAGGTGCAGAAACAGGCAAGAGAAGTGCACAAAGAGGCAAGAGAATTGCTGAAAGAAGCAACAGAGGTGTAGAAAGAAGCAAGAAAAGTGCAGAAAGAGGCAAGTGAGATGCAAAAACAGGCAGGAAAGGTACAGAAAGAGGGAAG
The DNA here is from genome assembly GCA_963921515.1 of Calotriton arnoldi. NCBI lineage: Eukaryota > Metazoa > Chordata > Amphibia > Caudata > Salamandridae > Calotriton > Calotriton arnoldi. The sequence continues at coordinate 21,876 of CAWUFW010014404.1, forward strand.
ACGAGTGCAGAAAGAGACAACAGGGGTGCAGAAAGAAGCAAATGAGGTGCAGAAAGAAGCAACAGACGTGCAGAAAGAGGGAAGAGAGGTGCAGAAAAATGCAAGAAAAGTGCAGAAAGAGGCAAAAGAGGTACATAAAGAGACAACAGGGGTGCAGAAAGAAGCAAGACAGGTGCAGAAAGAAGCATGGAAAGTGCAGAATGCAAGCAACAGGGGTGCAGGAAAGAAGCACAGAGAAGTGGAGAAAGGAGCAGTGAGGTGCAGAAAGAGACAACAGGGGTGCAGAAAGAGGCAAGATGAGGTGCAGAAAGAGGCAACAGACGTGCAGAAATAGAGGAAAGAGAGAGTGCAGAAAAAGGCTAGAGAAAAGTGCAGAAAAAGGCAGAAAGAGGGTACAGTAAAGAGACAACACGGGTGCAGAAAGAAGCAAGACAGGTGCAGAAAGAAGCATGGAAAGTGAGGAATGAAGCAACAGGGGTGCAGAAAGAGGCAATAGAAGTGCAGAAATAGGCAAGGGAAGTGCACAAAGAGGCAAGAGAATTGCTGAAAGAAGCAACAGAGGTGTAGAAAGAAGCAAGAAAAGTGCAGAAAGAGGCAAGTGAGATGCAAAAACAGGCAGGAAAGGTACAGAAAGAGGGAAGACGAGTGCAGAAAGAGACAACAGGGGTGCAGAAAGAAGCAAATGAGGTGCAGAAAGAGGCAACAGACGTGCAGAAAGAGGGAAGAGAGCTGCAGAAAAAGTACAAGAAAGGTGCAGAAGAGGCAATAGAGGTACATAAAGAGACAACAGGTGTGCAGAAAGAAGCAAGACAGGTGCAGAAAGAAGCAACAGAAATGCAGAAAGAGGCAAGAGAGGCGCAGAGGGAAGCAAGAGTGGCTTGCACACCATTAGTACCAATTTAACACCCACATTTAGCAATAAGTAACACGTGACCATTCTAGGTTTGCAAAGGGCCTTCCACCACGCTGTAACACTTGTCGCTGCATTTTTAGTAACGTTTGACCCGTTTCAGCTAGAAACAAGGCTTTTTTGGTTCAAATCTGCAGATTAGGCTGCAGATGATGAATTATGTGGCTAATGCAGAAAATGTATAATTGTGCGAAAGTCGGTGCAGCCAAACAGTCACATAATTCCAGTGGCCCTGCTCATACCTCTGACTAGGTCCACAAGTGCTCCTCAGTGATTCCATCTTTTTTGTCTCACTGAGTTCATAGTTGAGCTTCTATGGAAACGAGGAAGACTAAACCTGAGGTTACCACTCCACAACACAGACTACCATACCACATAATTACTCTCCATAACACATAATCCCACTCTACATAATTCCTATACACTAAATACCACATACTTTCTATCCACATAATTTCACTGCACAACATACCACATAATTCCACTACACACAACGTACATCCACTCCACTCCAAAAACATTAGTAAAAAACTTTTGCATTTACAACGCCAATAGCTCTAATTCTCGCAAATGCGAAACCTATTACATTGCAAACACTTCTTTAACTAGTAGTCGTGTTTGCAGAGTGGTGGAGAAAGGGTGCTGGGCCTCCGACCAGCGCTCAGGAATTCCGGTGCGTAGGGCTTACAGGAGGTACCAGTAGGGCTTCTTGGCCCCCAAAGTCCCTCAGGAGTAAATTGGACTTCATCCCCCATCCCGTAGTCTGCCAGGAGGCGCGTTTGCAGAATGGTGGAGAAAGGGGGGCATGGCCTCCGAAGACGTCTTAGCAATCCCACTGTGCAGGACTTACTGGAGGTAACAAGAGGGGTAGTTGGCCCCCAAGGACATCCTTGGGGTCCAACTACCCCTCCTATTACCTCCAGTAAGTCCCACACAGCAGCATTGCTAAGTTCGAAGAGCAGGCCATGCCCCCTTTGCCCACCACTCTACAAACGCGCTCCCTGGCGCGCTCTTGGATGGGGATTGAAGTCCCCTTCGCTGCTGGGGGTCCTTTAGGGGCCAACTAGCCTACCTCTTACCTCCAGTAAGCCCCACGCAGTGGGATTGCTGAGAGGTAGACAAAGGCCATGCCCCCTTTCTCCACCACTCTGCAAACGCGCCCCTGGTGCATTGTTAGTAGGGGAATTAATTCCCCTTGAATACTGAGGGTCCCTGGGGGCCAACTAGCCCAGCAGGTACCTCCAGTATGTGCCACAGAGCTGGATTGCAGAGAGGTGGTCCGAGGCCACGCCCCGTTTTACACCACTCTGCAAACGCACCTCTTGGCGCACTGCTGCTCGGGTGATGAAGTCCACTTGTGTCCTGAGGTCCTCAGGACACAAGAGGACCTCATCGCCCCACCAGCAGTGCGCCAAGAAGGCACGTTTGCAGAGTGGTGTAAAATGGGCGTGACCTCGGACCACCTCTCTGCAACGCAGCTCTTGGCGCTACTGGAGGTACCTGGTGGGCTAGTTGGCCCCAGGGACCCTCAGGATTCAAGGGGACTTAATCCCCCAAGTTACAACGCGCCAGGGGGCACGTTTGCACACTTGTGATATCAGGCCCCGCCCCCTCCCTGCACCACTGTGCAAACGCACCCCCTGGCGCGTTGTAACTTGGGAGATTAAGTCCCCTTGAATTCTGAGGGTCCCTGGGGCCAACTAGCCCACCAGGTACCTCCAGTAAGCGCCACAGAGCTGCGTTGCAGAGAGGTGGTCAGAGGCCACGCCCCTTTGTACACCACTCTGCAAACGCGGCTTCTGGCGCTTACTGGAGGTACCTGGTGGGCTAGTTGGCCCCCAGGGACCCTCAGCATTCAAGGGGAATTAATTCCCCAACTTACAACGCGCCAGGGGGCGCGTTTGCAGAGTGGTGGAGAGAGGGGCGTGGCCTCCGGCGAGATGCCGGCTTTTTTCTTTACTTTTTTTTTAACAAGGGGGCTGTGTGGCCCCCTTTTTTACAACTTTTTGGGGCCCTGGGGACCCCATCCCCCAGGGCCTGAACCCTATTTTTTATATTTATAAGATACAAAACGGGAAGGGGGCCGCGTGGCCCCCTCCCGAGGCCTATTTCGGCCCCGGGGACCCCATCCCGGGGCATGGCCAGTCTTTTAAAATATTTTTTATATATTTATTAGGAGGGGGGCCGTGTGGCCCCCCTCCTCAGGCCAATTATTGCCCCGGGGACCCCATCCCCCGGGGCCTGCCTTTCTTTTTTCAGGGGAGGGGGGCCGTGTGGCCCCCTTCCCGGGCCACTTCTGGCCCCGGGGACCCCATCCCCCGGGGCCTGGCCTCTGTGATGGGGACCGTGGGGGGAGCCTCAATGCCCCCACGGTCCCGCCGGCTCCCCGCCTCCTTGCGGGAGCCGGCATTGCTTTCCACACGGGGAGCTGCTAACATGCAGCTCCCCTTGTGGAAAAGCAATCTGCTTGGATTTTGGAAGCGAGAGCAGGAAATCTGCTCTCGCTTCCAAAATCCAAAGCAGAGTTTGCTATGACAGGGCGGGAGCCGCATGGCTCCCGCCCTGCCATAGCAAACAGCAGTGTCCCGGGGGTGGGCACCCGGGACACTGCAGGAGCCGGCCCTGGGGGTGGTGGTCCCCAGGGCCATCACGGGCTCCTGGAGGGGCCGCGCGGCCCCCTCCCTCAATTTACATAGCCCCGGGAGGTGGTGGTCCCTGGGGGTCCACTACAGACCCCCGCATTCAATTAAGTCTGTGCCCCGGGGAGGTGGTGGTCCCCGGGCGTGTGGGGGCTCTTGCCCCCCCACACATCTTTAAATTGTAAAGAAATAGAGCCCCGGGGAGGTGGCGGTTTCCGGGGCTGCGGGTGGGCTGCGTGCCCCTGCACCCAATTAAAAAGCCCCGGGGAGGTGGCGGTCCCCGGGGCAGAGTGGGGTGGGACCCCCCCACGCATTCATTTTAAGAAGCCCGGGGAGGTGGCGGTCCCCGGGGCTGCGGGGGGCCGTGTGCCCCCACGAATAAATTATCAAGCCCCAGGGAGGTGGCAGTCCCTAGGGCTGCGGGGCCCCCGCGGGCCCCGCTACCATAAATAAATTGCCCCCGGGACTTGGCCCACCCGGGTGCTTTGAAAACGAGCGCGCGAGACCGCGCTTCGTTTTTTAAATTTTCGAGACGGATTTGCGCACCCGGCGCGAGCCCACCCGAAATGTTTTTAAAAAATGCTTTGTCGGGCCTGGGGGTCCCTGTGGGACCCCCTGAGCAGGCCTGGGGGTCAGGGTGTTTTTACCCTGCCCCCTTTTCTTGTTTTTAATCTTTCTTTTACCTTTTTATTTCTCCCTCAGTCCGAGGCACAAGATGGCTGCCAACACTTCCTGGTTTGAAGTGTTGGCAGCCAATCAGAGGCAAGCTCGTGCTCGGGAGGTTAAGCTCCGCCCAGATATCGAAAGTTTTCTTTTTTTTAATTTCTCAGGAACTACTGAACGGATTTACACCATTTAAAAAAAAGGTCGCTTTCTGAACCAAGACCTACCTTTTTGCCAAATTTAGTGTAATTCTGTTCAGCAGTTCGGGCTGTAGCTTTGTCTAAAGTTTCCTATGGAAAATTAACATGGGGAAAACGCGTTTTGGGACCCCCTTTTTCTTGGCCCCCGCTTGACGAATCACCCCGAAACTTTCAAGACAGGAGCTGACCGGAGCGCCCCACTAGTTTTGAAAATTTCGCAAAGATTCGTCAAACGATGCCAAAGTTATTGGGAAAACAAAAAACACTTTTCCTATGGAAACTAGGTCCTAACTATAACTACCTACTGGCGACCGCCAGTAGGTAATATATATATATATATATGAAGACAATTCCTGAATGGCACCACTCCTACACGGCACACAGACAGGTACGGACCACTCGGAGGACGAAAAATGGTATATAAGGTGCCTTATTTAGTTATCATGACTCCAGCAACCAGTCAATCCTGGCCAGTGCCCCAGCATGACGCGTTTCGACAGAACAACTCTGGGGTCGATCCCGATTCGGGCCGGAAAAAGCACCGACCGACTCGGATCCGGAAAAATACCGACCGACACGTACCCGTGGCGCCCGACACGCCAAGTACGATGCAAGGCGTGAAAACTCCGACCGACACGTAACGAAACCAAGTCGACCGACCGAGCCGCATGGAAAACAGCAATCCGGCCGGAAAAACACGCGAATCCAACCGACCGACACGCACCCGGAACAAATCCGACTGAAACGTACACGCTAACTCCAAACCGCTAAGTACGATGCAAGGCGCGAAAACCACGAGCGAGTCGGACGGAGGACAAGCCGGACGACCGACACGCATACAAAACCGAGCCGAAGCAACACAATACACCGCGACCGACGCGTACGCAGCATAGAAAACTGCACAAACACAGCGTGAACGAAACGGAGAACACCGTACGAGACCAATGCAGGGTCCGACTCGGTCACAAGAACGTTTCCAACATACACAAACAGCACAAAGGAAAAATCACCCAAAAAAAGGCCAAACAAGCAATTACCAAGCCAATAAATACTGGGGGGTGGGGACAGAGAACAAAGACACACCCACAACTCCACCTATATAAAGGACACAAATCACTACCATGAGCCTTTGCAAATGCCATTCCACTGCCAGCACCCAAGAGAAAGCAACCACACACCCACAGCTCATCCCTCACACAAGCCACACACCATCAGCACACCAACAAATACCTACCTCACATACACCCAGCAAAACACACACTCACACACCCTCACCTGCACACCAACACACACATCACTCACCATCACCACCCATCACCATGCCCCCCAAGAAGAATCACAAGTTCCTAGATTGTGAATTGGAAGTCCTGGTAGACGAGATCCTCAGGGTAGAGCCACAGCTGTTTGGCACATTGGTCCAACAGACCCCCATGTCGCAGAAAACCAAGATGTGGGAGAGGATCATCAACAGGGTGAACACACAATCACCATGTCTGCGCACAAAGACCGACATCCAGAACAGGTGGTATGACGTGCGCAGGAGGGTCCGGGAGCTGCTCAAGAAAGACTACCTCATCAGCCAATACACCGGCAGTGGCCCTCCTGCCAAGCCAGTATACCTCAGGCCCTGGGAGGAGAAGGTGCGGGCCATCCTTCCGCCAGTGAGCGTATATGGACTACAGAACATCCCAGAGCCTGGTGAGTACACAACAAATGTACAAAATTTCTGACACAAAACACACACACATCACTGTCAAGGGGAGAGTCAAACCATGCACTCATAGCAATTACACAGCAACCAGAACAGAATCATCCCAAAATGTGTATGTCAGTCAGATAAACACAACACATGCCATCAAAAAAGTTACATCCAACCGTGCCATCACATGTACAAACACAACTACAACTACAGCTAGGCAGTGGCACAAATAGAACTAACAAACACATCCAGACATGTAGCCACCACAACAACACCAACACACAGTGAAGACCACTCAAAGGAAGGAATTCTGTGTATGCTGGCCAAGTCTGTGTAGCCAATAGCATCATGGGAGTCGCAGTCACACATATTGCCCCCACCCACAACTGTCCCATCAACACCACCATGAACCATGCGCACATCACAGGGAGTGGAGAAGGACTCACAAGATGGCTGACACTGGCTACTGCTGTGGGGAGCACAAGGCCCTGCTGGCAACTGTGCACCAACAAACAGCAGGACACCACTGACTGACATCCTGAGAGACAACTTACACTCCCTGCAATGCAAGCACGTTCCATGGTGGGATATCTGGCTGGCTGGGTGGGAAGGGGGACTTGCAGCACTGACTATAGTCACCAGCACCTCCCCTCACACCCCCCAACACAAACTCCACAGTACCCACCTGGTAGAATGCAATGCCCTCCATCCTAACACAAGATCCCACAAAGCACCACCACCCTGGGTTATGTTGTGTGAAGCACAGGGACACTCTTGGGACTCTTAGCCAAACAACTGCCAGGACAACACTCCCAGCCATCCTGTCAGCACAGCCAGCCCACCCCACAGGGAAGCAGAGTCAAAAGGAAGGAAGCATGGGCATGCTGGGAAGGGGGGTGGAGGCAATAGCATGATGGGAGTCGTAGTCACAGACATTGCTCAGCCTCACAACTGGCCCATCAACACCACCCTGAACCATGCTCACATCACAGGGAGTGGAGAAGGACTCACAAGATGGCTGACACTGGCTACTGCTGTGGGGAGCACAAGGCCCTGCTGGCAACTGTGCACCAACAAACAGCAGGACACCACTGACTGACATCCTGAGAGACAACTTCCACTCCCTGCAATGCAAGCACGTTCCATTGTGGGATATCTGGCTGGCTGGGTGGGAAGGGGGACTTGCAGCACTGACTATAGTCACCAGCACCTCCCCTCACACCCCCCCAACACAAACTCCACAGTACCCACCTGGTAGAATGCAATGCCCTCCATCCTAACACAAGATCCCACAAAGCACCACCACCCTGGGTTATGTTGTGTGAAGCACAGGGACACTCTTGGGACTCTTAGCCAAACAACTGCCAGGACAACACTCCCAGCCATCCTGTCAGCACAGCCAGCCCAACCCACAGGGAAGCAGAGTCAAAAGGAAGGAAGCATGGGCATGCTGGGAAGGGGGAGGAGGCAATAGCATGATGGGAGTCGTAGTCACAGCCCTACATCCCCCACCACATGGCCCAGCAAGCTCACACTCATGCATGCACATCCCACAGAGAGTGGAAAGGCCCATCAAAGATGTCTGACACTGTTGCTGTGTCGTGGGGAGCACAAGGGCATGCTGGGTACTGCACACCAACCAACAGCAGGACACCACTGTCAGCCATCTTGCCATTGCCCTCACACCCACACCCACTGAACTCCACACAAAAGCAAGTAAGTATGGGAATGCTGGCAAGTGGGGTGGAGGCAATGGCATGATGGGAGTCGTAGTCACAGACATAGCTCACCCCCACAACTGTCCCATCAACACCACCCTGAACCATGCTCACATCACAGGGAGTGGAGAAGGACTCACAAGATGGCTGACACTGGCTACTGCTGTGGGGAGCACAAGGCCCTGCTGGCAACTGTGCACCAACAAACAGCAGGACACCACTGACTGACATCCTGAGAGACAACTTCCACTCCCTGCAATGCAAGCACATTCCATGGTGGGATATCTGGCTGGCTGGGTGGGAAGGGGGACTTGCAGCACTGACTATAGTCACCAGCACCTCCCCTCACACCCCCCAACACAAACTCCACAGTACCCACCTGGTAGAATGCAATGCCCTCCATCCTAACACAAGATCCCACAAAGCACCACCACCCTGGGTTATGTTGAGTGAAGCACAGGGACACTCTTGGGACTCTTAGCCAAACAACTGCCAGGACAACACTCCCAGCCATCCTGTCAGCACAGCCAGCCCACCCCACAGGGAAGCAGAGTCAAAAGGAAGGAAGCATGGGCATGCTGGGAAGGGGGTGGAGGCAATAGCATGATGGGAGTCGTAGTCACAGACATTGCTCAGCCTCACAACTGGCCCATCAACACCACCCTGAACCATGCTCACATCACAGGGAGTGGAGAAGGACTCACAAGATGGCTGACACTGGCTACTGCTGTGGGGAGCACAAGGCCCTGCTGGCAACTGTGCACCAACAAACAGCAGGACACCACTGACTGACATCCTGAGAGACAACTTCCACTCCCTGCAATGCAAGCACGTTCCATGGTGGGATATCTGGCTGGCTGGGTGGGAAGGGGGACTTGCAGCACTGACTATAGTCACCAGCACCTCCCCTCACACCCCCCCAACACAAACTCCACAGTACCCACCTGGTAGAATGCAATGCCCTCCATCCTAACACAAGATCCCACAAAGCACCACCACCCTGGGTTATGTTGTGTGAAGCACAGGGACACTCTTGGGACTCTTAGCCAAACAACTGCCAGGACAACACTCCCAGCCATCCTGTCAGCACAGCCAGCCCACCCCACAGGGAAGCAGAGTCAAAAGGAAGGAAGCATGGGCATGCTGGGAAGGGGGTGGAGGCAATAGCATGATGGGAGTCGTAGTCACAGACATTGCTCAGCCTCACAACTGGCCCATCAACACCACCCTGAACCATGCTCACATCACAGGGAGTGGAGAAGGACTCACAAGATGGCTGACACTGGCTACTGCTGTGGGGAGCACAAGGCCCTGCTGGCAACTGTGCACCAACAAACAGCAGGACACCACTGACTGACATCCTGAGAGACAACTTCCACTCCCTGCAATGCAAGCACGTTCCATGGTGGGATATCTGGCTGGCTGGGTGGGAAGGGGGACTTGCAGCACTGACTATAGTCACCAGCACCTCCCCTCACACCCCCCAACACAAACTCCACAGTACCCACCTGGTAGAATGCAATGCCCTCCATCCTAACACAAGATCCCACAAAGCACCACCACCCTGGGTTATGTTGTGTGAAGCACAGGGACACTCTTGGGACTCTTAGCCAAACAACTGCCAGGACAACACTCCCAGCCATCCTGTCAGCACAGCCAGCCCACCCCACAGGGAAGCAGAGTCAAAAGGAAGGAAGCATGGGCATGCTGGGAAGGGGGTGGAGGCAATAGCATGATGGGAGTCGTAGTCACAGACATTGCTCAGCCTCACAACTGGCCCATCAACACCACCCTGAACCATGCTCACATCACAGGGAGTGGAGAAGGACTCACAAGATGGCTGACACTGGCTACTGCTGTGGGGAGCACAAGGCCCTGCTGGCAACTGTGCACCAACAAACAGCAGGACACCACTGACTGACATCCTGAGAGACAACTTCCACTCCCTGCAATGCAAGCACGTTCCATGGTGGGATAACTGACTGGCTGTGTGGGTGGGAAGGAGGTCCGGCTGTCAACCAAACACAAGCAATGCAGACCATGTTCACACCCCAGAAAATACATAGAAATGCCCAAATAATGCAGGACAATGTGCCACACCAATATCAACCCCTGACTGTGACGACTTAGGACAATGCAATGTACAGGCCCGCACCCAGAGGCACAGTCACAACTGTCATGTGTGTCAACCATTGATGCCTGCAGAAACATGACATACATTGTTTGTGTCTCCCAAAAACAGGTGATGATGGGGACACAGCAGCAGACGCTGAGGAGTCCCAGTCCCAGGCTCAAGAGGATGCCGAGCTCACTGGCGTCGTACAGCCTCTGTCCTCCTCGGACGATGAAGAACAACCTGGCACATCCGGTGCAAGTCAACATGCAGCACCAGCAGGACCACCAGCTGCACCCCCTGCACCCACCCCTACAACGACTGTCACCACAAATACCATCCCTGCCGACATGGACAGAATAAGGAGCAACACCAGCACAGTGACCCTGGACCAACCTGGGGCCATGGACACCACCACCACCACCAACCCCCAAGGTGGACCTCGGTTATCTGTGCGTGCCACTGCACACACTGCACATGTCAGCAGGGGTGGTGGGAGGGGTGGGAGACAGAGGTCGCTGCTTGCAGACGTTGCTGGTGTGCATGACGACCCACAACTGGTACGCATAGCTGATGCGTACCAGTCCAGCACCGGAGAGCTCAGCCAGGTAGTGGGGCTCCTCAGAGACATTAAACAGCAGCAGGCTGCCCATCATGCCCGCTTGGACTCCCACATGTCCCACGTGGAGTCACACATGTCCCGTGTGGACTCACACATGTCCCGCGTGGAGTCCAAGTGGGATGCACTGCATGAGATGACGGCGGTGCACAGGGACATTTTACAATGCCTCCGCCAGATGAACAGCAACCAGTCCACACCTCCCTGTGTGCCAACAACATCTGGTGCCGAACAAACTGCAACTGCCACAGGGAGGGAGGAGGACTCTGGCGGAGAGTCCCCTGCACCGCAGCAGCCTGCACTTTAGGGGCCCCCCAAGAAGAGGGGTCGTCCGAGGAGGGAAAAGTGAGAGGCCGATGGCCAAGCGCAACTCCCAGGAAGCCTGAACCTGTTCTGGATGTTCGCCTTTGTGCACAGACTGTTCACCCTGTTGACGGCAACACTACTCCCACACATTGCATGGGGAGTACAAGTTGGACCAATGTGTCAGACAACTGTGGCCCCGATACTGGGGATCCTGTCTACCCGGACTTTCAATTCACCTAGGAACTTGGGATTGCAAGATTCATGTACAGCACAACCCATCCTATGCACTATTAACACAAATGTATCACAATAAACACACAAATACACCATACTTGCCTCTGTCGTGATTCCAACGTGGGTGCTGTTATGGGGATGATGAACTGCAAAATTACACTGTGTATGCGAACTGCAACTGCAAGGACAACACAGGCATGTGAGTACAGGCAACGTGACACACATGAGGGAGACACACCACCAGGGCTACACGACACATACACACCTAGGCCATCTGACTCATTGCCTACACTGATGTTGCCAGGGAAGACGGTGCAATGCACAGACACCACACCCATTCCCAGTTGTAGTCAAATAGCCCACTGGTGCAGTAAGCAAATGGCAGTCAAATGTGTGACCACAGACAACGCACATCACAAAGTGAAGCACAGGTTTATTACAAAGTTGCAACATGCCGTAACCACTACAGATGCAAGGTAACCCCACCTGGTAGCGGGCACACAGTCAACAACTGTAGACGGAAGGAAGTCCATGGGTGTGGCGCACATCACCTGTAGGGACACAACAGCTACCAGCCTGGATGTGCAATCACGTCGTCGGTGGACACAGTTGACCAAACGAATCTGAAAGTACCCTGTGAAGGACAGAAATGACACACAGTCAAAAGCAATGGAGTACAGGACAGAACAGCAAAACTCATGCACAATACATGTTACAAGATACCCACCCAGAACCAAGTTAGCATGTCAACACTGTTGGGGAGTACAGCCCACCTGTCACCACACATCGCAACACACATCCAGTCAAGTAGCCCATGGACACACTCCAACAGCACCAGAGCACCACCCACACATCATGCCAACTCACATCATTGACATGACACCTCAGGATACTCACATTCAGCTAAAGAAGTTGGTGATGAGCTGTGTGCGGACATCACCATCACCATCATCATCATCATCATCATCGTCACTGGCATCGTGGTCCAGGCCAGGATCCTCCACAGGTGGCGGATGTTGGTCATTGTCATCCTGGATGAGAGGCAACTCCTTCCGCACTGCCAGGTTGTTGAGCATGCAGCAGACGATGATAATCTTGCACACTTTCGCAGGGGCATATGGGAGGGACCCTCCGGTCTTGTCCAGGCAGCGGAAGCGGCTCTTCAGGAGACCAAAGGTCCGCTCAATCACTCTCCTGGTCCGACCATGTGCCTCATTGTAGCGCATCTGGGCAGGTGTCACAGGGTTCCTGAGGGGTGTCAGCAACCACGGCATGTTGGGGTATCCCGAGTCACCTACGGACAGACAAGTGCACATTAGCTGACTTGGAAAAGTGGGCGGAATACTACAGATCAGATCACACACAATGGCACAAAGTCAGTACACACCGACAAGCCAGGCACGCTGGTTCTGCATCTGTGCCATCATCCTGGGGATGCGACTACTCCTCATCACAAAGGCATCGTGTGCTGAACCAGGGAAACGGGCACACACGTGTGTGATGGTCATGTCTGCAAGACACACCACCAGTGCATTGACCGAGTGGTAGTGCTTGCGGTTCCTGTAGGCCTGCTCCTGGGCCTGTGGTGGTACCAAAGCCACATGTGTCCCATCAATGGAGCCAATTACATGCGGCATCCTCCCCAGGGCATAAAAGTCACTCTTCACGTCAGTGAGTCGTCGCAGTCTAGGGAAATAGATGTACCGGTTCAGGAAGAGCAACATTGCTGCCAAAACATCGCGGAGCACACGGCTGAACATGGTCTGTGACATCCCACCAGCAGTCGCCACAGTATGTTGGAAGGTACCGGTGGCAAAGAAGTGTAGGGCTGCCATCACCTTCACCTTGGGGGTCAACGCTGTAGGATACGGCCGGCCAGGCTGCAAATGTGGGGACAACTGCACTGCCAAATCCTCAATCAGCTGCCTGGTGAAGCGGTACCGTCGGATGCTGTCCCGTTCCACCATCGTTGCCAGGTCTGGGAATGGCCGATGGACAGCAGGAGCCCTGCAGTGCAGAGGAGAAGTAAGCAAGATTGTCAGTCACCCCACATATGCGGCATTGAACACACTCAAGATCCCAACATACATCATTATGAGGCACAACTACATGAAGTGTGCAGTACCGGAAGGACATGTATGGTACGTACATGGCCAACATCTGTCAACACGGTCCTACAGGTGGCATCAGTTTGTCCCAGGTTGGCCCATTGGATATCATGATGCCGTGTCACAGTTCCCATCTCCTGCTGCCGTGTCACAATCACCCCCACAGTGACATGTGAGGACAGATGTGCCCCAGGCACAACAGCTCAACGACAGGTACATTCCCAGGGACCCTGTAATGCCACATGGACACTGGCATCACATGGAGTATCATGTGTACACCACAGCAAAACAAACAGGATCCCCACAGGTAGTGGCCCCACTTGCCACGGCAGGACAGACATGGACGTCTGTGACACACACGCACAACATCAGAGTCCATGCACACACAACGTGGATGTGGAGACTGTCTCCCATTGTGCACATGAAATCAGAGACATTGTAAACACTACATGCACAAAGACTGTGGAGGTCCATCACTATTGTGCCACTGGGACACCCTGGCTCAAACATACCGTCCCACATGGGACTCACCGGGTATGTGACATGACATACACAAACACCACTGTGAAATGTGACCATGGCACATGCACAGATATGAACAGTTGCACATCACAGTGGTCACGTACACGTAACACCCAGGATCCTGTCCCCATGAACACGTGCACAGCCTGGGGGTGGCTGCCCACAGGTGACACCCACAGGACAACATGTACACCAACATACACACAATAGGAAATGCAGCCTTACATGCCTTATGATAAGGTTTGGACAGGCTGTCGTGATGTAGGTGTGCCCCTCACTCCCTGGGAGCTATCTGTGGCTGGCATATGTCCATCTGAGACAGGCATGCTGACATATGCCAGTCACATGTACAGTGATGCGTTGTACTGCAATGGACCGATCGGTGCCTCCGGCCGGCCCATTGCTTTCAATGTGTGCGGGTACGCGTTGTACCCCTGTGCGCGTTGAACTGCAATGGACCGATCGGTGCCTCCGGCCGGCCCATTGCTTTCAATGTGTGCGGGTACGCATTGTACCCCTGTGCGCATTGAACTGCAATGGACCGATCGGTGCCTCCGGCCGGCCCATTGCTTTCAATGTGTGCGGGTACGCGTTGTACCCCTGTGTGCGTTGTACTGCAATGGACCGATCGGTGCCTCCGGCCGGCCCATTGCTTTCAATGTGTGCGGGTACGCGTTGTACCCCTGTGCGCGTTGAACTGCAATGGACCGATCGGTGCCTCCGGCCGGCCCATTGCTTTCAATGTGTGCGGGTACGCGTTGTACCCCTGTGCGCGTTGTACTGCAATGGACCGATCGGTGCCTCCGGCCGGCCCATTGCTTTCAATGTGTGCGGGTGCGCGTTGTACCCCTGTGCGCGTTGTACTGCAATGGACCGATCGGTGCCTCCGGCCGGCCCATTGCTTTCAATGTGTGCGGGTACGCGTTGTACCCCTGTGCGCGTTGAACTGCAATGGACCGATCGGTGCCTCCGGCCGGCCCATTGCTTTCAATGTGTGCGGGTACGCGTTGTACCCCTGTGCGCGTTGAACTGCAATGGACCGATCGGTGCCTCCGGCCGGCCCATTGCTTTCAATGTGTGCGGGTACGCGTTGTACCCCTGTGCGCGTTGTACTGCAATGGACCGATCGGTGCGCACCCATTGACAATGGGCTTGCCTGGCAACGGACGCGTTTTCGAATTTCGAACGAGTCGGTTGCTGGAAAATCAGTTGGTCACCCACAACAATGTTGCAAAATCATGTATGTCATGAAGTTGAAGATTTGAAGGATGCTGTGGGCGTGTTTTGGTGCTGCTATTCCATGGATTGGCCAGATTCAGAAGATGCAAACGACTTGGACCTATCACTTTGGACACAAGTGACAGTATCTGCCTCTCCAGCACATATATATTGCTGGCTGGTCCCCTGAGAGCCCACTTGCCTGCACTACATGCTCCAAGACGACATCTGCCACTGCACTGCTGCTGTCTCTGCCCCTCTGGACCCTGCAATGGCACGTACTGTGGAGAGAGCCCCAGCCTTCAGCCTTGAAGAGAACCAGGCCCTGCTGGACAGCCTACTTCCACAGTACAGCAAGCTGTATGGGACACCAGGGGAGCAGGTGAGTGTCCTGTGCACTGCCTTTCTGAATGTGCATTTTGTCTGACTAGCAAGGCTGAGAGTCTGCACGCCACTGGCTAGCAGGCTCACTGAGTAGTTGTCACCCCCATAGTGTGTAGTGACTTGCACTGGACAGGTATGGTGCAGTGACAGTGCTTCTGAACAGGGTTTTACTCCCCATGCAATGATACCATGTAGTGACTTCTGGAAAACTGTCCATGGGCAGCCGTGCACTGCCTGTGTACACCATGTGCCCCTGTGATTGCGACATGTATATGCAACTGTGTCATGCACGGATATGTTGCATGTGTAGTAATGGCCTTATCACTTTGTCATCCTGACAGGCTTCTGCCCATCGGAAGCAGGAGATCTGGAAGGACATCGTCCGGACTGTCCGGTCCGTGGGGGTCTACAAGCGCCGGATCCGCAACTGCCAAAAGAGGTGGCAGGACCTTCGGGGCTGGACCCGGAGGATTGCACGGGTCCAGCTGAAGCTGTCGCCTCCTCGCAGGAGGGGCGGAACACGGACCCTGACCCCCCACATGCTCAGGATCCTGGCGGTGGTCTTTCCAGACCTGGATGGGCAGCTGAAGGCCAGAGAGCAGCAAGGAGGGGGTGAGTCAAAGACTGCACTGTGAACTCTGTCTAACATGCTATGTGCCCTCCTCGGGCCTGGTTAAACTGCCACAGTACAGCAGTCATGTTGTCCAGGAGCCATGTCCCTCTATTGTGCACTGCCCACTCCTCATCTGATACCCAGGTGTGGCCCTTACATGCAGGGAATACTGTCACTTAGGACTGTGTCCTTGCAGTTTGCTTGACTCAAGGTGGGAGACAGCATCTGTTTCCCTGACTCTGTGGTGGGCATCATGGGTGGATCCATTGCTTACACAATGCCTGTATTCTGACATGTATTCAGCGTGTTACTTTGATCTGTGGTCCAATTGCTGAGCTGATCCACCACATGTGGCTGGGGTATCTGGCACACACCCATGCTGCGGGTGGGAACAATGTTTGGGCCCCAGGAGTATGTATATGACGTGTGTCACACATACTTAGCCAGCTGCCTACAGTCCAGGGCTCATCCCTCATTCATGTGGGGCTGGACAGTCATGCCTACTCCAGGCCATACAATACACTCTGTACTCCCACTCCCGTGTATCAGCTGACACATTGTGCGCAGTGATTTGACCCCTCAGGTGTCTGCCTCTGTGTCAGTGTGCCGTGGATTAGTCGCCAGGACTGCTGTGGAGTTTCTTGGTAGGGGCTCAGCATGCCACTGGAGATGTGACCATAGGAGACGATACTTGTGTGTCACATAGGTGTCTGATCAGCTGCCCATGCAGACTGGGGCATGTGAATGTGAAGTTCAGGCAGCTGTTCCCCATTCACAGCAGAGTGTGAGGGGCTCAGGTTCAGAGGGTAGTGTCACAGGTCTCCCATATGTCCAATAGGTATGACCTGGACAGATGAGGGTTGAGAGGATGTGTTGTGGGGGATGTACATGTGCACTTGTGCAGCTCCAGGACTTGCATTCCCCATGACCTACTATTGTGACACAGTGCAGAGTGTTGTTGTCTGGCTGCAAAGTCATACATCACTGAGACAGTGATGTATGACTTTGCAGTCATGCCTCCGCCATGGCATGTGTCTACTGATTGGTGAGCCTGCAGGGGAGTGACATGTGCTACATGCACACCATAGTGGCGCTGGCTATCAGGACATGGGTGCATCATGGTGTCTGTCGCTGGTATGCATCACATGCATTTCCTATTTGACTCTGGGCATCCCTTTCATCCGGAAACCTGTACTGACTCAGTGGCAAGAGCTGTGATGTGTGCATGTCCACATGCCACACCGTGTCCTCTGCACTGTCCAACTACTGTGTACTTGGTGCATGTGTCCACACTGGGGTGTTGCAATCCAACAGACACCAGACAGATGGGTGCAAGGCCATGTGGGATGTGAGTGCCATGCTTGGCATCAGACTGACAATTGGCTTCTCCTGTTCAGTTAGGGCACTTTTAGCAATGTACAACTAATGATGCCAGGGCTTGCTCTGTGATGTGCTGTGCTCACAGTGGTGTGTGCGTTTTGTGCAGGTGACTGATGTCTGTCTGTTTCCCCATTGTTTGCAGATACATCCACGGCCACGGAAGGGGACAGCTCCACGGACCAGGAGGAGCCAGAGAGCCAGACTGGGTCAGCAGCCGAGGAGTGGTTGGAGGGACCCAGTGGCACGGAGGGCGAGGGGAGCCACACCGAGGAGTCCTCAGCAGCATCCACCTCAGCTGAGGACCAGAGCAACTCGGAGGATGACTCCCTTGTGGAGGCGGGTGTCAGCAGCCACCACACCCCAGCTAGTGTTGCTATCCCCGCCACCACCAGCACCACCACCGCCCTCCCATCGGCTCCCATTCCCCAGGTCCGTGGAGGCTCCCATGTCCGGGAGCGTGTCTCCTTTGGGCCAGGCACCGCAGCCCCTGCCCCTGTGTCCCCTGCTGCCCTGAGTGAGGAGTCTGTGTACCTCCTTCGCCAGCTCCATGTAGGCCAGACAGCCATGCTGAGTGTCCTCCATGCGCACACCGCGCTGTTGACTCAGCTGGTGTCGTTCATGGAGGGCATCTCATCGGGCATGTCTGACCTACAAAGGGGCAATAGGTCCATGGACTCCTCCCTGACGGCAGCAGTGTCCCTCCTCAAACGGTCCCTCACCCCTCCTGCCTCTGCTCCATCCACACTCCCCAGCACCTTACCCATCCCAAGCACACACACATCCAGCACACTGACACACACGCCAATGACAAAACGCACACGCACGCACATTCAGGGGACTGAAGCCAGACTCACAGGGGATGGGGCCCTGGAACACACACACGCATCCACATGCACTGCGCAGTCCTCAGTTCCCTCTCCCTCCAAAGCACCCTCCCTTGCCTCACCTGCAACCCCAAAGTCACAGCAGCTCTTCCTCTGTGACCTCGGCCTCTTCCCCACCGATGAAGCTGCTCCAGCATCCCGGGGGAAGAGCAAGCCCACCCACACGGAGCAGAGTGCCCCTCGCCCCCGGACACCCTCCCCCAGGCGCAGACGGACTGAGGCCCCCACCCGCAAGTCCCCACGGAGTCCTAAGAGCAAGACCCCGCCACCGCGCTGCAGCTCAAGCACCAGGTCTCCTTCCTCCATCCCTCAGGCCCCCACTCCACAGGTGCCCCCACCACACCCTGCCCCAGGTTCCCCCACCCACAGATATACCATCCCAAAGAGGCTCCGGCCTTCTCCCCTGCCACTTGCTCTCCCAGCACCACACCCCCGCTGCGCTTGTCTGTGCCACTGATGTGGTGAGGGTGTCCTCCCCCTCTGTCCAACCCACCTTGCCTGTTCCCCATTCTCCTCCCCTGGAGGTAGGCACTGCAGTGCAGTTCACTACCACCCTGTCTGACTTGGGCACTGCAGTGGTGGACCTGTCCACTCCATCTGCAGGGTCCACTGCAGTTGTGCCGGCACCCACGACATCTGAGTCATGCCCCCAGTTGTGCTGGCACACACCATGTCAGACACCTCCACTGCAGTTGTCAGTGGCTCTCCAGCACCCACCACCCCTTCCCTGACTCCCCTGGTGAGCCCTGATCCTGTCCCTGCGGTGCCTGGCCTGCCCCCGGTTGCCCCTCCTAGTGGATTGTCCCTGGTTTTGTGCAGGCATGCGTAGGGTGACATCTGCCAGTGTCACCCTGTTTGAACTTTGACAATGGACTGGCCATTGGCCTTTGCTCTTTTTTTCTGGACGTCGTTTTCATTCAACACATATGCTGAATAAAGCAACTTTCTTTTCTCTAGTGCTCATGCTTCAGATGTACATGTTGTTGGTGCTGCTAACCATGCCCTTGCTGCAGTGATGGTGATATCTGGTCTCATGATTATGAAGTGTTACTGTGCAGGAACCCATGTGGTCCAGGGGGAATGTGTCCTATCATGTGGTGTATCCATGTCATCCATAGCAGCATCTGAGGGTGTCATGTGTTCAGTATTTGGCAATGGGATTTCCTACTTACATTAGCAATTTCATATCTGTGGCTTCCACCCCTGCACCTCTGTTGTGCCTTCCATTGTTGGATTTGTCTACTTCCCTGACCGTGTTGCCATCTCCACTGGACATGCAGGTTTGGGCATCAATGGGGAAGGACTCATCCGTGTAGTCAGTGCAACATTGCTATACAAGTGTGTTGGATCTGTGCTGATGATTCCGTTGGCACATCCATGACCAGGCTGATGTGACGGGAGCCCTCATTTGGTGCTAATTGTTGATTGTGTGACCAAGTGCTCAGCTGACATGATGGGGCCCTACTGAGGCAACATATGGCACAGCTTTCCTCACACAGGAGTGGAGTCCCCTCATGGCAGTGTGTACACGTGTGACATTGCCTGCGCCCAAGGTGTGTGTTGTATGTGCATGTCTGTGTGTTCACTTCCATTTATCTGCGCATGCTGTGATCCCTAGTGTTGTACCTGTTTGTGATGCTTGCTGACTTGAGCTATGTTCCCCCAAAGTCTTCTCCCTGTGTTCTCTGTGATGTGGGTGCATGGCACATTACTGGTCATCAGGGTGTCACCCATAGGTGTGTTTGCTGTCAGGGCTGAGTTTGTGTGCAGACGCAGATGGGTCACAGTCAGGTTTCCCCTTGGCACTTGTTGTTTGCCCCTGTCATGTGATTTTCAGTTCGTGTTATCTTTAAGTTATTGTGACACGTTGTGTGTGTGACTGCTGGCACTCCTCAGGGTCCGGGCTGCGATGTTGGTTGTTGTCTATGTGTGTTCTTTGTGGGTGACCTTGGCTTCTTCATTGGTGTGTGACTGTGGCTGGGATCCCATTGGTTGGTGTGGTATCGCCGTCATGTCCATGTACAGCGTAGTGTGCAGTGTGTCAGACATTCAGGAGTCTTGTTGAGTGGCCATGTGTGATGTGTTTCTGCACCTTGGTTCCCACCCACCACCCTGGAATAGTCATGGGTGCATGTGCAATGTCACCAGTGCATGTGTACTTCACTGCTGCACATTGTTGGAGGTCGAGGGGTGTGGTCTTGAGTGTGTGCAGATGGGAGTTGTTGCCCAGCTGGACCCCTGCCTCCATGTTGGCCTTGGCTTACTGGCTATGCTGATTGATTTGTGCTTGTGTCGGTGTGATGGTAGTTTGTTGCTCAGGACACATGACTGTGGTTCACAGTGTGAACCACATTCAGCTTTGTCATCAGAGTGGGAATTTTATGCAGCCAAGGGTCACCACATTGTGGGGGCCCTGGGGGTGGTGCTGTGGTGTGTCTGTGTCTTGCTGTGTCAGTTGTTGTTCCTACGTTCCTGTGTGACGTGTGTTTTGTGCTCCCTCTCATCTGACAATGCCTGCTTGCCCACATAGGGGATTTGGATCCATGAGTTACCTTAGTGTGGCAGTGTATGCACATCTGTATGATTGGTATTCAGCTCTCCTCATGTGTTGTGTGGTTACCTGGGGACACTGGCACCCCCCCTCACCTGCTGTGTATGATGACAGTGTTGGTCTGCCTGTTTGTGTTTGTGCATCTGCACCACTGCATTGGCATATCTTGGGTGTGCCATTGGCTGTATGTTGTTTGGTGTGTTTCCCCTGCTGTCCCTGGGACTCCTAGGTCATTGGTCAGCACAGTGATCATGGTTTGTGTGTCCCATTTCTGCCATGGTATGGTATCTGTTCACCTCACATCTGCTGTCTCCACAGGATATCTGCATTTGTGTGCCCATTGGTGCAAATATGTGGTTCTGCATTCTGATGGTCACTTCTGTCATTGTGTCATTGATGAATGTTGACGGTGTCAGCCACCATGGGTGTTGTTTGTCTGCACATGGCCAAAGGAATGTCTCATTTGCACTGCAGTATTTGGCTCACCCAATTTATGTTGCAATGGGACACATACACTACTTTGCCACAGATGAGTTTTTGGTTCTGTGACCAGGAATGATCCATGCAGTTTGACAGTTGCAGCTCTTTCTTTGTCAACACTTACCTTTTGGTCACTGTGATGATGGGGGTGTAGACCCCATTGCCACAATGGTCAAAATGTGCTTCAGCTATGGACCCCACACTTCCCTTTTGGTCACTGTGATGATGGGGGTTTAGACCCCATTGCCACAATGGTCAAAATGTGCTTCAGCTATGGACCCCACACTTCCCTTTTGGTCACTGTGATGATGGGGGTTTAGACCCCATTGCCACAATGGTCAAAATGTGCTTCAGCTATGGACCCCACACTTCCCTTTTGGTCACTGTGATGATGGGGGTTTAGACCCCATTGCCACAATGGTCAAAATGTGCTTCAGCTATGGACCCCACACTTCCCTTTTGGTCACTGTGATGATGGGGTTTAGACCCCATTGCCACAATGGTCAAAATGTGCTTCAGCTATGGACCCCACACTTGCCTTTTGGTCACTGTGATGATGGGGGTTTAGACCCCATTGCCACAATGGTCAAAATGTGCTTCAGCTATGGACCCCACACTTGCCTTTTGGTCACTGTGATGATGGGGGTTTAGACCCCATTGCCACAATGGTCAAAATGGGCTTCAGCTATGGACCCCACACTTACCTTTTGGTCACTGTGATGATGGGGGTTTAGGCCCCATTGCCACAATGGTCATGGGCTGCTTGCATTGTGGGTGCCACACACATATATGTGTGGCACATGTGCTAGGGGGTCACATTGTATGTTCAAAGTCATGTTCGGTGTTGTAGGCATTTGACACAGCCTACACACGCTTGTCATGGTGGTGGGGGGATGTCTTTATCTTGCATTCCCTAGGTTGTGGTGTGCTGGTTGTGTCATGCATTGTCCATCCTATGAGTGGGGGTGGTAGTAGTGGTAGGCATCCAGCCCCCTGGCTAAGGGTGGTAGTAGTGGTAGGCATCCAGCCCCCTGGCTAAGTGTGGTAGTAGTGGTAGGCATCCAGCCCCCTGGCTAAGGGTGGTAGTAGTGGTAGGCATCCTGCCACCCCTGGCTAAGGGTGGTAGTAGTGGTAGGCATCCAGCCCCCCCTGGCTAAGGGTGGTAGTAGTGGTAGGCATCCAGGCCCCCCTGGCTAAGGGTGGTAGTAGTGGTAGGCATCCAGCCCCCCCTGGGTGAGGGTGGTAGTAGTGGTAGGCATCCAGGCCCCCTGGCTAAGGGTGGTGGTAGGCATCCAGCCCCCCCTGGGTGAGGGTGGTAGTAGTGGTAGGCATCCAGCCCCCTGGGTGAGGGTGGTAGTTGTGGTAGGCATCCAGTCCCCCTGGCTAAGGGTGGTAGTAGTGGTAGGCATCCAGCCCCCTGGCTAAGGGTGGTAATAGTGGTAGGCATCCAGCCCCCTGGCTAAGGGTGGTAATAGTGGTAGGCATCCAGCCCCCTGGCTAAGGCTGGTAGTAGTGGTAGGCATCCTGCCCCCTGGGTGAGGGTGGTAGTGGTGGTAGGCATCCAGCCCCCCTGGGTGAGGGTGGTAGTAGTGGTAGGCATCCAGCCCCCTGGCTAAGGGTGGTAGTAGTGGTAGGCATCCAGCCCCCTGGCTAAGGGTGGTAGTAGTGGTAGGCATCCAGCCCCCCTGGCTAAGGGTGGTAGTAGTGGTAGGCATCCAGCCCCCCTGGCTAAGGGTGGTAGTAGTGGTAGGCATCTTGCCCCCCTGGGTGAGGGTGGTAGTAGTGGTAGGCATCCAGCCCCCCTGGCTAAGGGTGGTAGTAGTGGTAGGCATCCAGCCCCCCTGGCTAAGGGTGGTAGTAGTGGTAGGCATCCAGCCCCCTGGCTAAGGGTGGTAGTAGTGGTAGGCATCCAGCCCCCTGGCTAAGGGTGGTAGTAGTGGTAGGCATCCAGCCCCCTGGGTGAGGGTGGTAGTAGTGGTAGGCATCCAGCCCCCTGGCTAAGGGTGGTAGTAGTGGTAGGCATCCAGCCCCCTGGCTAAGGGTGGTAGTAGTGGTAGGCATCCAGCCCCCCTGGCTAACGGTGGTAGTAGTGGTAGGCATCCAGCCCCCCTGGCTAAGGGTGGTAGTAGTGGTAGGCATCCAGCCCCCTGGCTAAGGGTGGTAGTAGTGGTAGGCATCCTGCCCCCCTGGGTGAGGGTGGTAGTAGTGGTAGGCATCCTGCCCCCCTGGCTAAGGGTGGTAGTAGTGGTAGGCATCCAGCCCCCTGGCTAAGGGTGGTAGTAGTGGTAGGCATCCAGCCCCCCTTGGTGAGGGTGGTAGTAGTGGTAGGCATCCTGCCCCCCTGGGTGAGGGTGGTAGTAGTGGTAGGCATCCAGCCCCCTGGCTAAGGGTGGTAGTAGTGGTAGGCATCCAGCCCCCCTGGGTGAGGGTGGTAGTAGTGGTAGGCATCCAGCCCCCCTGGCTAAGGGTGGTAGTAGTGGTAGGCATCAGGCCCCCCTGGCTAAGGGTGGTAGTAGTGGTAGGCATCCAGCCCCCCTGGCTAAGGGTGGTAGTAGTGGTAGGCATCCAGCCCCCTGGCTAAGGGTGGTAGTAGTGGTAGGCATCCTGCCCCCTGGGTGAGGGTGGTAGTAGTGGTAGGCATCCTGCCCCCCTGGCTAAGGGTGGTAGTAGTGGTAGGCATCCAGCCCCCCTGGCTAAGGGTGGTAGTAGTGGTAGGCATCCAGCCCCCTGGCTAAGGGTGGTAGTAGTGGTAGGCATCCAGCCCCCTGGCTAAGGGTGGTAGTAGTGGTAGGCATCCAGCCCCCCTGGCTAAGGGTGGTAGTAGTGGTAGGCATCCTGCCCCCCTGGCTAAGGGTGGTAGTAGTGGTAGGCATCCAGCCCCCCTGGCTAAGGGTGGTAGTAGTGGTAGGCATCCAGCCCCCTGGCTAAGGGTGGTAGTAGTGGTAGGCATCCTGCCCCCCTGGGTGAGGGTGGTAGTAGTGGTAGGCATCCTGCCCCCTGGCTAAGGGTGGTAGTAGTGGTAGGCATCCAGCCCCCCTGGCTAAGGGTGGTAGTAGTGGTAGGCATCCAGCCCCCCTTGGTGAGGGTGGTAGTAGTGGTAGGCATCCTGCCCCCCTGGGTGAGGGTGGTAGTAGTGGTAGGCATCCAGCCCCCTGGCTAAGGCTGGTAGTAGTGGTAGGCATCCAGCCCCCTGGCTAAGGGTGGTAGTAGTGGTAGGCCTCCAGCCCCCCTGGCTAAGGGTGGTAGTAGTGGTAGGCATCCAGCCCCCTGGCTAAGGGTGGTAGTAGTGGTAGGCATCCAGCCCCCTGGGTGAGGGTGGTAGTAGTGGTAGGCATCCAGGCCCCCTGGCTAAGGGTGGTGGTAGGCATCCAGCCCCCCTGGGTGAGGGTGGTAGTAGTGGTAGGCATCCAGGCCCCCTGGCTAAGGGTGGTGGTAGGCATCCAGCCCCCCTGGGTGAGGGTGGTAGTAGTGGTAGGCATCCAGCCCCCCTGGCTAAGGGTGGTAGTAGTGGTAGGCATCCAGCTCCCCCTGGCTAAGGGTGGTAGTAGTGGTAGGCATCCAGCCCCCTGGCTAAGGGTGGTAGTAGTGGTAGGCATCCAGCCCCCTGGCTAAGGGTGGTAGTAGTGGTAGGCATCCTGCCCCCCTGGGTGAGGGTGGTAGTAGTGGTAGGCATCCAGCCCCCCTGTCTAAGGGTGGTAGTAGTGGTAGGCATCCAGCCCCCTGGCTAAGGGTGGTAGTAGTGGTAGGCATCCAGCCCCCCTGGCTAAGGGTGGTAGTAGTGGTAGGCATCCAGCCCCCTGGCTAAGGGTGGTAGTAGTGGTAGGCATCCAGCCCCCACTGGCTAAGGGTGGTAGTAGTGGTAGGCATCCAGCCCCCTGGCTAAGGGTGGTAGTAGTGGTAGGCATCCTGCCCCCCTGGGTGAGGGTGGTAGTAGTGGTAGGCATCCTGCCCCCTGGCTAAGGGTGGTAGTAGTGGTAGGCATCCAGCCCCCTGGCTAAGGGTGGTAGTAGTGGTAGGCATCCACCCCCTTGGTGAGGGTGGTAGTAGTGGTAGGCATCCTGCCCCCCTGGGTGAGGGTGGTAGTAGTGGTAGGCATCCAGCCCCCCTGGCTAAGGGTGGTAGTAGTGGTAGGCATCCAGCCCCCCTGGGTGAGGGTGGTAGTAGTGGTAGGCATCCAGGCCCCCTGGCTAAGGGTGGTGGTAGGCATCCAGCCCCCCTGGGTGAGGGTGGTAGTAGTGGTAGGCATCCAGCCCCCCTGGGTGAGGGTGGTAGTTGTGGTAGGCATCCAGTCCCCCTGGCTAAGGGTGGTAGTAGTGGTAGGCATCCAGCCCCCTGGCTAAGGGTGGTAATAGTGGTAGGCATCCAGCCCCCCTGGCTAAGGGTGGTAGTAGTGGTAGGCATCCAGCCCCCTGGCTAAGGGTGGTAGTAGTGGTAGGCATCCAGCCCCCTGGCTAAGGGTGGTAGTAGTGGTAGGCAT
This sequence comes from Calotriton arnoldi, assembly GCA_963921515.1. Lineage (NCBI taxonomy): Eukaryota > Metazoa > Chordata > Amphibia > Caudata > Salamandridae > Calotriton > Calotriton arnoldi. The sequence goes on from CAWUFW010014404.1 coordinate 47,594, forward strand.
CCTGCCCCCTGGGTGAGGGTGGTAGTAGTGGTAGGCATCCAGCCCCCTGGCTAAGGGTGGTAGTAGTGGTAGGCATCCAGCCCCCTGGCTAAGGGTGGTAGTAGTGGTAGGCATCCAGCCCCCTGGCTAAGGGTGGTAGTAGTGGTAGGCATCCAGCCCCCTGGCTAAGGGTGGTAGTAGTGGTAGGCATCCAGCCCCCTGGCTAAGGGTGGTAGTAGTGGTAGGCATCCTGCCCCCCTGGGTGAGGGTGGTAGTAGTGGTAGGCATCCTGCCCCCCTGGCTAAGGGTGGTAGTAGTGGTAGGCATCCAGCCCCCCTGGCTAAGGGTGGTAGTAGTGGTAGGCATCCAGCCCCCTTGGTGAGGGTGGTAGTAGTAGTAGGCATCCTGCCCCCCTTGGGTGAGGGTGGTAGTAGTGGTAGGCATCCAGCCCCCCCGGCTAAGGGTGGTAGTAGTGGTAGGCATCCAGCCCCCCTGGGTGAGGGTGGTAGTAGTGGTAGGCATCCAGCCCCCCTGGCTAAGGGTGGTAGTAGTGGTAGGCATCCAGCCCCCCTGGGTAAGGGTGGTAGTAGTGGTAGGCATCCTGCCCCCCTGGGTGAGGGTGGTAGTGGTGGTAGGCATCCAGCCCCCTGGGTGAGGGTGGTAGTAGTGGTAGGCATCCAGCCCCCTGGCTAAGGGTGGTAGTAGTGGTAGGCATCCAGCCCCCCTGGCTAAGGGTGGTAGTAGTGGTAGGCATCCAGCCCCCTGGCTAAGGGTGGTAGTAGTGGTAGGCATCCAGCCCCCCTGGCTAAGGGTGGTAGTAGTGGTAGGCATCCAGCCCCCTGGCTAAGGGTGGTAGTAGTGGTAGGCATCCTGCCCCCCTGGGTGAGGGTGGTAATAGTGGTAGGCATCCTGCCCCCCTGGCTAAGGGTGGTAGTAGTGGTAGGCATCCAGCCCCCTGGCTAAGGGTGGTAGTAGTGGTAGGCATCCAGCCCCCCTTGGTGAGGGTGGTAGTAGTGGTAGGCATCCTGCCCCCCTGGGTGAGGGTGGTAGTAGTGGTAGGCATCCAGCCCCCTGGCTAAGGGTGGTAGTAGTGGTAGGCATCCAGCCCCCTGGGTGAGGGTGGTAGTAGTGGTAGGCATCCAGCCCCCTGGCTAAGGGTGGTAGTAGTGGTAGGCATCCAGCCCCCCTGGGTAAGGGTGGTAGTAGTGGTAGGCATCCAGCCCCCTGGGTAGGGGTGGTGGTGCGCATCCAGGCCCCTCTGTGCATATGTGGCATTGGTGATGGGCATCCCGCCCCTATGGTGCTGCTGTTGCTGGTGTAAGTATATTCAGCATCCCCGTGTGTGTGTGTGATGTGTCGTGTACGTGTTGTATGTGTTTTGTGGTTGGTGTCTGGCTTACCTTCTGCACCGTACGCGTCCGTGCCTGTTCCGGTAGTAAATGTAGAATATTGGTATGATCGGGACGAAGAGATTCATGGTTGGTTCGTGTCGTTCGTCCTTCTCGTTGCTTGGCGTCGTCCTCGTCGCTTCGCCTCGTCCTCGTCGCTTCGCGTCATCCTCGTCGGTGCTGTGTTCGTCTCGGAGCCATGGATGGTGTTGTGGCACGAATCGGAGCTTATGTGCTCCTCTCCCGGATGCTTTGACGTGCCGTGCGTAGCGACGGGTTCGGAGCGTACGGAAAGCGCATCGTACTTGTCCGGCCGGACGGGGCTGCATTTTTCCTTCCGTGCGACTCGATTCGGCGTTTCCGGATCCGCCTCGGTCGGAGAACAGGACCTGGTGTGGGTGAGTACGGCTCGGCCGGATTTTTTGCTGTTGTGCGCATCGTACTTGCTCGTTCGGTGTACTGTACGGATCGGTCGGGAAACAGGCTTTCGCATGGCTTTTTTCCCGACCGAATGGTATTGGGTGCGCCTCCGACCGAGATCGGAATCGGCCCCTCTGTCTTGTTCACATATATATATATATATATATAATTATATTTTTTAAAAAGTCCATTAACGACAAACATTTATACAATCTAAATATTATCAAGCACATATATATTCACTGAAAAAATTAAAAAAACCTTTGAAATTCACTGAAAAAACCATAGGTTTCAGGGACGTTATAGCTAGAAATTAGCATTTAAAAAACCTTAGAAATTCACTGAAAAAACCACAGGTTTCAGGGACGTTATAGTTAGTTGAACATTTCACTCGTACAAAACCAGAGAAATTCAGCCGTTATAGTTAGTTGAGCTAACTATAACTTGCGCCCCAATGCACTGCTGATGACGTCAAATATTACATCATTCATGACATGGTCAGTGACATCACTGATGACATTACTGATGACATCTCAAATGACTCCACTGATGACATCACTGATGACATCATCCAGTGACTGTGTGTTTCTGTAAAGTTTAAATATGTTTTATAAATATATATGTTGTTTGTTATTGCTTTATTTCGGCAACTTGTGTCATAAAAGCTTCTTAAAATGTTTAACAAGAAATTTACAAAAGATTAAAATTGACATAAAATACATAGTGAACCAGACAATGTAAACAGTTAATTTGAAAAGATGCTCAGATGCGCCACTATGAATAGTACAGTTGTCGAAAATTAATTTTTTTTTTTTTTTAAAGATCATGAGTAAAAAGAGATATGAGTAATTACATGTAAAACATTTAAAAGCCATTTAATCAATCAATCAGGGGTTTGTAGAGCGCGCTACTCACCTGTGATGGTCTCAAGGCGCTGGGGGGAGGGGGGACATTTAAAAATACAAACTCATCATCCTGCCTTATGCAGTCGTCATAGGAAACATGATGTGATACCCCAAAAAACGTGAGCACTAATAACTATTTAAAGCCATATTTCTGGTGTTGGGTAGTCTAGTATAAAGTGTCAGTGCGTAAGATGTGATCTTATTGGTGGGTTAGGCAATCATTGTGTGCTGTGGAGATTACTTCGCTGCATCGCTGTCTCATGCACAGAGGAGTTAAGCCTCTCTTGACAATGCTTTTTGCCTAATTAACCAAGCATGGCCAAAGAACGCCGCACACAAAGAGTGCTCTTGAGTTCGACCTGAGAATACACAGAGCCCAATTGACGGCAAATAGGTTTTAACCATTTGGACCTTGGTGCTTTATATGCTGGGCAAACAAACATGACATGGGCAACACACTCTAGTGCACGGGTACTCATAGTACGGCCCGCGGGCCGCCAGCGGCCCGGCAAGCCTTTCTTGGCGGCCCGCGGACCTTGCAGATATCCTATCTGTGTTTTTTTTTTTTTAAGTGTCAGCAAACACCGCCAGTTGCAGCAGCGCTCTATGGGGGCCGGGCGATTCTTTAAAAGACCATTCACTTGTTAATGAGGCTTTGTTGTATTTCACCTTCTTGCGCCCTGCATCTCCACTCAGAGTGGAGATGCAGGGGCGCTACGAAGAGGTGAAATACAACAAAGCCTCATTAACAAGTGAATGGTCTTTTAAAGACCTGTGAAGTACTCGGGTGCGGCTGTGTGTGCGCCCGGGAAGCTGTCTCAGCCCGGGCTGACACACACGCGGGGTGAGGTGACAGAGGGTGACAGAGAGGGGGAGACATAGGGTGACAGAGAGAGGGAGACAGACAGAGGGAGGGAGGGAGACAGAGAGAGGGAGACAGAGAGAGAGGGAAACTGAGGGAGACAGAGGGAGGCAGAGGGAGAAAGAGGGAGGGAGTCAGGGGGAGACAGAGGGAGAGAGAGACAGACAGAGGGAGACAGAGGGAGACAGACAGAGGGAGACTGAGAGGGAGACAGACAGAGGGAGACAGACAGAGGGAGACAGACAGGGAGACAGACAGAGAGACAGAGAGAGACCGAGAGAGAGAGAGAGACCGAGAGAGAGAGGGAGACAGAGAGAGAGGGAGACAGAGAGAGGGAGACAGACAGAGGGAGACAGACAGAGGGAGACAGAGGGAGAGAGAGAGAGAGGGAGACAGAGGGAGGGAGACAGAGAGGGAAACAGAGGGAAACAGAGGGCAACATACAGAGGGCGACAGACAGAGGGAGACAGACAGAGGGAGACAGACAGAGGGAGGGAGACAGAGGGAGACAGACAGAGGGAGGGAGACGGAGGGAGGGAGACAGAGGGAGGCGGAGACAGGGGGAGAGGGAGACAGAGGGAGGGAGACAGAGGGAGGGAGACAGAGAGAGGGAGACAGAGAGGGAGACAGAGAGAGGGAGAGGGAGGGAGGCAGAGAGAGGGAGGGAGACAGAGAGAGGGAGACAGACAGAGGGAGACAGACAGAGGGAGACAGACAGACAGAGGGAGACAGACAGTCAGAGAGAGACAGACAAACAGAGGGAGACAGACAGAGGGAGAGAGAGAGACAGAGGGAGGGAGACAGAGGGAGGGAGGCAGAGGGAGGGAGTCAGGGGGAGACAGAGGGAGGGAGAGGGAGACAGACAGAGGGAGACAGAGAGAGAGGGAGGGAGACAGAGGGAGGGAGACAGAGAGAGGGAGACAGACAGAGGGAGACAGAGGGAGGGAGACAGAGGGAGGGAGACAGAGAGGGAGGGAGACAGAGAGGGAGGGAGACAGAGAGAGAGGGAGACAGAGAGAGAGGGAGACAGAGGGAGGGAGGAGGGCGGCAGACAGAGGGAGACAGACAGAGGGAGGAGGGCGACAGACAGAGGGAGGAGGGAGACAGATAGAGGGAGGAGGGCTACAGACAGAGGGAGACAGACAGAGGGAGGAGGGCGACAGACAGAGGGAGGGAGACAGATAGAGGGAGACAGAGGGAGGGAAACAGACAGAGGGAGACAGACAGAGGGAGACAGACAGAGGGAGACAGACAGAGGGAGACGGAGGGAGGGAGACAGAGGGAGAGAGGGAGGGAGACAGAGAGAGGGAGAGGGAGACAAACAGAGTGAGTGAGACAGAGGGAGAGAGGGAGGGGGAGAGGGAGGGAGACAGAGAGAGGGAGACAAACAGAGTGAGTGAGACAGAGGGAGACAGAGAGAGAGGGAGACAGGGAGGGAGAGAGAGAGAGAGAGAGAGAGAGGGAGAGAGAGAGAGAAGAGAGGGAGGGAGACGGAGAGAGAGAGAGGGAGGGAGAGACAGAGAGAGGGAGAGATAGAGAGAGGGAGGGAGAGAGAGGGAGGGAGACAGAGTGAGAGAGAGAGAGAGAGAGATAGATAGAGAGAGAGAGATGTGTGTATGCCGGGTCTGGTGGCTCAGTGGACGAAGGCGTCCGCTGCAGGGGCCTGTGTTCAACCTCATGGTCATAGTTTATTTTGTTGCTCTAGCCCCGCCCCCCTCCCCCACTGACCCCTCCCCCACCGGTGCGGCCCTCGGCCACAAACCACACTGTAAATTTGGCCCCCGAGAGAAAGTTTGTGAGTACCCATGCTCTAGTGGGACTCTGCAACAGGGGCAGTCTGCTGGTGTCTGTTTTGGAGGGTGCCACTTTGCGGTTAATGCTCGGACAGGAATTGTGCCAAACCTGAAGTGGATATACAGCATCCTGTCCCTAGGTACCTGGATTAAATATAGGTAAGGCTCAAGGCCTCTAGTCTGCTTGTACTGGAGGAATTCTTCAGTCAGTCTGCCCACTTTGGCCGTGCTGATTTCCTGAGTGGCAACCCAGTCCCAGTATGACCGTTTGATTTCCGCTGTGCTTAGTGGGTCTTGTCTATCCTAGTGTCCCTGAAAACCCAGTGCTGTCAAAGATTTCCTGATGTCTGAGATCCATTTAATTCTGCAGTTGACATCCAGGTGGATGACCTCAGTAAGTGCTTCGGCGTATGTGGAGAGTTCTGGGGTCCGTCTAATGCAAGCCCAGAAGAGCAGTGGACGTAATTTTGCTATGTGTCTAAATGACCGTCTGCCCATGTTGCTATGTCTCTAAATGACCGGCTGCCCATGTCGAGTTTTAAGGGTGTCAAAGATGTGCTGCAGGGGAGCATCACCAAGTTCCTCAGGAACTTGTGTTCAGATCTGGAAATGTCATCGACATTGTCAAACCCCCACAGCTCGGCTCCGTAAAGAGCTGTGCTGACTGTTTTGGTGTCATAAATAACCCTGGGCAAAGCACTACGCTACGCTCGCGTAGTTTGCGAAGTTTGCGCTACTTCGCACAACGCGAATTGCACGTAGCACAGTGCAAACACGCGTAGCGTAGTGCAGCGGTCATTTGCTTGCTCGCGGTCCTCAACGTCAAGTTGGCGACCGCGAGCAAGCAAAATGACATCCTGGCGAGATTCTCAACGCGGGGAGGTCAGGTTTCTCATTGCGAGTGGTCGCGTATGCTCGCGACCGCTCGCGATGAGAAACTACCAGTCCGCGTTGAGAAAGCTGCCGCTCGAGTAAAAATCTACTCGAGCGGCAGTAAAAGACAGCTCGCACTGTGCAAGATGCAGTTTTCAATGATTGCACAGTGCGGACAAGCATCCGGCACTGTGCAATCATTGCGAACAGTGCACTACGCAGTTCGCGTAGTGCTACGCGTAGCTCGCGTAGTGCGAACTGCACTTTGCGTAGCTTCGCGTAGCGCTACTTCGTGAACTACGCCCAGGCTTAGTCATAAACCGTGAGCGCCGGAGCAACTGGTCTACTTTGTGAGGAACGATGTTCTTTCCCTAGTGCTCCGGTCACTCGTTTATGATCCAAGAGCATCTTGGCTAGGTGGGGCTTCCAAGATATTTGGTCGGAGAGTCTGATACCAAGATAATCAAAGGTCCTGACTCTCTCCAGTTATGCCCCGCCGAGTGTAAGATGGTTCCTGAATGATTTATGGGGCTTAAATGTCATGAACTTCATTTTTGTAGCATTGATAATCAGTCCCCGGGAGTCACAAAAGGATTGGAATCTGTTAAGCAATCTCTGTAGTCCTGCTGGGGTCTTTGACACCAGCAGGGTGTCGTCAGCGAACAAGAGCGTCGGTACTTTGTCGCCCGCCAGGGTTGGTACGTCTGCCGGATCTTCTTTGAGAAAGCTAACCACCCCATTCATGTAGAGAGAGAACAGGGTGGGTGCCATGACACAGCCCTGGTGGACTCCCCTGTTGACAGGGATCAGCTTTGTCAGCTGACCTTGTGAACCCCACCTCACCTGGGCGTAGTTACCCTCATGGAGCCGGATCAGTAGGTTAAGGATGAGAGGGGGAATGCCCAACTCTCTGAGCACTAGCCACAGATTATTCCTGGGGACGAGATCAAAGGCAGTCTTTAGATCGATGAATGCGAGGTAAAGACTGCCCTTGCCGATTGTCACTGTCTTCCAGTATATTAGGAGCAGCCTAAAGACCTGATCAATAGTTCCTGTGCGGGCCCTGAAGCCAGCTTGATACTGGGAGAGAATATCTTTGTCTTCTACCCATTGATGGATTCTTTGCAGCAGGAGTCTACCGAAGACCTTCTGCATTACGTCTATCAGACTAATTGGTCTGTAGTTTGAGGGGTCTTCTCTTGGTCCCTTCTTGTAAATTGGTACCACCTCGGCACCTTTCCAGGATCCCGGTACTGGGCTTCCACTGGCAATTGCATTGGCAAGAAGAAGAATGTAATGTGCCCAGTTTGTGATATCTGCTAGGAAGAGGTCTCCGGGCAAGCCGTCCGGCCCAGCTGCTTTGGCGGGGACAATTTTCCTTATAGCAGCTTCAACTTCCCCCAGGCCAAAGAGCTCACTGTTATTGTCAACACTAGGAGGATCGGGAGGAGCATAAGGCTCCTCGAGTGGCCCAGTCTCCGGTGTGGAGTATAGCTTCTCGAAGTGGTCGTACCAAGCATGGCTTGGGATATGATTTGAAAGTGGGCAGTCAGCCTTCCTGTTGCCCTGAGAGACTATGGTCCAAAATAGGTTATTGTTCTTGGCTAGGCTTGCTTCTTTAAGTTCCTGCCAGTGTGACTCGTCCCATGTGGTCTTTGCTTGGCGGAGAGCTGCTCTATAGTTCTTCCTAGCCATCCTGATCAGAGGGCAGTTCTTGTCTCTAATTGCTTTGGTTAGGAGCTGCCGTTTTTGCCTACAATATTTCGTATACCACGGGTTGGGCCCTTTGGTGGGCACTCTAGGCGTATTACTCTTGCTCGGGGCTAGAAAGTAAGCACCTACTAAGTTCACTGTGCGAGCGTGGACATCTAGGACGTCTGTCGGCCCCCGTGGGTCGGAGATTACAGCCTGAAGTGCTGACGTACTTGAGGCTAAAACTTGCCGGATTCCAGCGATTTTGTTTTCCTGAAGTGCAATCTTGGGCCACCTCAGGAATCTTTTACATTTGGAAGGAGCGATTTCTTTAGTTATTGTTAAGGTTTGCATACTCTCGGGATGGCATGAAACAGGCCAAAGTGGTTTCATATGAAGACAAAGGGGATTATGATCACTATCAGTGGTGGTGCCAACTTTCATGTCTATAAGGTCTCCCCAAAGCCTTACATCAAGCAGGATATAGTCAATCCGTGAGGGGCAGCTGACTCTGTTGTAGGTATTAGCACCCTGACTATCTGATGGTGTTCTCCCATTTACTGCCCTCAGACCAAATTCTGCTGTAAGGGCATTAAGTTGGAGTGCTAACTGAGTCCATCTTTTGACAGGAGGTATGTTGAGCCGGGGAACAGCACATTTATTGTCATCCTTCTCGACCCCCATCAGGTCCTCTATATTCAGGGGTTCGAAGGTACAGTTGAAGTCTCCTGCTACCACAACTCTAGATTGGGACGGGCAACTAGTTAAGGCTTCTTCCAAGGCTGTAACTATAGGCGAGGGTCTGCCCCCTTTGGTCCCCCTTATGTAGACATTGAACAAGTCCAGGGTTCCCCTCCCCCTAGGTCCCCTGATAGTGAGTCTCAGGATATCCGGGCTCGGATTTGGATGTAGGGTGATACAGCAACCCGGGGCAAAGCTCACCCAAATGATCAAACCCCCTGACGGACGTCCTTTCCCCATGGTGGTTGCTGGCAAATGGAAGCACATATATCCTGATTTATACAAAGGAACCAGACTCCAGGTCTCCTGAAAGATGCATATGTCAAAGGCCTCGATTAGTTTGTTCCAATGAGGGATTGCCAATTTACTTTTTAGCCCTGCGACGTTCCAGGATAGTAATTTCAGTTAATGGCATGGAGCGGGTCCTGGTGTAGTGCTCCTACTTGAAGTGCATTGACTGTGCAGGGCCGAGGCATTAGGCAATACTTGGGGATCTGGGGGTGTTATGGCTTCCACTTCCCAAGCCCTCCGGGTGGCGATTGAAAAGCCACTTAGGGTCTTGTCCCCCCCAGGTCTGTCTTCCAGTGGCTCAGGGTCAATACATAAGGGTAAGATAGTGTGTTAGATAGACTTGGTGTTTGGGGGGGGTAGAATGTGTGCCAAGGTATGGTTGATACTCAGACTGTAGTCAGTCGATAGCCTCTAATGAGGTTCCTCTGTCTAATAGAGTGGGTGCTTGCATGATGGGTTGCTTGCCCCATGTGGCTAGCGGGGATCACCTGATCTGTATGGAAGAGGTTACAGGGGAGCAGGTGCGGTATTCTAAAGCGAGAAGGTTATCGCCCAAATCGGCCCTGCTCATAGTGAGCTCAATACAGTCAAGTCGTTGGGACGGGGACGTACATCTCCGAGCCCTGGTGATGTCATCCCGTATCACTGATCGACAGCCCCTAACATGGCGAATCCAGTGGATAGCTTTGTTGGTCAAGGAGAGTTCATTTTCAGGACTACTCTTAGGGCCAAGCTTGGGGACGTTGACCATAAAGATTTTCAGAGGATGAAACAAATGGGGGGTATCTGGATGGTTTGTCTGATGTGGAGCCTTGGGTAAAGGACGCTGTGCCTGAGAAGGAAGGGGAGAGGCGAGGTTGGTGCAAATTGCAGAAGGTTGAGAGGTAACTGTACTATAAAGATTTTTAGGAGCCCTGGTTTTGGGGTTGCTTGGGTGATTAACTATAGGGTAAAGTGAGGTGTACCTGTGGGAAGGAGTGGCAAGGGGTAGTGGAGGTGCGCCATGAGCAAGGGTAGCCCTGTTCTCAGTGGGTGCCGCGTGTGTCACATGAGGTTGTTGGTTGTGTTCTGTCGGGCTATTTGCACGCTGCTGGCTGGGCAGCTCCTTATGTTGTATCGATTTAACCAAGGTAGTAAGATCCACAATCATGGCTTTCAAGGTCCCTATCTCAAGTCTATATATATATATATATTGCAAGGTGTATTGAAGAATGAGTGGGTGTATAAGTGTCTGAATGGATGATTTAGTAGGTGCATGACTGGCTGTATAAGTGAGTGATTGAACGTGTCTTACTGAATGCATGGGTTAGTGACTAAACTGTGTGAATGTCTGTATCAGTCTGTCAGTTGGTGTGTAAGCACCTGCATGGGTTGGTAGGTAGCTACATGAGTGTCTATATGTGTTATTAATTGGTTGTCTGAGTATCTGTATGGGTGCTTGAGTGTCTGTGTGGGTGGGTGGGGGGTGTGTGACTCTGTACATAGATGTGTGAGTGGGTGATTCACTGGGTATATGGGTTCAAGAGTGCATCTGTGAAGGGCTGTATGGGTGGGTGAGCGTGGGTATGGGTGTGTTGGTGAGTGAATAGATGTCTCAGTGGTACATGTGTGAGTAACTACATATGTGAAAGGCAGTATATGTGAGTGTTGGAGTATATAAATGACTATTTGTGAGAGTGAGTGATTGTGAGAGTGGCTGTATGGATGAGTGTGTGCTTGTATCAGTGATTGTATAAGAGAGTAAGTATGTGTTAGTATCTGTATGAATAAGTGAGGTGGTGTGTGTATAACTATATAGGTGAGTAAATGGGAGTGTGATTGATTCTTTGCATGACTGACTAGGTGTGTGAGTAACTCTGGATGAGTGGCGGTGTGTGAGTGTCTGTATAGGTGTATGAGTGCATATGATAGTGTAGTATTGAAGAGTGACTGCATGTATGAGTGACTGTATGGGTGAATGAGTTGATGTGTGTGTAGACCTAGGGGGAGAGGAGTTGGCCTAACGGCTAGGGCGGTCGACCTCGAATCTGGGGAACTGGGTTTGAGTCTCGGCAATGACGCTGAACATCCTGTGATTCTGGGAAAATCACTTAATCTCCACGTGCCTAACAAAAATGAATGTGTCCTCATGTAACGCAACTGGCGCTATGTAAAGCGCTCTGATACCCAATACCTTCGGGTCAAGTTCGCGCTATATAAAACTCTGTAAAATAAAAATAAAAAAAGACCTAGGAATCAGTGAGTGGGTATGTAGTAACTGGTATTGGTGTGTCTATGGTTTCGAAAAGAGTAGTCTGTATTTTAGAGTGGGTGTATCAAAGGTTATATTAGGGTGTGAGGAGGTGCATCAGATTATCACGTGGATGATGTCATCAGTGATGTCATCAGTGATGTCATTTGAGATGTCATCAGTGATGTCATCAGTGATGTCACTGACCATGTCATGAATGAGGTAATATGTGACATCATCAGCAGTGCATTGCGGGGGCGCAAGTTATAGTTAGCTCAACTAACTATAACGGCCGAATTTCTCTGGTTTTGTATGAGTGAAATGTCCAACTAACTATAACGTCCCTGAAACCTGTGGTTTTTTCAGTGAATTTCTAAGGTTTTTTAAATGCTAATTTCTAACTAAGGGCCCCCGCTACATAAATTGGGATTGCCCCCGGGACCTGACCCACCCAGGGGCTTTAAAAAACGGATCGCAGGAGCCTGCGCATCGTTTTTTAAAATATTTTCGGCCGGAGTCACACTGGATGCGTGAATCCGGCTGAAAATTTTAAGAAAATGCTTTTTTGGGCCCTGGGGGTCTCTGTGGGACCCCCTGACCATGCCTAGGGGGTCAGGATGTTTTTACCCTGCCCCCTTTTCTTCTTTTTTAATGTTACTCTCACCTTTTTCCTTCTCCCTTGGTACCGAGTCACAAGATGGTTGCCAACACTTCCTGGTTTGAAGTGTTGGCAGCCAATCAGAGGCAAGCTCGTGCTCGGGAGGGCTCAGCCAATCAGATCTCACAATTCTCAAATATCGATATCTGTAAATCTTTAATTATCTCAAAAACTACTGAACGGATTTACACCATTTAAAAAAAAGTGTTCTTTCTGGACCAAGAGCCATCTCTCTGCCAAATTTGGTGTAATTCCGTTCAGCAGTTCAGGCTGTAGCCGTGTCTAAAGTTTCCTATGGAAATTAACATGGAGAAAACACGTTTTGGGACCCCCCTTTTTTCTCGGCCCCCGCTTGATGAATCACCCCGAAACTTTCAAGACAGGAGTTGACCTGAGTGAACAATTAGTTTTGAAACTTTCGTGAAGATTCGTCAAACAGCACCAAAGTTATTGGCAAATCAAAAAATGCTTTTCCTATGGAAACAAGGTTCTTCTAACTATAACTACCTACTGGCTCTTGGCAGTGAAGGCTCGTACTAGCGGCTATTGATTATCTCTCCGGAGTGATCTACGATATTGATCATGTGAGTGAGTCCATTCCTGGCTTCTTCGGACAGGTTTGTGAACACCTCCTGTTAGGGTTCAGACATTTATTCAAGCAGAGTTATGTAAATCAGTTTTTATGTCTATAACTTTCTCTCATGTGAACGTCGAGGGCGCTCAGTGTCAGAAGCCGCCACTTTGTCAATCAGTCGAATCCTGAACTGACAGGTGCAATATTCCGGCCGGAGTCTAAATGCTCGCAGATGATGAAAGATCCCCCCCCTTGGGGAACTGTTTGAAATAATGTTTGATGTAAAAGAGAAACATTTTCATGCAAATCATGTTCACGTGCTGTAACTAGACCTGTAGGCGCCTTGTGAATTATTGGTAGTGAAAAGGAGAAGAGAGTGTTGATAAATCTTTATGAGGCATATTGGAATTCATGCTGGACTTTAAATGTAGTTTATAATTTTGAAGGTGAATAAGGACCAGGTACTGTTCTGTTATTAGTACCGGAGAAGAAATAAGCGAGGCATTGCCTAAATTGTGCCGGTGTTTTCCAGTGCTCCATACAGCATTTATTTCTAAACACTGCCAAGTCATTTTCATACTCCACCACAAAGTGGCGCTGTGCGTCTACATTTTTAGAAGCGCACACCAGTGGAAAGTTTAACTGTTTAATATATTTTTTTAAATGGTAAAGCTAGGACGTCCTGGCCATCCCTACAGTTTGAGGTGACCAGAAATACTCCGAAATGTCACACTTCTTTGAGCGTGATTGGTAGTAAGGAATGCTGGTGTTTACATTAAACAGTAGCAACAGGAGCTGAGGGTGGTGTCAACTGCAATGGACGTCTGCGAAATACCCTGGGCCCTGGCACTTTAAAAAATATATATTTTTATTAATTCAGCACTGAAGTGAGGTGGCTCTTTCTGTGTTCAGTGGCCTATTAGAGAAGATTTGTTCAAATGGACTCACTGGCACATCTCGAGAGATAGCTCTGCTTTCCATAGACCATGTATGCGTAGAGTACAGGGCCCATGTGAACTGTGGACCTGATCAGCTCTGCCTTTTATCTGTAAGTATGAGCTAAAAGGAAGGGTTCATATTTTCAGATGGGGTACAGTAAGGAGTGCATGGCCCATCTTTTTTTTTTAAGGTGGAGAGAGCCGCTGTCAGCCTCAAGTCATTTCCCGTGGAGGTCAGGACATACTCTGATCAATGCTAGTCAATACTCTGAGAACCAATTGCCAGTTTCATGGCAAATTATCACCTGGGAAAAAAAACTCGAAATGCAAAACATGCTAAAATATATTGAGGACAAAATATCCTGGGGCTCATTTATCAAGATTTGGCGTCGCCCTTGCACCGCGCAAGGGTGACTGACACAAAACCTAAGTGAGATTTATCAAGCCGCGCAAGGGTGACTGACACAAAACCTAAGTGAGATTTATCAAGCCGAGCAAGGGTGACTGACACAAAACCTAGTGAGATTTATCAAGCCACGCAAGGGTGACTGACACAAAACCTAGTGAGATTTATCAAGCCAACCAAGGCCACCTTGCATGGCCCTGCATGGCTTGGTAAATCTAGAGTAACTCAACGCAGCACAAATTGCTGCCTTGCGTTACTCTGCGCCAGAGCGGCGTTCCATGGGTGGAGCGTGGGTGTTCCCACGCATTCACCCATGGGTTCTGGCACATTCCAAATTTACCATTAGTGATAGACCTGGAAATGCATCAAAATGCTACGCCTCCCCAGGTGAGCGCTAACCAGGAGAAATGTCTTCCTTTCTCTTCGTTTTTCCTCTTTCTATATATGCTGCCTTCTGCAGCACTCACAGAAAAAGGACAATGCCTCTAGGATTGTTATTGTGCAGGAAAGTTTTCTTCCTGCATAAAAACAATCCTGACTACAACGCATGCACCCTTGTAACATAACGCAAGGGTGCCCACGTATGCGCTAGGCAGCCAGTAGTGCACCAACACTTGGAAAGGACAGGAATGTTGACTACAGCGCATTCCTGCCATTTCCCCTTCACGCAGGGCAGCAAGGTGGCTTACTGTGTTGCGCTGCATAAAAGATTGATAAATCTGCCCCGTCTTCCTATACTTTGTACAGAAAAAACAAAACATCGACTACAAAAATATGACAGACCAAAATATTGTCACCAAATAGGCAATTGTATCGAAATTTTAATATAAGACAAGAAATGATTACATTTTAGAAATATTGTAAAAAAATAACTTTAAAAATAAAATAGCAATATTTACTTTAAGGTAAAACTGAAACTATAAACATAGTGAATAAATAAAATGATAGAATAAACATAAATAATACAATAAAACCTACTATTTATAAATAATAATTACAACACTATAGGGACGATTACGACGATGTGAGGAAACTTTCCGCCCAACACCGTCTCGGAATCTGAACCGACTGACTCACAGTCGGCGGTTCCGCCCGACCGATTACAATGCAATCGAACACTGTTCGGTTGGAGTCCCCTTGTGTCCTATGGTAACTTGTGTTCCGCCCAACAACACAGGCTCCTATGGTGAAATGGTGTGTGTGTGTGTGTGTAAAACCCAGCACCCTGTTGCAGGCACCCCATGGTGTCTGCCACACAGTAAGGGTTTTATAAGGGGGTCCCTTAGGTACCCCCTCAGCCCCCAACTGGAGGCCTCGGATGAAAGGGGCCCTGCTAGGGGCCCCCAAATCACCTTCCGACAGCCTTTCTGTGTCAGACAGGCCGATTCGGAAAGGCTGTTGGAAATCGGCATCGTAATCATGAGGTCAGAAACGCTGTCCATAGAGGTATACGATGCGGTTCCGACCCACACGACTTCTCCGAGAGCCAGTCGGAACCGATTCGGAAATGACCGCGTGGTTTACAATCCGACTGCAAACATCGTAATTGGTCGGGCGGATTGTAAACCGGCCGAGTCGGTCGGAATGGTTCCGACTCGGTCTAGGATTCCAACTGTCGGGAGGAGGCTTTCCGCCCGACATCGTAATCGGCCCCTAAATATTAAAAATGTACTCATAAAAATTAATTACAAATATTAAAATAATTTATTAAATATAATAATACTATAAAAAAACTTAGAAATTCACTGAAAAATCTAAGGTTAATGTAAATATGGCAGTCACAACGTTAATGTTTTGACCTAAAAAAAACACAGTAATTCACCAGTTATAGTTAGCAGATAACTTGTGCCCCCGCCGTGCACTGCCTATGACCTCACATATTACATCACTCATGATATGTTCTATGACATCATTTATGACATCACTGCTGACATCTCAAATGACATAATTGGTGACAGTGAATTTCTAAGTTTTTTTTAAACAAAAACAGATCTTTTTATCACACCTAACTATAATGCTACTTTAACCTTTGTTTTTTTCAGTGAATTTCCAGGGTAATATTTCATTACCATACGTAAAGCCAAATCATGCCTGCAGCCAGGCACTCCAGCAAACCCCCCACAGGCAGCCAACCCCACGCAGTGTACAGCCGTCGACTGTCCACATCAGGCAATTGGCCAACCCACCCGGAAGCAGCCACACCCCACCCTCCCCAAACAGCTAACACCACACTGTCAATGGTCTTTTATCGTGTAAGGCATGGGGCTGGCCGCAGGCAGCCACCTGGAGGCAGCCAAACCCACACTGCCCACTGACTTTGGTCCTGCGCACCATGAGGTTAGCTGTAGGGTCTGTCTTGCAGCCAGGCCTTGCTTCCAGCACCCCGCCTTTGGCCAGAGGACTTGGCCTGCCGCCAGGCCCTGTGGCCAGACCCTGAGCGGGCTGCCAACCCCACACCACGCACAGCTTTGGAATGCACAGCATAGGGTTGGCCGCTAGGCCCCAGGAACCCCATCCCCTGTGGTCAAAACATATATATTTAGGAAAGGGGGCATGCAGTGCCCTCCCTAACTCTTAATTGACCCTGGGGACCTCATCCCCCAAGGTCCACATCCTGAACCAAATACAATAAAAAGGGAAGGGGGTGCACGCGCCTTCCCCAAGCCTTTTTGGGCCCCAGGCACCCATCGCCAGGGCTAACATTTAAGGGGAGAGGGGCATACAACACCAATTTTCAAAACTTACTATGTCCCGGGGTCCCTATCCCCAGGGCCAAATAAAATAAGAAATGGGAGGGGGGCTGCGTGCCCCCCTCTGCAAGCTTTATTAGGGCCCAGGATCCCATCCCCTGGGACCAAACCAATAAAAAACAAGAGGAGGGTTGTGTGCCCCCTAACCTTCATAGGCCCTGGGTCCCCATCCCCTGGGGCAGTTGTTTGTTCAAAAGGGGAGGGGGGCTGCTTGGCTCCCCTCCCTGAGCTTTATCAGGCCAAGGGACCCCATCTCCTCAGGCCAAAACCAATTAAAAAGGGGAGAAGGACATGCAGTCCCCCTCCAGTTTATAGGGTTCCCTTGGCCTTTTTGGGCCAAGTGACCCCTATCCACTGGAGCTAAATCTAATAGAAAAGGGGAAAGGGCCTGCAGTCCCCCTCCTTGACCCTTTTTAGATCTCGGAACCCCATCCCCAGGGACAAAGTAATTAATAAAAGGAGGGGGCATGCAGCCACCCCTCCCTGAGCCTAATTAGAACCCAGGAACGCAATCCCCAGGGGCAGTAACTTTTTAAAAAGGGATGGGGGGCACACGCCCCCCTCCCTGTCCCTACTTTGGCACTCAGCACCTGACCCCCAGGGCCAGCTTTTTTAAAAAGGGGATGAGGGCTGCACGGCCTTCTCAGACACTGGGGCCAGGCTCTTTTAAAAGGGGAGGAAAGCCATGCAGCCCCCATCCTCAAACCTATTTTGGCACTAGAGACCCTATTCCCCAGGGCCTGTGTTTTAAATAGGTGGGAGCCCTAGTGTCCACCAGGGGCACCAACCAAGCAAAACTTGGGGGCAGCGGAGGGAGCCACAGGGCCCCTGCAGCCCCAGCCAGCTCCACGCATGGTGTGGGTGCCAGCATTGCTCCAGCCCAGAGGGAGCCACAAGGCCCCCGCAGCCACAGCCAGCTCCACGCATGGTGTGGGTGCCAGCATTGCTCCAGCCCAGAGGGAGCCACGGGGCCCCCGCAGCCACAGCCAGCTCCACGCATGGTGTGGGTGCCAGCATTGCTCCAGCCCAGAGGGAGCCACGGGGCCCCCACATCCACAGCCAGCTCCACGCATGGTGGGGGAGCCAGCATTGCTCCAGCCCAGAGGGATCCACAGGGCCCCCACGGCCACAGCCAGCTCCACGCATGGTGTGGGAGCCAGCATTGCTCGAGCCCAGAGGGAGCCACAGGGCCCCCACAGCCACAGCCAGCTCCATGCATGGTGTGGGTGCCAGCATTGCTCCAGCCCAGAGGGAGCCACAGGGCCACAACAGCCACAGCCAGCTCCACGCATGGTGTGGGAGCCAGCATTGCTCCAGCCCAGAGGGAGCAGCTATTTATGCTGCTCCCTCCAGGTGGGAGCAACATGTGTTCTGTTTCTCTGGCTGCATCAGTCCAAGCAGGGAAACAGAACACAAGTTTGCTCCCAGCAGACGGGAGCACTTTTAAAGCTCCCGCCAGCTAGGAGAAAACTTAGTGCTTGCGCCCCTTTGGCGGGAGATTTAAAAATGCTCCCACCAGACGGGAGCAAACACATGTTTTCCTGCCCACGGTAGTGCAGGCAGGGAAACTACTGTGTTCCGGGTTGGGCTACCTGGGACACAGCAAGTGAGTCGCCCCCGGGGATAGATTCCTGGGGCCATTGAATGCTCAGGGATGGGGCCACATGCCCCCTCTCTTTAATTAAAGTGATGGCCCTGGGGGACGGCGTCCTCAGGGCCCTTCTAAGGCTTGTGGAGGGAGGATGCATGGGCCCCCTCCCCATATTAAATACATTGGGCCCTGGGTGATGGGCACCCTGGGGCCAGAAATGGCTGGGAGAGGGGAGCTGCACACCTCTCCCCTTAATAAATTGATTGGGCACGGGGTATGGGAGCCCTGGGGTCAAAAATGTCTCTGGTGCACGCGCCCCCTCACCTTAAATATACCCAGCCCCAAGGATGAGGTCCTCTAGGCCCAAAATGGGCTGTGGAAGGAGTGTGTACTGATTACTGAAACCCCCATATATATGTTATAAAATGGAGGCTGCCCTTTCTTTTTGCTCGGCTCCAGAGGGACCACCCCGGTATCACGGCAAAATTTGTGGATAGTTTTCTCATTTTGACAGTGGGGGGAGGGCCCCCACTGTTTCCCCTCCCTTAGGGATTGGGTGGGCAGGGTAACCCTATCCTGTCTCCTTATATCATTTAAAAAAAAGTTCAGGATAGAGGACTAATTCCCCGAGTCCTGCAATGTCTGCCAGCAACATTTTTCTCAAGTTGCTGGCAGCCAATCAAAGTGCTCGCTCCCTTTGGAATCTGAGCAATTTTTAATGATTTTTTTTACATCATTCTATCATATGATTCTTATTTTAATTTTATTTTGGATGCACCCATTGCAAAATCCGGGTTCTGTCATTTGACCTATCGTCTGCCCCCTCAGTATACATTAAACTCCTGGCTCCACTGCTGGGTATTTTTTACTCCTCAAGTATTCAAGTTTATCCCTATTTAAAGGATTCAACAATAGCTTCTTCCTCTTTTTCAAAGACAGAATAGGATATCCAACATGTCTGCACAGTCCTTCAATATCATAGCTTTCTACTACATTTTAAAAAGTCCCACTTAACTCCATCACAACTGCAATTCTTCGGCGCTGCTTTTCAGATGGATCTGGCATAAGTGGTCTTAACAGAGTAAAGGAAACAGAAACAGTTCGCCTGTTTTTCATCCTGCTGTCCAAGACACAAGCCTCAACAAGGACTTGGCTCAAGAGTCAGGGAGAGATGGTCTCCACTTTAGTCATTATCCCTTGGATCTGTCTCCATTTATATCCTCTAGTTTGTCATCTACTCCATTTTTTAGATCCAACTTTAAAGGATTGCGAGACATCCATCCCTTTGACAGCAGAAATTCAGGAACTGCTTCAGTGGTGGCTACTCCCATCGAATCTGGACAAGGGGTACGTCTTGGATTCTAAGCCTTACCTATATTCAGATGGAATTCAGCACCAGGGAAGGGTTCCTACCAAGAGTCAGCCCAATCCTCCAACTGGAGGGAGCTAGCTGTGGTCCACAGGGCTCTTCAACACTTTTCCCTCTCATTCGCTTTTAGCTAGTTTGTGTACAGGCAGACAATCAGGTTGTTAGATCGTATATAAATCATCAGGGGGTTTGCGTTCATTGAGTCTGACTTTCCTTCTCCAGAAAGATTTGCCTTTGTGCAAGTAGGTCAACAAAGTCAGCTTGGGAGGGAATGGGTTTGAACCTTTTGGAGGGGGGTAGACTGCTGCTGTTAGGTGTTAAATGCCAGGGATAGTGTGGTTTCAACTGGTGGAATGGGGAGTCTAAGAGAGAAGATAGTCTGGTGTTTGGATGGAATATAGAGTCATCTGGCTGGGAGAATTTCAAGTAGACAAAATCTAGTTTGTGTTCTAGGCAGTGGGTCATAATGATGAAGGTATGGGGAGAGTGGAGTTCGGAGGGAGGGCAGGAAGATGTGTTGTGGGTGGAATTGCTGTGTAGAGGGAGAATAAATGGTGTGGTGTGTGGGGCGGAAGGGAGTGTAAGGTGACGTGTAGGAGCGAAGTGAGGTGATGTGTGTCCTAGGTCCTAGGTGTGTCCTTCGTGGTGATGGCTAGGTGAGGTGGAGGGAGTAGGGAATAGAAGGTAAGCTTGGGAGGGTGAGGTAGATGTTAGGGAGTATACTTGGAATGGTGAGAGAGGGCTAGTGGGGGCAATGGAACATTGATTTGTACATGAGGCAGGGGGCCTCCCACGCTTTTCTGAAGAGCAGTCACCATGATCGATAGCTGCAAGAAATAACAGCAGCAGCAGGACTTCCAGAACATTTTACCTGCTGAGGGTTTCAAAGCAGTCATGAAAGACAAGGAATGCCTTGATCTGGGCAGCCAGAAAAGCCTGAAGGAAGGTCAGTGAGTCTGTGGTTGGACAGGGGTGCAAGGGTGTACCATGCCGACATGACTTCAGCCTGATGGCCAGCAAGTTAGACACCTCTCTGTGAGGCTCCTGCAGCCTTGGAACACAATTATAGAAGATCCTTACCTTCTACCAGACATTCAAGACTTTGGGCCATGATCTCAGCCAGATTTTGTCTCCGCACCCCAAGCAAACTAAACTTTGTGTTGCTGCAGTAGGAGTGAAGATGGGAGGACTGTGTCCATGGCTGATGAGTCCCTTGCCTTGACCTCCTGACCCACATGCCAGATTCTTGTCAAACCCAGCCCCAGCATCCCAGGCTGAGCTCAGTGATGGTCTGTCAGATGACTCCCATGCATCCGGAGATGCATCTGCCCACAACAGTGGAGAGGTGAAGAGAAGGCTGCAAGAGAGCAGGTGGAGCCTTCTGGCCACAAGACCTGTGATTAGATGGGAGGCACTGACTTTAGAACCTGGCTAACCCTATGTGTGCCAGTCTGTGAACAGGACAAACAACTCCTGCTCCTTGACCTGTCGCCCCACTCTGTGCACACCTTTATAACTCTCGGGAACTTCCTTCTTTATCAAATTATTTTTACAAACCCCATGTAACGCCTTTCTGAACTCATCCGGAGTCCCTCATCCTGAGCCACGTCCCCTCTCATTGCTCCTGAGGAGCCCTTGACTGGACGACGCAGAGACTTCCTTCATTATGAGGAAGGCAGAGAAAAGAGACCATGGACCCCCACGAACAGAACTGTGAGGTAAGTAAGAGATTCTTATATAAAGAAGGTGGCAAGAAGCCACCTCATGTATCTTAACATGTTTGGCAAAAGACTGTGTTCTAAAATGACCTCCGCTATCTTTTATAGCCTGTTTATCTATATTTAAGAATGCAATTCAGCATGCTACGAGGTCTTGGTGCAAAGGAGTGGAGGACATCTTTTTTTGGCTGGGCTCAGAAACCAAAAGAGGACAGACCATCCAAACTGCTAATCCAACATAGAGACAGAAATAGACGTACTCTATTTCTGTGCCTCTAGTTACATGAAACTGAAAGAAGAATTTTAACAAGGCCCACTCACCTAAGAAAATGGAAAAATTGTATGCATAACTAGGATGATCATTTATCAAGTCTTTACACGAATCCACATGGAAACAGAAAGAAGATTTTTGCAAAAAGCCCTACAAACAAAAGGACTATAATGTTAAACAGCATTTCTTCACTTACAGAGTGCAGATAATCATCAGTTGGGCTCTTGAAGCGCTTCCCTACATTGGTAGTTTTAACATTATTCTTCTCAAAATGAACACATCACAGTGAAGGAAAAATGCCCCGATTACTTACCGGCTCGTCCTTCATACAGTCCTTACTTATGAGGTTAGTTACCCAATCCCAGGACAGGAAACAAAACAGGAAATGCTACTAAGCCACACCCACCCTCAACTGGGAACTACAAGAGTGCAGCCCTCACACAGCACTTCCTGTAATACGAAGCCTCTGAATCAAAAGGCCATGACCACAGGGAGGGTGGGAGGTAACGAATGACCGGGTCGAGGACGAGCAGGACTAAGAGTAATGAAGATTACTGATAAATAATCAGGATATTACCTCTATGTCCCTCATCGTTGACCAAGTCCTTACCTATGAGTATGCCAAAGCAGTGTATAGGCCTTTTGATAAATAGTACTCAGGAGATCTAGAAATTATGCAACACCAAGTGATTTAATGTTGAGATTCACCCGAACAATAAACAACAAGTAAATACAAATTAACCCATCAAGTTAACACTGATTGTAAAGCACCAGGGATGAAATTTTTATGTCCGTGAAACAGCTAATGCAGCCTGTAATGCTTCACAAATGTGTGTGTTCTGAAGCCAAAGTTCCAGCCCTACAAATCTATTCTAAAGGGACACCTTGAAGTTCAGCCCAAGAGGCAGCTACACCTCTCATGAAACGACCCTGTAGGCCAAAAGGTTTTGGCAGATTCGAGCTGGTATAAGCCAAGGAAATATTCCCTTTGATCCAATGACTCAACGTGATCCTTGATGCTTTCTTCCCCTTCCCTGTGATGCCAAAAGTGACAAACAGAGAATTAGTCTTCCTGTAGTCTTTGGATCTGTCAAGGTAAATTTAGAGAGCATGTTTAACATCCAACTAATGCAACCTGCATTCCTCTGAAGAAGAGGGGTTAGAAAAACAAAGTAAGGGGAATAAAATCCAGAGAAATGTGGAATTTTTTACAGAACTTTAGGAAGGAAGGAGAGATCAGGATGAAGAACCAGTCCATCATCCTGAAATGAAAGAAAAGGAGGATGACATTGTAGAGCAGACAGTACCCCAACCTCTGAATAGAAGTGACAGCCACCAAGAACAAGACCTGAAATGAAAGGAACGTAAGATCCGCCATGCCCAAAGGTTCAAAGAGGGGGTTCTGCAATGCCTTGCCTTCAAAACCAAGGAAAGGTCCCAAGAAGGAAATGTAGACTTCACCAAAGGACAAGAGATGGTAAAGCTTTTGAATAATCTAGATACCAATGGAACTGAACCATTTACCAAGTCATACTTCACACGGAATGTCTTAATTACATACCATTGTGACTTCAAAGTTGAAAGAGAAAGATTTTTATTAAATCCATCCAAGAGAAACTGGAGAATAGAAGAGACAGAACATTCTACCTAAGGGACCCCCTAAGCAGAACACCTGGAGACAAAGACCATCCAGTGTTTAGAATAGAAGCATAAGTAGAAGAACTTCTAGATTTTTGAAAAACATCAATAAGATGGGGAGGACGACCTTGTTCCTCCAACCTCATTCTTTCAACCTCCAAACTGAGAGGGAAAGATGACACAAGCTGTACCTGCGTGCAATGCGTCAGGGGAGCTGGAGAGAGAGGGGGGATCCATGGAAGACACAATACCATGCGCCTATGGAGAGGGAACCAACAGGGTCTGAGCCAGTAAGGAACCACCACAATTACCCGAGCCTTCTCCTGCTGAATCCTGCACATTAGCCTCTGGATTAAAGGAACTGGAGGGAAGGCAAAATGAAGTTTCAGAGCGCATTTCCAAGTCAGCGCATCCACACCCCAAGTTCTCTCCTACGGTAACTTGGAGCATAACCTGGGGAGAAGAGTACTGAGCCTGGAGGCAAATAGATCCAGGAAGGGGAGGCCAGACCCCTGCAAATGGCCTTGAATATGGACTTTGTCAGTTGTTGATCCTGGGAAGTGTCTTCCATCACATTGCCCAGACCCTTAATATGCACAGCTAATAAGAGAGGAGACGAGTTTTTGCCCACAGACCCAGACTGCAGGCCAGCTCATTCAGTGATCTGCAAGAGGTACTCCCTGATGATTGATAAATACTGCTGTCACTGTGTTGTCCGATTTTATCAACACATGGCGGTGGAACAGGTAATGACTGAAATGACAAAGAGAATAGTGAACTGCAATTAATTCTTTCCAATTCAATGACCTCCGTCCTTCTGTCTCAAACCATTTTGCTGGAGCTGTTAGGGTTCTCAATGATGCTCCCCAGCCCACAGCACTCGCATCCGTCGTCACAATTATTGAAGGGTCTGGACGCATCACTACTCCTTTCGAAAGGTTGTCCTTGTTCATCCACCACCTGAGA
This sequence comes from Calotriton arnoldi, assembly GCA_963921515.1. Lineage (NCBI taxonomy): Eukaryota > Metazoa > Chordata > Amphibia > Caudata > Salamandridae > Calotriton > Calotriton arnoldi. The sequence continues at coordinate 71,647 of CAWUFW010014404.1, forward strand.
TAGAAATCGACATCTAGGGAGACGGGAACCACAGAGTTCATGTTCTTGATTGACAGGGCACTATGGTAAATAAGATGGTACAGCAGAAATCTCAAATGAAGCCTTGCAAGTGCAACTGTAAAAACATTTGCCACCATATGACCCTGTATCTTCAACCATTGAAACAGGGAGACAGAATTGCTCCCCAGGAGCTTCCGCAACAACTCCTGGAGCCGGATCATCCTATCCATAGGCAGAAACACCTTGCCCAGTTGAGTGTTGAACCATGCTCCAATGATCTGATGATCTCTGGAGGGGAGAAGAGGAAATTGTTGAAGGTTCAGAAGGAATCCATGATGATTTAGAGTAGCAGTGATCAAGGATATATGAAGTTTGAGGGTCAAAGGTGAAGGAGCTTGGACCAGCCAGTCATCCAGATAAGGGAATATTGTCACCCCTTTAAGAAGAAGATGCGTAACCAGGGGAGCCACCATCTTCGTGAAAATTCCTGGAGAGGACCAAAGTCCAAACGGAAGAACCCTGTACTGCCAATGCTTTCCCCAAACACAGAACGGAGGAATCTCCGATATCCGATGCACATCGAGATATGTAGATAGATGTCCATCATACCCAGCGTAGCTAACCAGGTATTTGGCTCTATCAAGGGGATGATCCTTTTTCAGAGTTTCCATTTTGAAGGGTATTTTATTCACAAGGTTTTTTAATGATTTCAGATCTATGACAATCCAAAACCTCCATTGGCCTTCGGGGACCAGAAACACAATTGAGAATGTTTGCTTTCCCTCGTCTTCTATTGGAAAGGGAGCAATAGTTATCTTCTTGACCAGTGACAGAATGCCTTCCTGCAAGGCCACTTTGTTCTCAAAGGAACGATGGTTCCTAATTGGGCTAGAGGAGAGATAAAATTGATCTTGTATACTCTCTGTAGTACCTCTAGAATCCACTTTTACAAGGTTGTGGAGCACCTTACATGCTGGAAATACAGAATACTGCCACCAACCTCATACTCGAGACCTTCTACTACCCCCAATCGGAGATAGTCAGGAGCTCTGATTGTCATTCTGTGGATCCAGTTTTCCCTTCCTCTGAACCTTCCTGGAGGAGAATCCGGTTTGGAATTGTGATCTCTGCTCCATGTTCTGCTGTCTCCTAAAAAATGTTTCTGAAAGATCTTGCCTTACACTAGAAAGAGTCTGTTCCATGGATTTGAATTTACCTTAAAGAAATGAAAAGACAAGAGGTTTTTGGCAAAACAGGATCAAGTCCACTTAATCAATCAGGATTTGTAGCGTGCAGTTGCTTCACCCGTGAGAGTCCAGAGGCACTGTTTGATAATTCTTCCTGTTCTCCTATCAGTTGAACATTCATGTCTTGAGGTCCTTCCTGAATTGCTAGAGCGATGGTGAGACCTTGAGGTAGAGGAGGAGGTCATTCCAGGTCTTGACTGCTTGATGGGAGAAGGAGAAGCCTCCGCTGTCTGTCCGGCGGATGCCCTGGTTGGCAGCTAGGGAAAGGGATCGGGATCTGAGTTTCCTTGTGGGCTGGTGAAAGGTCACGCGTTGGTTGAGGTACGCAGGTCCTTCGTTGTGTAATGCCTTGTATGCCTGGGTGAGTAGCTTGTACTGGCATCTCTTCATGACTGGTAGCCAGTGGAGTTTCCTGAGGTGAGTGTTCAAGTTTCAATTTCAAGTTTATTTTTATTAGCATAGTTACTTAAAACCATTGCATCAAGGCACAGCATTAAAATTTGTTGTACATTTCCATTGCGGATTGGGTTTTTAAGTTTGGTTATTTGCATCTTTAGGGAAGTGGCCGTCGATGGAGAGCCCGTTTCCCCTCAGATTTGTTTAGTGATGTCTTACTGCATGCCTCTGCGTGTGGTAGGTGTGACGTGGGTTTTAAAAAAAAGCGTTAGGGTTGCTGGTTGTTTTGTCTGAACGTCCCTCCATCATTGAGCTGGCATTTTTTTGGCCACCAGTCTCAAAAATGTTACCAAACGGCAGTTCAACTGTGAGTCCTCTGGTGCGGAGCAGGCCAGCACTGCTTGCCTCAGGGTGTGGATCCCTCGTTGATTGAAGTGAGGTTTCAGTAGTTGTTTCCGTTCCTTCAGGAGATCTTTACATGTGCATAAGAGGTGCTGCAGGTCTTCCGGTGCTGTGCCACATAGACGGCAAGCGGATTCCGCTTGATTCTTGAGCCAGTGTGGGAGGTGCTGTGTGCAAGGTAGCAGACCCAGTCGATATTTCAAGAATTGAGTTTTGACGGTTTTGGCGTATCCTAGGTTGAAATATTTTTGAGGGCCAAGGCCATATAAGTGCTCAGGGTCATCCAACCGTGGGTCCTCTTTGATAGTGCTGCTTTGTCTTCGGTCAACGATAAATGTTTTACGGTTTACCACATAAGTTTTTTTAATGCTATATTTTTGGTTGGTGTTACTCAGGCATCTTTTGAGATAGGACGAAGCAGGTGAAGAGTGTCTCTGTTGTAATTCTAACCATAAGTAATGATTGAGGGTTTCTGGTGTAGATTTCCAGACTTTGTATCAGGTGATGATATATGCTCTTTGTCTTGCCAGGGTCTGTTTTTGTAGTCCAAACCCCAACCTGATCTGTGCTGGTGAGGTGTATTTGGGCAATCCGAAGATAATTCTGTATGCTGCTGTAATTGTGCTGTCCAGGATTTTTGAATTCCTGCCCCTCTGTAGTTTACTTCCATATGCTATCGTTGGTAAAAGCTTAGCTTGTGTGACTTGAGCTAAGGAGAGTAACGATGGACAGCTCAGTTTTGAGCTGAGTTTTCTTAGCGAGCCTGCCAGGGCAAGGCCTTTACTTCTGATTGAGTCCTTCTGAGAGACGAAGTCTATAATCATGCCTAAGTATTTATATTCCGTTGCAGGTTCAATGCGTGTGTTGCCCCAGTGCCAGACCGGTGATTTCTTTAGGTTTTTCCTGATCATCATTGTCCTTGTTTTCTCCAGGTTAATGGTTAGGCCGTTAGCTTTGGAGAATTCCTGTGTGATGGTGAGTATGTGCTGAAGGCCCACCTGTGTGTGGCTAATCAGGACAATGTTGTCTGCATATAGAAGGCATGACAGTGCTTGTCCTCCTATTCTCGGAGCGTGTGAGTTGCAGGCATTCAGTGCTGGTACCAGGTCTGCTAAACAAAGATTAAATAGGGTCGGTGCAAGGACACACCCCTGTTTAAGTCCCTTGTTGGTTGGGATGCATCTTGACAGAGAGGAGACGTCGCCCAGCATTATCTAGACCCATGTGTCTGTGTGAAGATTCATTATCAGGTTTAGCAGAGTCTGTGGGATACCCCATTGTGCCAGTTTCACTCAAAGTCTGTTGCGATTCACGTGGTCAAAAGCGGCTTTATAGTCGATAAAGCATAGGTGTAGCAGCATTTTTGCAGCTTCCGTCTTGTCAATCAACAGTGCCATGGCTAGGATGTTTGTTGTTGTTCCGCTGACTTTGCAAAGCCTGTCCAATTGAGAGGGATAATTGATTACTCATTGGCTCAGGCCTGGAGCTCTTCTAGGAGTGTTCCTGCAAAGTATTTTGCCTTGTTGTCAAGGAGGGCGACTAGACAGTAGTTTTTTGGCAGAATCTTGTCTCTGAATTTGAATATTGGGGTGATTATTGAACCCCTCCTAGAGGATGGAAATGTCCCGATTTGCCTTATTTCGGTAAAGAGAGGTTTGAGGGACTTGGCCCAGAGTTCTGCATCTTGTTTGAACATTTCCGAGGGGATTCCATTTGGACCTGGGGCCCCTTCTCTCCTCCCTTTTCCTATTTGCCTTTTAATTGCCATGATGTTGCGACTTGGGGATGCTGTAGTCATCGTGTTTGCCTCTACTGCCAAATATTTTGTTGCACTCCCTTCCTCAGGTTGGCTTGCCGGCAGGGTTTCTCCTGTGTGTATTGTAATTGTTTTTGATCCAGTGTCTGTATGGTGTAATCTTGGTGGAAATGGCCCCAAGGTATCTTGCCCAATCTTCTTCTGAGATGTTGGATGAGACGCCCTCGTGTGTGAGGCTAATGAATCTGTTTATTGTTCCCCAGAATCTTGCGCTGTCTTTCTGCTTGATATCAGCGTTCAGTTTTGCCCAGACCCCCTCTTCTAATTCTCTATTGACAGCCCATTTTAGTCTCTTAAGCTGATCTTTTTGCTGCAGTAGCAGTGCTAAGTAGGCTTTGTCAGTTGGATTGTGGCGCAGAGATCTTAGCATGCTGTAGATTAGGTTTTTGAAGTTCTTGATTTGGGTCCTTTGCGCTTTTGAAATGCACTTCATCCTATTGTGACTTTGATGTGCCTTTAGTTTAATCGGAGCGGTGAAGGACTCTACCATTTTGTTGGTGAAGTTCTCCCATTTCTCTTTTTCACTTATTCCAGACCGTGTCTCAAAGAGAAGTGTGACGGATTCCAAGAGGCTCCTCATTGATGCTTGTGAGAATTTGACTCTTCTATATTTGATTGTAAGTTTCATTTCCGGAAGAGCCTGAGATTGTTGGTATGTCCTTTCGAAGAGAGATTTCTTGAGGGCAATGGTCACTGTCAGCTTTGTCATCCAGGTGGAATGAAATGATTTGATTGACGAGGGCTAGAGAGACGAAGGTGGAGTCTAGTATCGAACTTACGTTGAGGAGTGGTGGGTGGCTACTGGATGGTTGTCATTGGCAAATCTACCATTGGCGGCTCTAAGATTAAGATGTTCAAGATCCTCTAATAGACACCGGCCGGTTTTGGTTAGTTATCCTAGTGTGCTTTTTCCCTGTGTTTGAATGTCCCAGAGCGAGGTTTGGGTGGATACTTCATCAGCAGTCGAGGAGCCTAATAGTTATAGATTTAAGTCACCAGTAAGGATAGTGTCTGCTGCTTCCCCTTCACTTATGCATGCCTCAAGGTGGTCTATCAGTTGCTGGGCTGCCTTGATTTTCCTTTTTGGGTGTATATAAGCGTTAATTAATATAATGCCTGAGGTCCTGTTTTTTTGGTGTTGCAGGCGGCCCAGATATTTTTATTGCGATGGGTGCCGGAGAGGCTGGGCCCACTACGCTGGCTGAGATAGTACATGTGATGGAAACATAGGTAGCGAGTCCGCCTTCTAAGTGGCCATATTTTGCCCCCTGATGGCTGGCGTAAAAGTGCAGGTATCCTTGGAGGTGAGGTGGGTCTGCAAGCCAGGTTTCCTGCAGTGTGATTATGTCGAACGATATTTGGTAAGTGCCAAAATCTGAGTCTGACATCTTGCTGGCAAGTCCGTTGATGTTCCATGAGCAGATCCGTAGAAGACTGTTGACTTGGGTTGGTGGTGGTTGGATCCTATCTTGTCAATTGTTGCATGCTTGACTGCTGACTGTCCTTGAGTAGGCAGGCTCCATCCGACTGCTGTGTGTGTCGTAGGAGGACTCTGTCTTAGTCGGTGAGAGCACTTTTGCTCCTCTGAGCAAGGATCTTGTGGTGTTTTTTGAGCCCACTGGTGGAGCACCCATGCCCTCTTGTATCAGTGGGACAGAGTAGCCAGGTTCGGAGAAGGGGATGATGTTTATCCCGCAGTTCCTAAATGTGGAGCTTTCTGAGAGGGCTTTCTGTGAGATGGTTGAAGTTCTCCATGTGGTCTTTGTATCTTCTCCCTCCAGTGGGTCTTTGCGTCGAATAAATTCTATTGAGGTGAGGGGTTATGTGTGTCTGACTGGGGAGGTCAAGGATGAGCCTGGCTGCTGTGTTCTGGATTGGTTTAATTAAAAGCAGCGGCCAGGAGAGTCTCGATAGAATGCGTCGGAGGAAAGCCTCTGGGTGTACAAAGTTTCGGGTGGTATATATACATCTCACGGGGTACAATAAAGTAATTTCTGCATTCCTGGAAAGCATCTCAGTCATACATTAACAAACTCGGGCATCAGATAAGGACACAGATGGCTCTCAACCTCGAGGAGAGCTAGTGTGGGCCATTGTGTATGTGTCCAGATGTCCGGCATGAGAAGCGTGTGATCACTACTTGAGGTGTGCATGTCATGTCCTGATTGGCTGTGTGTTTCTATCTACATATGGTATCTAGCTTTGTGGTATTTTTGGGGAATGCAAGCCTTTGGCCAAACTTGTATTATTGGGGCCAATTACCTTGGAGACAAAGACCATCCAGTGTTTAGAATAGAAGCATAAGTAGAAGAACTTCTAGATTTTTGAAAAACATCAATAAGATGGGGAGGACGACCTTGTTCCTCCAACCTCATTCTTTCAACCTCCAAACTGAGAGGGAAAGATGACACAAGCTGTACCTGCGTGCAATGCGTCAGGGGAGCTGGAGAGAGAGGGGGATCCATGGAAGACACAATACCATGCGCCTATGGAGAGGGAACCAACAGGGTCTGAGCCAGTAAGGAACCACCACAATTACCCGAGCCTTCTCCTGCTGAATCCTGCACATTAGCCTCTGGATTAAAGGAACTGGAGGGAAGGCAAAATGAAGTTTCAGAGCGCATTTCCAAGTCAGCGCATCCACACCCCAAGTTCTCTCCTACGGTAACTTGGAGCATAACCTGGGGAGAAGAGTACTGAGCCTGGAGGCAAATAGATCCAGGAAGGGGAGGCCAGACCCCTGCAAATGGCCTTGAATATGGACTTTGTCAGTTGTTGATCCTGGGAAGTGTCTTCCATCACATTGCCCAGACCCTTAATATGCACAGCTAATAAGAGAGGAGACGAGTTTTTGCCCACAGACCCAGACTGCAGGCCAGCTCATTCAGTGATCTGCAAGAGGTACTCCCCTGATGATTGATAAATACTGCTGTCACTGTGTTGTCCGATTTTATCAACACATGGCGGTGGAACAGGTAATGACTGAAATGACAAAGAGAATAGTGAACTGCAATTAATTCTTTCCAATTCAATGACCTCCGTCCTTCTGTCTCAAACCATTTTGCTGGAGCTGTTAGGGTTCTCAATGATGCTCCCCAGCCCACAGCACTCGCATCCGTCGTCACAATTATTGAAGGGTCTGGACGCATCACTACTCCTTTCGAAAGGTTGTCCTTGTTCATCCACCACCTGAGATAGAAATCGACATCTAGGGAGACGGGAACCACAGAGTTCATGTTCTTGATTGACAGGGCACTATGGTAAATAAGATGGTACAGCAGAAATCTCAAATGAAGCCTTGCAAGTGCAACTGTAAAAACATTTGCCACCATATGACCCTGTATCTTCAACCATTGAAACAGGGAGACAGAATTGCTCCCCAGGAGCTTCCGCAACAACTCCTGGAGCCGGATCATCCTATCCATAGGCAGAAACACCTTGCCCAGTTGAGTGTTGAACCATGCTCCAATGATCTGATGATCTCTGGAGGGGAGAAGAGGAAATTGTTGAAGGTTCAGAAGGAATCCATGATGATTTAGAGTAGCAGTGATCAAGGATATATGAAGTTTGAGGGTCAAAGGTGAAGGAGCTTGGACCAGCCAGTCATCCAGATAAGGGAATATTGTCACCCCTTTAAGAAGAAGATGCGTAACCAGGGGAGCCACCATCTTCGTGAAAATTCCTGGAGAGGACCAAAGTCCAAACGGAAGAACCCTGTACTGCCAATGCTTTCCCCAAACACAGAACGGAGGAATCTCCGATATCCGATGCACATCGAGATATGTAGATAGATGTCCATCATACCCAGCGTAGCTAACCAGGTATTTGGCTCTATCAAGGGGATGATCCTTTTTCAGAGTTTCCATTTTGAAGGGTATTTTATTCACAAGGTTTTTTAATGATTTCAGATCTATGACAATCCAAAAACCTCCATTGGCCTTCGGGGACCAGAAACACAATTGAGAATGTTTGCTTTCCCTCGTCTTCTATTGGAAAGGGAGCAATAGTTATCTTCTTGACCAGTGACAGAATGCCTTCCTGCAAGGCCACTTTGTTCTCAAAGGAACGATGGTTCCTAATTGGGCTAGAGGAGAGATAAAATTGATCTTGTATACTCTCTGTAGTACCTCTAGAATCCACTTTTACAAGGTTGTGGAGCACCTTACATGCTGGAAATACAGAATACTGCCACCAACCTCATACTCGAGACCTTCTACTACCCCCAATCGGAGATAGTCAGGAGCTCTGATTGTCATTCTGTGGATCCAGTTTTCCCTTCCTCTGAACCTTCCTGGAGGAGAATCCGGTTTGGAATTGTGATCTCTGCTCCATGTTCTGCTGTCTCCTAAAAAATGTTTCTGAAAGATCTTGCCTTACACTAGAAAGAGTCTGTTCCATGGATTTGAATTTACCTTAAAGAAATGAAAAGACAAGAGGTTTTTGGCAAAACAGGATCAAGTCCACTTAATCAATCAGGATTTGTAGCCGTGCAGTTGCTTCACCCGTGAGAGTCCAGAGGCACTGTTTGATAATTCTTCCTGTTCTCCTATCAGTTGAACATTCATGTCTTGAGGTCCTTCCTGAATTGCTAGAGCGATGGTGAGACCTTGAGGTAGAGGAGGAGGTCATTCCAGGTCTTGACTGCTTGATGGGAGAAGGAGAAGCCTCTGCTGTCTGTCCGGCGGATGCCCTGGTTGGCAGCTAGGGAAAGGGATCGGGATCTGAGTTTCCTTGTGGGCTGGTGAAAGGTCACGCGTTGGTTGAGGTACGCAGGTCCTTCGTTGTGTAATGCCTTGTATGCCTGGGTGAGTAGCTTGTACTGGCATCTCTTCATGACTGGTAGCCAGTGGAGTTTCCTGAGGTGAGTGTTCAAGTTTCAATTTCAAGTTTATTTTTATTAGCATAGTTACTTAAAACCATTGCATCAAGGCACAGCATTAAAATTTGTTGTACATTTCCATTGCGGATTGGGTTTTTAAGTTTGGTTATTTGCATCTTTAGGGAAGTGGCCGTCGATGGAGAGCCCGTTTCCCCTCAGATTTGTTTAGTGATGTCTTACTGCATGCCTCTGCGTGTGGTAGGTGTGACGTGGGTTTTAAAAAAAAGCGTTAGGGTTGCTGGTTGTTTTGTCTGAACGTCCCTCCATCATTGAGCTGGCATTTTTTTGGCCACCAGTCTCAAAAATGTTACCAAACGGCAGTTCAACTGTGAGTCCTCTGGTGCGGAGCAGGCCAGCACTGCTTGCCTCAGGGTGTGGATCCTCGTTGATTGAAGTGAGGTTTCAGTAGTTGTTTCCGTTCCTTCAGGAGATCTTTACATGTGCATAAGAGGTGCTGCAGGTCTTCCGGTGCTGTGCCACATAGACGGCAAGCGGATTCCGCTTGATTCTTGAGCCAGTGTGGGAGGTGCTGTGTGCAAGGTAGCAGACCCAGTCGATATTTCAAGAATTGAGTTTTGACGGTTTTGGCGTATCCTAGGTTGAAATATTTTTGAGGGGCCAAGGCCATATAAGTGCTCAGGGTCATCCAACCGTGGGTCCTCTTTGATAGTGCTGCTTTGTCTTCGGTCAACGATAAATGTTTTACGGTTTACCACATAAGTTTTTTTAATGCTATATTTTTGGTTGGTGTTACTCAGGCATCTTTTGAGATAGGACGAAGCAGGTGAAGAGTGTCTCTGTTGTAATTCTAACCATAAGTAATGATTGAGGGTTTCTGGTGTAGATTTCCAGACTTTGTATCAGGTGATGATATATGCTCTTTGTCTTGCCAGGGTCTGTTTTTGTAGTCCAAACCCCAACCTGATCTGTGCTGGTGAGGTGTATTTGGGCAATCCGAAGATAATTCTGTATGCTGCTGTAATTGTGCTGTCCAGGATTTTTGAATTCCTGCCCCTCTGTAGTTTACTTCCATATGCTATCGTTGGTAAAAGCTTAGCTTGTGTGACTTGAGCTAAGGAGAGTAACGATGGACAGCTCAGTTTTGAGCTGAGTTTTCTTAGCGAGCCTGCCAGGGCAAGGCCTTTACTTCTGATTGAGTCCTTCTGAGAGACGAAGTCTATAATCATGCCTAAGTATTTATATTCCGTTGCAGGTTCAATGCGTGTGTTGCCCCAGTGCCAGACCGGTGATTTCTTTAGGTTTTTCCTGATCATCATTGTCCTTGTTTTCTCCAGGTTAATGGTTAGGCCGTTAGCTTTGGAGAATTCCTGTGTGATGGTGAGTATGTGCTGAAGGCCCACCTGTGTGTGGCTAATCAGGACAATGTTGTCTGCATATAGAAGGCATGACAGTGCTTGTCCTCCTATTCTCGGAGCGTGTGAGTTGCAGGCATTCAGTGCTGGTACCAGGTCTGCTAAACAAAGATTAAATAGGGTCGGTGCAAGGACACACCCCTGTTTAAGTCCCTTGTTGGTTGGGATGCATCTTGACAGAGAGGAGACGTCGCCCAGCATTATCTAGACCCATGTGTCTGTGTGAAGATTCATTATCAGGTTTAGCAGAGTCTGTGGGATACCCCATTGTGCCAGTTTCACTCAAAGTCTGTTGCGATTCACGTGGTCAAAAGCGGCTTTATAGTCGATAAAGCATAGGTGTAGCAGCATTTTTGCAGCTTCCGTCTTGTCAATCAACAGTGCCATGGCTAGGATGTTTGTTGTTGTTCCGCTGACTTTGCAAAGCCTGTCCAATTGAGAGGGATAATTGATTACTCATTGGCTCAGGCCTGGAGCTCTTCTAGGAGTGTTCCTGCAAAGTATTTTGCCTTGTTGTCAAGGAGGGCGACTAGACAGTAGTTTTTTGGCAGAATCTTGTCTCTGAATTTGAATATTGGGGTGATTATTGAACCCTCCTAGAGGATGGAAATGTCCCGATTTGCCTTATTTCGGTAAAGAGAGGTTTGAGGGACTTGGCCCAGAGTTCTGCATCTTGTTTGAACATTTCCGAGGGGATTCCATTTGGACCTGGGGCCCCTTCTCTCCTCCCTTTTCCTATTTGCCTTTTAATTGCCATGATGTTGCGACTTGGGGATGCTGTAGTCATCGTGTTTGCCTCTACTGCCAAATATTTTGTTCCACTCCCTTCCTCAGGTTGGCTTGCCGGCAGGGTTTCTCCTGTGTGTATTGTAATTGTTTTTGATCCAGTGTCTGTATGGTGTAATCTTGGTGGAAATGGCCCCAAGGTATCTTGCCCAATCTTCTTCTGAGATGTTGGATGAGACGCCCTCGTGTGTGAGGCTAATGAATCTGTTTATTGTTCCCCAGAATCTTGCGCTGTCTTTCTGCTTGATATCAGCGTTCAGTTTTGCCCAGACCCCCTCTTCTAATTCTCTATTGACAGCCCATTTTAGTCTCTTAAGCTGATCTTTTTGCTGCAGTAGCAGTGCTAAGTAGGCTTTGTCAGTTGGATTGTGGCGCAGAGATCTTAGCATGCTGTAGATTAGGTTTTTGAAGTTCTTGATTTGGGTCCTTTGCGCTTTTGAAATGCACTTCATCCTATTGTGACTTTGATGTGCCTTTAGTTTAATCGGAGCGGTGAAGGACTCTACCATTTTGTTGGTGAAGTTCTCCCATTTCTCTTTTTCACTTATTCCAGACCGTGTCTCAAAGAGAAGTGTGACGGATTCCAAGAGGCTCCTCATTGATGCTTGTGAGAATTTGACTCTTCTATATTTGATTGTAAGTTTCATTTCCGGAAGAGCCTGAGATTGTTGGTATGTCCTTTCGAAGAGAGATTTCTTGAGGGCAATGGTCACTGTCAGCTTTGTCATCCAGGTGGAATGAAATGATTTGATTGACGAGGGCTAGAGAGACGAAGGTGGAGTCTAGTATCGAACTTACGTTGAGGAGTGGTGGGTGGCTACTGGATGGTTGTCATTGGCAAATCTACCATTGGCGGCTCTAAGATTAAGATGTTCAAGATCCTCTAATAGACACCGGCCGGTTTTGGTTAGTTATCCTAGTGTGCTTTTTCCCTGTGTTTGAATGTCCCAGAGCGAGGTTTGGGTGGATACTTCATCAGCAGTCGAGGAGCCTAATAGTTATAGATTTAAGTCACCAGTAAGGATAGTGTCTGCTGCTTCCCCTTCACTTATGCATGCCTCAAGGTGGTCTATCAGTTGCTGGGCTGCCTTGATTTTCCTTTTTGGGTGTATATAAGCGTTAATTAATATAATGCCTGAGGTCCTGTTTTTTGGTGTTGCAGGCGGCCCAGATATTTTTATTGCGATGGGTGCCGGAGAGGCTGGGCCCACTACGCTGGCTGAGATAGTACATGTGATGGAAACATAGGTAGCGAGTCCGCCTTCTAAGTGGCCATATTTTGCCCCCCTGATGGCTGGCGTAAAAAAGTGCAGGTATCCTTGGAGGTGAGGTGGGTCTGCAAGCCAGGTTTCCTGCAGTGTGATTATGTCGAACGATATTTGGTAAGTGCCAAAATCTGAGTCTGACATCTTGCTGGCAAGTCCGTTGATGTTCCATGAGCAGATCCGTAGAAGACTGTTGACTTGGGTTGGTGGTGGTTGGATCCTATCTTGTCAATTGTTGCATGCTTGACTGCTGACTGTCCTTGAGTAGGCAGGCTCCATCCGACTGCTGTGTGTGTCGTAGGAGGACTCTGTCTTAGTCGGTGAGAGCACTTTTGCTCCTCTGAGCAAGGATCTTGTGGTGTTTTTTGAGCCCACTGGTGGAGCACCCATGCCCTCTTGTATCAGTGGGACAGAGTAGCCAGGTTCGGAGAAGGGGATGATGTTTATCCCGCAGTTCCTAAATGTGGAGCTTTCTGAGAGGGCTTTCTGTGAGATGGTTGAAGTTCTCCATGTGGTCTTTGTATCTTCTCCCTCCAGTGGGTCTTTGCGTCGAATAAATTCTATTGAGGTGAGGGGTTATGTGTGTCTGACTGGGGAGGTCAAGGATGAGCCTGGCTGCTGTGTTCTGGATTGGTTTAATTAAAAGCAGCGGCCAGGAGAGTCTCGATAGAATGCGTCGGAGGAAAGCCTCTGGGTGTACAAAGTTTCGGGTGGTATATATACATCTCACGGGGTACAATAAAGTAATTTCTGCATTCCTGGAAAGCATCTCAGTCATACATTAACAAACTCGGGCATCAGATAAGGACACAGATGGCTCTCAACCTCGAGGAGAGCTAGTGTGGGCCATTGTGTATGTGTCCAGATGTCCGGCATGAGAAGCGTGTGATCACTACTTGAGGTGTGCATGTCATGTCCTGATTGGCTGTGTGTTTCTATCTACATATGGTATCTAGCTTTGTGGTATTTTTGGGGAATGCAAGCCTTTGGCCAAACTTGTATTATTGGGGCCAATTACCTTGGACCTGTTTGTGGTGCAACTATATATCTGTGGGATTAATCAGGGTTTTCCCTGGGTACACTTTTGCCTTTGGGTTAAGAGAGACCCCACCTGTGGCATGTTATTCAATAGGCGTGGGTGTGGGTCACAGGACCTGCCTGACCACGTATCTCTGACTCAGGGTTGATGGGGAGGTCACCTTGGGTAAATCCGACAGCACTGATGCGAGTTCACTGAAACTACTAAAAATATTATGGCAGTCACTGGTATCATTTTTATCAACATTCTCAACATTGTGCATACAGTTACAACAGCGTACATCCATATTGTCTTTACTGATATTGACATAGTTATGCATTCCAAAATCAAGGCGTACATCGACATTGGTTTTAAGGTAACAACATTGTCATTTGTGCATGGATTATGGCATACATTGAGATTGCATTTACTGGTATTGCCGTTGTCGGGCCTGCACATTTCATGGTATTCATTGACACCATATTTACACATTCCAACAAGTTCCTCTGGACAGATTGTTTACAAAAAGAAAAGGAATGCTTCCTTCCTTTCTTAAAATATCTTATGAAGCTTTTCCTCCAATTGAGGACCAAATTCCTTATCACCTTTAAAGGTCATTCTCAAGGCTGCAGATGTTTGAGCTTCTTGCAGCCACAGACGCTCCACACGAGAGCGCAGCTGCACTTACTGCATCAACAGACATGCCGGATAAGAGCTCCTCCTGCTTCTCCATATTTTCCAACAGTTCGGGTCATTGTGCACCCTCCTGCAGAGATCTGAAAAGTTCTTTAAAGTCTAACAATAAAGACTGTGCTGTGTAAGCTCCATAAATCCCACTGCGAAGGGCCAAGTGGGAACCAGAGTAAACCTTTTTGAGGGCTCCATTAACCTTCTTATCTGCGGGACCCTTGAGAGCGCTCCCCTCTGCCATCGAGGTTCGACCCACAATGCTAGCCACGACAGAATCCACAAGCACTGAGTCAGGAAGTAAAATACATGTCTCACACAAAAATTCCCTGTGAATTTTCACAAGAATACTGGCCCGAGACTCACCTTTAACAAATGCTGAAAACCGCGCTAGCACAAGGCGGTACAGGACCCATAAAATGACTTGTGCGCTGATCTCTGCTCCTCTCAAGGAGGTTGCGTGCATGGCATGCACGAACGGAAAAGCAATCCAGCAGAGAGCATCCCCGGGAAACACGCTGCACATGCTCAGAGAATGGCCTAAGAAGCACAAGGCTCACAAAATGCTAATTTTTGTCAAACGCGCCTGATCCCTGATCTGAAACGATCGCAGAGGTGACTTTCCCACCGAGTCAGCCAGGGCCGGTCCTAGGAGTTTTGGGGCCCCGGGCGAAAAAGAAGAAGTGAGGCCCCTCTAATTTGCATGTGACATCACAAGAAGTGACATCACAGAAAATGACATCACGGGACTTCTAATCTTCTTTGGTATCGCCAAGGGACATCAGTCACAAGGATAAAAAGATAAACACCCAAATGAAACAGGTCCGTGTATTAAGTGGATTGTCACATTGAACGGAAAAGCTAGGCACAGGTCTCACAAAGATGGACTTCCTTACTCAATGTTAGCTGATTGGTTCCAGTTTAGTGCACGATCAAAGGTCCAGAGCACTGCAGAATCTTACTTGAATGGCATCACTATGGTAATAATTATGCAACCGAATATAGCGAAATAAAGTTGAGTTTGAATACATGTACCTTTTCATTAGAAAGCTTTATAAATCACAGGTTAGAACTAAAAGGGCAGCAGAGTTCTGTAGAAACAAAGCAAGGCATGTAGTCACGAGCACCATGCATCCATGTGAGGCTGCGTCATAGAAGGGTTAAAGTCACCCCCGTACTGAAAAGGCTGTTGAAAATGTGAGATTTTACAATTCCCAAACTTATACGTGATTTGATTTATTCCTTTCATTTGGATATTGTACTGCTGCATTCATGATAGAAAAATGAAAACTCAAGTGCCAGAATGCAAGAAAATAACAGCAAAACTGCTTACATGTGATTTAAAGAAGCAACTTGAGGCCTCCTCTGGTGGAAGTCTGTGCTGGCGAGAGTTACAGGTTTCACATAAATCCCTTGCACTGTGACTGGAACAAAGTTTGATGACGCCCTTATTCTGGCACCATTAGTGAAGCCAGTTGTGAGGCTAAGGCAGTGGACAGCCTTGGTGTGAGTGTGTTCACGCAAGTGTGTGTGTTTGTTACACTAGTATAGTTGTTTATTTTGGACACCTTGCCTTTTGCTACAAGCACAATATACACCTCAAGAACAGCCACAGCTCGTGGCACTATAAGGCTTTCCTTAGAACCCCATACTTGAAACAAAGCATGCTATAATATACAATTACTAGTGTAACATTCAAGTCGATGTTGGGTGGCATTCAAAATGTCATGCATATGATGTAGATATGCCATAAGTAAACATAGGGCAAATACAGAAATGTCACACATAGGCACAGGATAGCCAGAAAATTAAATTAAAATACCCCCCACTTTGTACCAAAGCCTTTTTGGCACCAAGCAAGCCATTGCAACCCTCCCTAGAAGAACTCTTGTCTCTTCCATTTAAGCATCTATACAGTCATGCTTTCATCCTCCCATCCACCTACTGATATCCACCATTTCCCCTTTGCATTCTGTCATCTATTCATTCTTTCATCAATCATTCAGTCTTTCACCATTCTGTATGCCTGTCCATCCCCATGTTCCCATCCATATCCAAACCTAGCCATCAATAATTTCACTCATCCATCCCTCCATCCACCCTTTCACTCATCCATCCACCCATCTTTTCGATCATCCATTAATCTCACTGCTCATCCATTCAGCCACACTTTCAATCCATCCTTTCCCTCATCCATTCATTTATCTATCCACTCATCCGTCCATCCATTTACACTTTCACTCATCCATCCATCCTTTCTTTCATCTCTCCACCCTCACTTTCACTCATCTGTTCATTCTTACACCCATGCTTTTTACTCATCCGTTCATGCTTTCACACATTTACCTATCCTTTCGCTCATCTTTCCATCCATCCTTTCATTCCATCATTCCACCCTTTCACTCCATCCATCCTTGCAGCCACCATTTTGCTTATCCATCCATCCACTCAACTATTTTTTCACTCATCCATCCACCCTTTGACTCCACCCACCCTTTCACTCCATCCATCCATCATCCCTTTCACACTTCCATCCACCCACTCTTCCACCCATCCAGTGAGCAGGGGGTTCACGTGTCATGCATGATGGATAGTGCCAGAATGTGAGGTGATTGTGACATGGCGCTGTGGTTCCGTTCTTCGCACTTTTATATAGCACAAACTCAGCCCAAAGTCTTTGGAGCGCTTTACAAAAGTACCAATCCCATTACAAAAGCTCAGGGTTTTTTAGGCATGGGGAGGTTTAATGATTTGTCCAGAATCTCAGGATTTTGAGCTAACGCCAGGACCTGTACCTGGTTCCCCACTTCCACTAAACTACTCCATGTGCTGCGAGGCCCAGGTGAGGGAGTTTTATCCCCTGGGCTTCACAGCACTGAGGCCAAGGAGAGAGGTGCCCCCTGCCCTGGGCCACACAGCACTGGTTAACAGCAGCAAGGCCCAGGGAAAGGGGCCCCATACCCGGACCTTGCAGCCTGATGCAGCGCTTCAAGGCCCACGTGACTGAGCTGTGCTAAATCCTGCCCTGCCATATCAGTCTTTTCTGGGTGCTTCCTCTTTCCCCAACCCACCTCTCCTCACCTAATAATGTCCAACTGGTCCTTGGAACAAAGGGGCCCTTGGCAACGCAAAACAGAAAAGGCAGGCAAGGCTTCAGGGCAGGTTGTTAAGTGAGGTGCTGCCCGGCTCCTAACACCCTGCTCCTGAGGTTACGAGCCAACACATTTGTTGGCTTTACTGCTGCCCACTTCCCCACCCACTGCTTTCCTTTCCTCACCCCTGCACCCACAAAAATGCCACCATGCCCTTGGATGAGGGAGGTCAAGACACCTCCGTTGAAAACTACATTTGTGATGTGATCGGAAGGAGGGCTGACTGATAGTGTGGCATTTCACACAGAAGCAGGGCCCCATGTTTTCAACCTGAGAAGAGGGCCCTGGGCAGCTGCCCACATTGCCATGCTTGGAGCCGGCCCGGCCCAGACTCTTACCTTCTCTCACTGATTCAGCCTGCTCCTCTTCTCCCAAGCTTCTTGCTCTTTGTTGCTGTTCTGCCCCCATTATCTTTGTCTGCTACTTCTCTGCTGTACTTTTACTCAAGCATCTCTCACACCCACCTCTTATCTTAGCTCTTTCCTTTGTCATATTCCCTTTATATGCACTGCACCTCCATTCTCTGTGCTTCTTTCACCCTCTTTCTTTATCCTAGGGGAACAAGGTTGCCACAAGCCGGTGTTCTACCGCTAAAGCCCGTATTTTTAACCCTTACCTGTATATACTTCAAACAACAGGTATAAATAGAAAGTACTTTTAAATATGCTATAGAGATGCATTAACAGTACCTGACTAATAGTTAAAGTAAAGAAAGGCAGAAAAGCCATGTTACAATTAAATACATACTATTATTTTAGAGTCCAATTTAGTCTAACGTCTAAGCCTTTGCAGACTCCTAAAAAACAACAAATGGCCGTTTTTTTTGTCTTTGAATGCATGCAACCCTAAGGGGAGCACTGTTCATTGTGATGCGTTTCTGTCTTTTATGGTGAGCCCTGCAGGACACCCTGCTTTTCATTCATGCAGGGTCAGGGTTTACTTCACACAAAAGGTCACTTTACATACCCATCTAATCGCTGTTATGCAGATGCAGCGATTAGATTACTGAAGGCCTTTCAAACAATGACTGGGAGGCCCAGGGAAGGGGGCCCCCTCCCTTGGTCCTCACAGCATTGCAGCACCTATCATAACAGGGTCTCTTAAAAAGCACTGTGCGAGGCCCCTCTTACAAGCAGCTGCCCACACTGCCCATGCCTAGCGCCGGCCCTGGAGTCAGCGGCCCCTTACACGGGTGAGCTTCAGAAACAATAATTAAGACTAGAAGGCCTGTACCTCCCGGTGACCGATCACAAAGCCTGGGGATTCATTCCACAAACTCCTCGTCAGAGTAGCTCGCGCACCAGTAGGATCAATGTCCCCAAGACATCGACTCCTACAATGAAGGGAGCTAATGCCCAGCAAAAAGTCCACAGCATTCCCTATCCGAGTCCAAAGGACAGGAAACAAAACAGGGAGTACTGGGGGAGGGCTACACTCTTGTCGTTCCCAGTTGAGGGTGGGTGTGGCTTAGTAGCATTTCCTGGTTAGTTTCCTGTCCTGGATTTGGAAACTAACCTCATAGGTAAGGACTGGGCCGAGGACGAGGGACGCAGGGGTAATCAAACTTTAGCCATCTTATTGTGTTAGTGTCATTTGCACCAACACTGCTTTACATCATGAAACACCCTGTCAAGTGAAGCAAAGTGAAATGTAATGCGTAGCTATCAAGATACTGTTTCACATAGACACTTTGTAGTTGATGTAAAGTGAAGCAAAATAAGAGGGCACCTGAGGGAGCCCTACTGAATACTGGGAGCAAACCCCATTTGTTTTAATGTTGTATTCTTTTGTAACCCTCGCCCTTCCTGCATCATCTGTTCGATAAACCACACTGCACCCCTCAAGCCTGACCTGGGCTCCTCCTGACATCATCCCAAAAGATAATACTTTGGAATGAAGGGAGTAAGGCAGGCCCCTGCAACTCCAGTGGAGAGGGTGGGAGGGACTGTTCATGGCCCTTAGCCTTTCAGGGGGCCTCAATGAGTATCTACGAGATATGGCTGACTTGGGGTCCTCCCTTCAGATCCAGAAGGGGGGGCATCATTTCGCGTTTACTACACCACAGTGTGAAAGTGAAGAGCCTGCTTCTGATGTGTCCTGCCACCGAGGGCTAATTAGCAGTTATCCTAACGGCTTTGCTAATCAACTTCCTGCCAAGTTGTGCTAATGAGGCCGTCAGCGTGGAGTCTCTCCATCTCCCCCCCCGCTTCCCGAGAAACGATTTTACATTCATTAGATGTTTAACAAAGGCCTGTTTAATATTCGAAAGATATTTCTGAGTTCTAGAGGGGCTTCTCCTAATGGGTGTACAGTATGTTTTATGATATGCTGAGACTAATTAGTGTAATTAATGTAGGATAAGTGATGAGAGCAGTATCTGCGTATCTGACAATGTAGGTCTTTTTTGTGTTTTCATTATCTGTAAGTTTGTGTGTGCGTGAGGGAGGATGTGCATTGGTGTGTTTGTGTATTTGTCTGTATATATCTGTGGAAGCCTGTCTATTTACACCTCTGTGTGTCAGTTTGTGTGTGTCTGTATATTTTCTGTAGAAGTTTCTATGTGTGCATGCATACGCATGTGTATAGGTTTGTGTGTGTAGGAAAGTGGGTTTCTGTTGCTGTACCCTCTCCCACTTTATGCCTGGCTTGTGATGCAACTTTGAATGTGCACTGCATCCCTGCTAATCAGGTTCCCAGGGCCTGTGTTGTTTCCAAAACTGTACCTCTGTTTCCATAATTGGCATACCTCTGGCCCACATATAGGTCCCTTGTAAAAGGTACCAGTGGTACCAAGGAAATTGTGACCAGAGAGGGCCTCTAAGGGGCGCAGCATGTACTATGCCTCCCTAAGAAACCCCTCACCAAACACATGCACACTACCACAGCAGCCTACGTGTTTTGGTGCAGGTAAAAGTGAAAAGTCAACCTGGCACACAAGAGGCATAGACAAGTCACCTCTACTGCAAGCCATACAGCCTAATGCAGGGCGTACTATACCACTTGTTAGGGCATACCTGCATGAGCAGATATACCCCTATAGTGTCTAAGTCCATTATAAGTGCATAGTGAAGCCATACTATGTGCATGGACTGGGAGCTTGTCAGTACGAGTTCCACAGCTCCATGATGGCTTCACCAAATCCCAAGATGTTTGGTACCAAACATCTCAGATCAATGAGCCAATACAGATGCCAGTGTTAGATTAATTAAAAAATGCACTCAGAGGGCACCTCAGAGGTGCCCCCTGAAAAACTACGAAATCACTAGTGTATGGCTGACTGGTCGGCACCGGCATGTTTCTGACCCCCTGAGGTGGGAGCCTTGTGCTCTTGTGGGTCAGAAACAAAGCCTGCTCTGGGTGGAGGTGCTTCACACCTACCCCCAAGCAGGAACAGCATTCAAGGGCGGTGAGCCTCAAAGGCTTCCTGCCCTTTGTCATGCTAGCCAGGGCCTCTCCAGCTAGTGGAAATGCCTCCCGCCCCCTGACAAAGCCCCACTTTTGGTGGCAAGGTCGACGGGAAGATTAATTAGCAGGAGAGGTGTGTCCCCTCTCATCCAGGACCACCCTTAATGTGTCCTGAGCTGAAGTGACCCCCTCCTTTGAAAATTCTCCATATTGTTTGTGAGGATTTCAGCCAATAGGATTTGGGGTATTCCTCCTCCCCAAAGGGAGTGGACATACAAAGGGTGTAGTCATCCTAAAGGTAAGTAGCCCAGCACCTGCAATGCCCCTAAATTGAGTATTTAGGGGCAACCCTGGACCTTGATCCTCAGATTCATGGTGATGTAAAGAAGAAGAAGGACCGAAGAGCCATACCAGCAGTGAAGAATCTAGACGACAACTAACTTGACCCCAGCTCTAATGGCCTATCTGCAGCCCTCGAAGAAACCTGCTCAAAAAAGTGACTCGTCCTGCAAGGCCAGCGACCACCAAAACCCTGGGAGGACTGCCTACCTTCCCCAATGACCAAGAACTCCTGAGGACAGCAGCCCTGTCCACAAAGAAACCAACAAGAAGAGCTCCAGTGCCCTGCTGAACAGCACAACCAGCCCTCCAGACCCACCTCTGCACTCAACGTTTCTGGACAGTGGCCTAGCTAGACCTTCTGCCACCCGGGGCGGATTATAAGTTTGCCGCCTGGTGCAAGTAAGAGCAGGTGGTGGCGGCCGATGGATGACTTGTTCCGAGGTGAGGGGTATCTAGCAGCCGACAGACAACTTGTTCTTGGGGGCAGGGGGGCGGTGGTAGTCGACAGACACGACTTGCTCACTGCTGTCACCCCCAAAAACAGCGCCACCGCCCCACCCCTAGCTACACCACTGCCACCGGCCTGAGCCGAATTGTCCCACCAGTCCCAAGAAGGTTCCCTAGCAGTCTTGAGCTCGAGTCCACTCCAGATTGACCTCCCCTGGACTCCACCTCGATGCCTGCAGCCTTAACATGAAGGGTCCTCCTCCGGAGACACTGGTTCCCGCCGTCCAGCTTCCTGGTCCGAGCCTGCAGCCTTTGTTCAAAATCTGCATTCTCCATTGATTTGTATTGGGCGCCCGACGCTGTTTTGGCAGTTTGCACCTGGCCAACTCTGTGTTGCTGAGGGTGTGTTTTTGGTGCTGCATCATGGCCTCCCCAGTTCCGTTGGTGGTGCAGTCTCTACCCAACCCTGACCCTTGCCCAGTGTTAATCCTAAAACCCGGAGACTGGAATTGTAAGTTGTGTACTTATCTGTGAAATTGTACAACTGTTTTACTTCCATAGGTTAACATTGAACTTTTTTATACTGAAAAAATGTGCTTTTACAAAACGTATTTTACTGCAACAAAGTATCTTTGGTTCTAAGTAATAAACATACAAAAAGTAATATTTTCACAAACAATTAGTCATTGAGTGTGTGTAATAATTTCTTGTCTGAGTGTGTACAACAAATGCTTAACACAGACCTCTGATAAGCCTAACTGCTCGCCCACACTACCACAAAAGAGAGCATTAGTATTATCTACGTTAGCCTCTGAAAAGCCTCTGTGGATCGAATGGACTCGGTGCACACTATACCTTACTTTGGTATAGTATATACAGAGCCAGATTCCTACTGTGTGTGTATTTGTGTGATACGTATATGCCTTTGTAACAGTGTGCTTGTGTGCCATTGTCTTTGCACACCCACATCTATGTAGGTGTACCTGTTTCTGTCTGTCTTTTTGTTGGTTGATGATTATGTGTTTGTCTGTATCTGTGGTTGTTTGTCCCTGCACGTGATTACCTTGTGTATCTGTATATGTGTGTTTATTAGGGTGTCTCCGTACTGGTGGAGGTGTGCCTGTGTGCACAGATTGTGGGTTGAGTGTTGCAGTGTGCAAGGTTGTGTGATATTTAGGCGAAAACATTCAGGGTGTATACATTTTAGCTGCGGCTCAAGCGTGAGGCCATAATGTGCACTTTGTCTGCTGTGACCCAGGGACTCTTTCAAAGACACACAGAATCCTTTGTGTAGAAGAGGATTGGCTGATATTAAATTCTGCTTCCTTCCGGTCCAGCCAGAAGTCTTTGTCCTCAGTCTGATGAATCCACCGCTGGTCAAAGAGAACAATTTTTAATGCAACAGTAAATAAATCTCACTCAGTAGCCGGCTTTTTGTGTTTGTGAAATGTATCCTACCAGTCTGTAGGAAAGTAGAGTATTTTGTGGTGTAGGGGTTGGACCTCACCATGTAATACTATCACAATACCACAAAGATGGTTGTTGGATTCCCACTAATAAATCCTTGGCTCAGTCCTGGTAGAGCGGCAAAGAGCAGTCAGGCTTTACTAGAGGAAAATATGTCATGCATTTTTGAGTACCAACATGGACGACCAGTAATTGTCATGACTTGATAGAAATCCGACACCAATTTTTAAAGGGAAAAGTGTATTTTAATCTTAATTTCGACACCAATTCAAATGGAATAGCATACATATAACTGGAGTTAAGCATTTTAATCGCCATATTAAATCAATGCAGAATAATACATAGAAAAAATAACATTGTGGTCAATGATAAAAACCGCTATTGAAAATCGGTCACTTGTAGGTTGATTTACTTGGAACACTTACAGGGTTAAAGTCATGTGGGCCCCTGGACCAGGCCACAACAGTCAGTTCAATTTTACCTAGCCTGTGGAACCAGGTGCAGAGTTGTCCTGGCTGTCCATGGCGCTGAATGAGAGTCGCTGGTATTCTTGTTTTACCTCTTACGTGGTGCTGCAAGAAAACAGAATGCACAACTGCTGACATTGTATGAAGATTGCATGGTGTTCCCTGTAGATGAAGCATTGAGTGTGGGGGTCAGTTGCTGGATTGGTCACCAACACGCCTTGGCAGCGGGGTTCCCAGGGAGTGAGGTAGCGGCATAAACATTGTGGAAGGCAGGACTACAACTCCCACAATGCACTGGACCATCTGGATTTGGGTTAGCCCAGGGAGGGCCCGATGGCCAGCGATTCTTCTGATCCAGTGAGTGTTTTTACCTGCAGTTTCCAGGGGACTAGTGCCACTAGTCCAAGGTAGTCTGGGGATGCTTCTGGCTTCCACAAGGGTACCTCTCTCAGGGAGTGCTGAGTTTTAGCCAAGGACAAGACTCAATCACTCAGTTCCAAGTCTGTTGCCACAGGGACAAAGTATCTCTCTTTTGCTTTGGTGCTGTGAGCAAAGTCCTGTTGTCGGTGACACAGGATATCTTCTTGGTTCTTCCTTGGTGCAAGTTTGTCAGATCTCAGGTTCTAGTGTCAGATGGGTCACTTGAAATCTGGATTTATGGGAGTTAGGCATGTGGGAGCTAGTAGTCAATAGGCAGCTAGTCCCTGCAGCTAGCCTGCTCCTGAGGTGACCACATCCAGGGGTGTAGGTCATCTTTTCTACCCAGAGCCTTCAAATCAAATTGTGGTGTACAGACCGCACTTCTCACCCTCAAGGTGTGGCTAGTCTTCTGATGGTGTACACCTCCTTGCCTAGTCAATTTCCCACCTGTCCGGGAGCAAATAGGCCCAGGGCAGGAGGAGGGCTGTGTCCTCCAATGGGAGTCAGTCCAGATTAAAATCAGAGGTGGTGCAGGCTTTGAAGCTGACCACCTTGATGTGTCATTTCACTAGCCTGCTTGGGAGGAAGGAAGTGTGGCCTCCTTCCTGCCCAAGTCTTTGTTCCTGACTCCTGGGAGTAATCACACTGCCTGGCAGTAGGTCAGAATGCTTTCTTGGCCCCAGCAGGCACTGGAAAGTGTGGGCTTGCCAGCCAGAGCACAGAGTAGCTGTGGTAACCAGGTGGGCAACCTCTAAGGTCGCCACAGCGGTGCATGCCATGTCACCCAGGGCACAAGATTCATGTCAGGGTTGAGAAGGCATGTTGTTTGATACCATTCAGTGGTACCATGATTGAGCTGCCAACCTCGAGAATGACGGGTGGCAGCTAATGTTATCTTATGGAACACTTATTGTAGTTTCCAATGGGGAATGCCTCTATAGGGACATATAGGCTTGCGCTTATAGGTCCCCACCTTTAATATACTGCACCCTGCCTCCTGGGCTGTGGAGGCCTACTTTAGGGGTGCCCAACATATATTAAAGATAGTGTTTTTGACTTTGCCACACATGGTGAGGGCACAGTCAAGTTTGAGCAGTTTGCACGGGTCCTGCAGTCTTCAATGGCAGGCCTGCTGTCAGTAGTTTACTTGGGTCAATCAGGGTGGCACAAAACCATGCTGCAGCCTTAGGGACCCCTTTACCACCTATGGCCTAGGTACCCTTGATACCATATACTAGGGACTTAGAAGGGGGTAAAGAATTAGGAATATCAAGTCAAACATAACAGTTTTAGGAGCGAGCACAGGCACTAGGGTCTGGGCAGCAGACTCCAGTGCACTCTCAGAGTCATGACCATCAGCTTTAAGAGCAAAAAGTAGGTGGGGGGGAACCATACAAAAAAAGGCACTTTCCTACCCAGGCCAATACTGCATGGAAATGGATGTATTTTAGGCCGGGTCTGCTGACCCTGTTTCTTTTAGTCAGCCTTAGTGATATTTAATTCATCTGGGGAACTTTACATGCGCATTAAAGAGATGTTCGTTCATTTGCAGTACTGCACATCAGCATTAGAGAGAGACCCATTCATCTGTAGTACAGCATGTCAGCATGAGAGAGAGACTCATACATCTGTAGTACAGCATGTCAGTATTAGGAGAGATTCATTAATCTGGATTGCAGCATGTCAGCATTAGAGAGAGACTCATTCATCTGTAGTACATCATGTCAGTATTAGGAGAGATTCATTAATCAGGATTGCAGCATGTCAGCATTAGAGAGAGACTCATTCATCTGTAGTACAGCATGTCAGTATTAGGAGAGATTCATTCATCTGTAGTACAGCATGTCAGTATTAGTAGAGATTCATTCATCTGTAGTACAGCATGTCAGTATTAGGAGAGATTCATTCATCTGTAGTACATCATGTCTGTATTAGGAGAGATTCATTCATCTGTAGTACAGCATGTCTGTATTAGGAGAGATTCATTCATCTGTAGTACAGCATGTCAGCATTAGAGAGACACTCATTCATCTGTAGTACAGCATGTTAGTATTAGGAGAGATTCATTCATCTGTAGTACAGCATGTCAGTATTAGGAGAGCTTCATTCATCTGTAGTACAGCATGTCTGTATTAGGAGAGATTCATTCATCTGGAGTACAGCATGTCAGTATTAGGAGAGATTCATTCATCTGTAGTACAGCATGTCAGTATTAGGAGAGATTCGTTCATCTGTAGTACAGCATGTCTGTATTAGGAGAGATTCGTTCATCTGTAGTACAGCTTGTCAGTATTAGGAGAGGTTCATTCATCTGTAGTACAGCATGTCAGCATTAGAGAGAGACTCATTCATCTGTAGTACAGCATGTCAGTATTAGGAGAGATTCATTCATCTGTAGTACAGCATGTCTGTATTAGGAGAGGTTCTTTCATCGGGAGTACAGTGCAACTGTATTAGAGAGAGGTTATTTCATCTACAGATTAGCTTGTCACTATTAGAGATAGGTTTGTTAATCTGCAGTACAGTACAACAATATTAGAGAGAGGTTATTTCATCTGTACTACAGCATGTCAGTATTCGGAGAGATTCATTAATCTGGATTGCAGCATGTCAGTATTAGGAGAGATTCGTTCATCTGTAGTACAGCATGTCTGTATTAGGAGAGAATCGTTCACCTGGAGTACAGCATGTCAGCATTAGGAGAGATTCATTCATCTGTAGTACAGCATGTCAGTATTAGGAGAGATTCATTCATCTGTAGTACAGCATGTCAGTATTAGGAGAGATTCATTCATCTGTAGTACAGCACGTCAGTATTAGGAGAGGTTCATTCATCTGTAGTACAGCATGTCAGCATTAGGAGAGACTCGTTCATCTGTAGTACGGCATGTCAGTATTAGAGAGAGATTCATTCATCTGTAGTACAGCACGTCAGTATTAGGAGAGGTTCATTCATCTGTAGTACAGCATGTCAGCATTAGAGAGAGACTCATTCATCTGTAGTACAGCATGTCAGTATTAGGAGAGAATCGTTCACCTGGAGTACAGCATGTCAGCATTAGGAGAGATTCATTCATCTGTAGTACAGCATGTCAGTATTAGGAGAGATTCATTCATCTGTAGTACAGCATGTCAGTATTAGGAGAGATTCATTCATCTGTAGTACAGCACGTCAGTATTAGGAGAGGTTCATTCATCTGTAGTACAGCATGTCAGTATTAGGAGAGACTCGTTCATCTGTAGTACGGCATGTCAGTATTAGAGAGAGATTCATTCATCTGTAGTACAGCACGTCAGTATTAGGAGAGGTTCATTCATCTGTAGTACAGCATGTCAGCATTAGAGAGAGACTCATTCATCTGTAGTACAGCATGTCAGTATTAGGAGAGATTCGTTCATCTGTAGTACAGCATGTCAGTATTAGGAGAGATTCGTTCATCTGTAGTATAGCATGTCAGTATTAGGAGAGATTCGTTCATCTGTACTACAGCATGTTAGTATTAGGAGAGTTTCATTCATCTGTAGTACAGCATGTCAGCATAAGAGAGAGACTCATTCATCTGTAGTACAGCATGGCAGTATTAGGAGAGATTCGTTCATCTGTAGTACAGCATGTCAGTATTAGGAGAGATTCGTTCATCTGTACTACAGCATGTTAGTATTAGGAGAGTTTCATTCATCTGTAGTACAGCATGTCAGCATAAGAGAGAGACTCATTCATCTGTAGTACAGCATGGCAGTATTAGGAGAGATTCGTTCATCTGTAGTACAGCATGTCAGTATTAGGAGAGATTCGTTCATCTTTAGTATAGCATGTCAGTATTAGGAGAGATTTGTTCATCTGTAGTACAGCATGTCAGTATTAGAGAGAGGTTCATTAATCTGGATTGCAGCATGTCTGTATTAGGAGAGATTCGTTCATCTGTAGTACAGCATGTCAGTTTTAGGAGAGATTCGTTCATCTGCAGTACAGCATGTCTGTATTAGGAGAGATTTGTTCATCTGTAGTACAGCATGTCAGTATTAGGAGAGATTCATTCATCTGTAGTACAGCATGTCAGCATTAGAGAGAGGTTCATTAATCTGGATTGCAGCATGTCTGTATTAGGAGAGATTCATTCATCTGTAGTACAGCATGTCAGTATTAGGAGAGATTCATTCATCTGTAGTACAGCATGTCAGTATTAGGAGAGATTCATTCATCTGTAGTACAGCATGTCTGTATTAGAGAGAGGTTCATTAATCTGGATTGCAGCATGTCTGTATTAGGAGAGATTCGTTCATCTGTAGTACAGCATGTCAGTATTAGGAGAGATTCATTCATCTGTAGTACAGCATGTCAGCATTAGAGAGAGGTTCATTAATCTGGATTGCAGCATGTCAGTATTAGGAGAGATTCATTCATCTGTAGTACAGCATGTCAGTATTAGGAGAGATTCATTCATCTGTAGTACAGCATGTCAGTATTAGAGAGAGGTTCATTAATCTGAATTGCAGCATGTCTGTATTAGGAGAGATTCATTCATCTATAGTACAGCATGTCAGTATTAGGAGAGATTCGTTCATCTGTAGTACAGCATGTCAGTATTAGGAGAGATTCATTCATCTGTAGTACAGCATGTCTGTATTAGAGAGAGATTCATTAATCTGGATTGCAGCATGTCTGTATTAGGAGAGATTCGTTCATCTGTAGTACAGCAAGTCAGTATTAGGAGAGATTCATTCATCTGTAGTACAGCATGTCTGTATTAGAGAGAGGTTCATTAATCTGGATTGCAGCATGTCTGTATTAGGAGAGATTCGTTCATCTGTAGTACAGCATGTCAGTATAAGGAGAGATTCATTCATCTGTAGTACAGCATGTCAGTATTAGGAGAGATTCATTCATCTGTAGTACAGCATGTCAGTATTAGGAGAGATTCATTCATCTGTAGTACAGCATGTCAGTATTAGGAGAGATTCATTCATTTGTAGTACAGCATGTCTGTATTAGAGAGAGGTTCATTAATCTGGATTGCAGCATGTCAGTATTAAAGAGAGGTTCATTAATCTGGATTGCAGCATGTCAGTACTAGGAGAGATTCATTCATCTGTAGTACAGCATGTCTGTATTAGAGAGAGGTTCATTAATCTGGATTGCAGCATGTCTGTATTAGGAGAGATTCGTTCATCTGTAGTACAGCATGTCAGTATTAGGAGAGATTCATTCATCTGTAGTACAGCATGTCTGTATTAGAGAGAGGTTCATTAATCTGGATTGCAGCATGTCTGTATTAGGAGAGATTCGTTCATCTGTAGTACAGCATGTCAGTATTAGGAGAGATTCGTTCATCTGTAGTACAGCATGTCAGTATTAGGAGAGATTCATTCATCTGTAGTACAGCATGTCAGTATTAGGAGAGATTCATTCATCTGTAGTACAGCATGTCTGTATTAGAGAGAGATTCATTCATCTGTAGTACAGCATGTCAGTATTAGGAGAGATTCGTTCATCTGTAGTACATCATGTCAGTATTAGGAGAGATTCATTCATCTGTAGTACAGCATGTCTGTATTAGAGAGAGATTCATTAATCTGGATTGCAGCATGTCTGTATTAGGAGAGATTCGTTCATCTGTAGTACAGCAAGTCAGTATTAGGAGAGATTCATTCATCTGTAGTACAGCATGTCAGTGTTAGAGAGAGGTTCATTAATCTGGATTGCAGCATGTCTGTATTAGGAGAGATTCGTTCATCTGTAGTACAGCATGTCAGTATTAGGAGAGATTCATTCATCTGTAGTACAGCATGTCAGTATTAGGAGAGATTCATTCATCTGTAGTACAGCATGTCTGTATTAGGAGAGCTTCATTCATCTGTAGTACAGCATGTCTGTATTAGAGAGAGGTTCATTAATCTGGATTGCAGCATGTCTGTATTAGGAGAGATTCATTCATCTGTAGTACAGCATGTCAGTATTAGGAGAGATTCATTCATCTGTAGTACAGCATGTCTGTATTAGGAGAGATTCGTTCATCTGTAGTACAGCATGTCAGTATTAGGAGAGATTCATTCATCTGTAGTACAGCATGTCAGTATTAGAGAGAGGTTCATTAATCTGAATTGCAGCAGGTCTGTATTAGGAGAGATTCATTCATCTGTAGTACAGCATGTCTGTATTAGGAGAGATTCATTCATCTATAGTACAGCATGTCAGTATTAGGAGAGATTCGTTCATCTGTAGTACAGCATGTCAGTATTAGGAGAGATTCATTCATCTGTAGTACAGCATGTCTGTATTAGAGAGAGGTTCATTAATCTGGATTGCAGCATGTCTGTATTAGGAGAGATTCGTTCATCTGTAGTACAGCATGTCAGTATTAGGAGAGTTTCATTCATCTGTAGTACAGCATGTCAGCATTAGAGAGAGGTTCATTAATCTGGATTGCAGCATGTCTGTATTAGGAGAGATTCATTCATCTGTAGTACAGCATGTCAGTATTAGGATAGATTCATTCATCTGTAGTACAGCATGTCAGCATTAGGAGAGATTCATTCATCTGTAGTACAGCATGTCTATATTAGAGAGAGGTTCATTAATCTGTATTGCAGCATGTCTGTATTAGGAGAGATTCGTTCATCTGTAGTACAGCATGTCAGTATTAGGAGAGATTCATTCATCTGTAGTACAGCATGTCAGTATTAGGAGAGATTCATTCATCTGTAGTACAGCATGTCAGTATTAGGAGAGATTCATTCATCTGTAGTACAGCATGTCTGTATTAGAGAGAGGTTCATTAATCTGGATTGCAGCATGTCTGTATTAGTAGGAGAGATTCATTCATCTGTACTACAGCATGTCAGTATTAGGAGAGATTCATTCATCTGTAGTACAGCATGTCAGTATTTGAGAGAGGTTCATTAATCTGGATTGCAGCATGTCTGTATTAGGAGAGATTCATTCATCTGTAGTACAGCATGTCAGTATTTGAGAGAGGTTCATTAATCTGGATTGCAGCATGTCAGTATTAGGAGAGATTCATTCATCTGTAGTACAGCATGTCAGTATTTGAGAGAGGTTCATTAATCTGGATTGCAGCATGTCTGTATTAGGAGAGATTCGTTCATCTGTAGTACAGCATGTCAGTATTAGGAGAGATTCATTCATCTGTAGTACAGCATGTCAGTATTAGAGAGAGGTTCATTAATCTGGATTGCAGCATGTCTGTATTAGGAGAGATTCGTTCATCTGTAGTACAGCATGTCAGTATTAGGAGAGATTCATTCATCTGTAGTACAGCATGTCAGTATTTGAGAGAGGTTCATTAATCTGGATTGCAGCATGTCGGTATTAGGAGAGATTCATTCATCTGTAGTACAGCATGTCAGTATTAGGAGAGATTCATTCATCTGTAGTACAGCATGTCAGTATTAGGAGAGATTCATTCATCTGTAGTACAGCATGTCAGTATTAGGAGAGATTCATTCATCTGTAGTACAGCATGTCTGTATTAGAGAGAGGTTCATTAATCTGGATTGCAGCATGTCTGTATTAGGAGAGATTCATTCATCTGTAGTACAGCATGTCAGTATTAGGAGAGATTCATTCATCTGTAGTACAGCATGTCAGTATTTGAGAGAGGTTTATTAATCTGGATTGCAGCATGTCTGTATTAGGAGAGATTCATTCATCTGTAGTACAGCATGTCAGTATTAGGAGAGATTCATTCATCTGTAGTACAGCATGTCTGTATTAGAGAGAGGTTCATTAATCTGGATTGCAGCATGTCTGTATTAGGAGAGATTCGTTCATCTGTAGTACAGCATGTCAGTTTTAGGAGAGATTCGTTCATCTGCAGTACAGCATGTCAGTATTAGGAGAGATTCATTCATCTGCAGTACAGCATGTCAGTATTAGGAGAGATTCATTTATCTGTAGTACAGCATGTCTGAATTAGAGAGAGGTTCATTAATCTGGATTGCAGCATGTCTGTATTAGGAGAGATTTGTTCATCTGTAGTACAGCATGTCAGTATTAGGAGAGATTCATTCATCTGTAGTACAGCATGTCAGCATTAGAGAGAGGTTCATTAATCTGGATTGCAGCATGTCTGTATTAGGAGAGATTCATTCATCTGTAGTACAGCATGTCAGTATTAGGAGAGATTCATTCATCTGTAGTACAGCATGTCTGTATTAGAGAGAGGTTCATTAATCTGGATTGCAGCATGTCTGTATTAGGAGAGATTCGTTCATCTGTAGTACAGCATGTCAGTATTAGGAGAGATTCATTCATCTGTAGTACAGCATGTCAGTATTAGGAGAGATTCATTCATCTGTAGTACAGCATGTCAGTATTAGGAGAGATTCATTCATCTGTAGTACAGCATGTCAGTATTAGAGAGAGGTTCATTAATCTGGATTGCAGCATGTCTGTATTAGGAGAGATTCGTTCATCTGTAGTACAGCATGTCAGTATTAGGAGAGATTCATTCATCTGTAGTACAGCATGTCAGTATTAGGAGAGATTCATTCATCTGTAGTACAGCATGTCAGTATTAGGAGAGATTCGTTCATCTGTAGTATAGCATGTCAGTATTAGGAGAGATTTGTTCATCTGTAGTACAGCATGTCAGTATTAGGAGAGATTCATTC
The DNA here is from genome assembly GCA_963921515.1 of Calotriton arnoldi. NCBI lineage: Eukaryota > Metazoa > Chordata > Amphibia > Caudata > Salamandridae > Calotriton > Calotriton arnoldi. The sequence continues at coordinate 103,850 of CAWUFW010014404.1, forward strand.
ATCTGTAGTACAGCATGTCAGTATTAGGAGAGATTCATTCATCTGTAGTACAGCATGTCAGTATTAGGAGAGATTCATTCATCTGTAGTACAGCATGTCTGTATTAGAGAGAGGTTCATTAATCTAGATTGCAGCATGTCTGTATTAGGAGAGATTCATTCATCTGTAGTACAGCATGTCAGTATTAGGAGAGATTCATTCATCTGTAGTACAGCATGTCTGTATTAGAGAGAGGTTCATTAATCTGGATTGCAGCATGTCTATATTAGGAGAGATTCATTTATCTGTAGTACAGCATGTCAGTATTAGGAGAGATTCATTCATCTGTAGTACAGCATGTCTGTATTAGAGAGAGGTTCATTAATCTGGATTGCAGCATGTCTGTATTAGGAGAGATTCGTTCATCTGTAGTACAGCATGTCAGTATTAGGAGAGATTCATTCATCTGTAGTACAGCATGTCAGTATTAGGAGAGATTCATTCATCTGTAGTACAGCATGTCAGTATTAGAGAGAGGTTCATTAATCTGGATTGCAGCATGTCAGTATTAGAGAGAGGTTCATTAATCTGGATTGCAGCATGTCTGTATTAGGAGAGATTCATTCATCTGTAGTACAGCATGTCAGTATTAGGAGAGATTCATTCATCTGTAGTACAGCATGTCAGTATTAGGAGAGATTCATTCATCTGTAGTACAGCATGTCAGTATTCGGAGAGATTCATTCATCTGTAGTACGGCATGTCAGTATTAGAGAGAGGTTCATTAATCTGGATTGCAGCATGTCAGTATTAGAGAGAGGTTCATTAATCTGGATTGCATCATGTCTGTATTAGGAGAGATTCATTCATCTGTAGTACAGCATGTCAGTATTAGGAGAGATTCATTCATCTGTAGTACAGCATGTCTGTATTAGAGAGAGGTTCATTAATCTGGATTGCAGCATGTCTGTATTAGGAGAGATTCGTTCATCTGTAGTACAGCATGTCAGTATTAGGAGAGATTCATTCATCTGTAGTACAGCATGTCAGTATTAGGAGAGATTCATTCATCTGTAGTACAGCATGTCAGTATTAGGAGAGATTCATTCATCTGTAGTACAGCATGTCAGTATTAGAGAGAGGTTCATTAATCTGGATTGCAGCATGTCAGTATTAGAGAGAGGTTCATTAATCTGGATTGCAGCATGTCAGTATTAGAGAGAGGTTCATTAATCTGGATTGCAGCATGTCAGTATTAGAGAGAGGTTCATTAATCTGGATTGCAGCATGTCAGTATTATAGATAGGTACTCTCAATCTGGAGTACAGGTTATTTCATCTGGAGCACTGTATGTCTGTATTAGAGAGAGGTTCATTAATCTGGATTGCAGCATGTCTGTATTAGGAGAGATTCGTTCATCTGTAGTACAGCATGTCAGTATTAGGAGAGATTCATTCATCTGTAGTACAGCATGTCAGTATTTGAGAGAGGTTCATTAATCTGGATTGCAGCATGTCTGTATTAGGAGAGATTCGTTCATCTGTAGTACAGCATGTCATTATTAGGAGAGATTCATTCATCTGTAGTACAGCATGTCAGTATTAGGAGAGATTCATTCATCTGTAGTACAGCATGTCTGTATTAGAGAGAGGTTCATTAATCTGGATTGCAGCATGTCTGTATTAGGAGGAGAGATTCATTCATCTGTACTACAGCATGTAAGTATTAGGAGAGATTCATTCATCTGTAGTACAGCATGTCAGTATTTGAGAGAGGTTCATTAATCTGGATTGCAGCATGTCTGTATTAGGAGAGATTCATTCATCTGTAGTACAGCATGTCAGTATTAGGAGAGATTCATTCATCTGTAGTACAGCATGTCAGTATTTGAGAGAGGTTTATTAATCTGGATTGCAGCATGTCTGTATTTGGAGAGATTCATTCATCTGTAGTACAGCATGTCAGTATTAGGAGAGATTCATTCATCTGTAGTACAGCATGCCTGTATTAGAGAGAGGTTCATTAATCTGGATTGCAGCATGTCTGTATTAGGAGAGATTCGTTCATCTGTAGTACAGCATGTCAGTTTTAGGAGAGATTCGTTCATCTGCAGTACAGCATGTCAGTATTAGGAGAGATTCATTCATCTGTAGTACAGCATGTCAGTATTAGGAGAGATTCATTCATCTGTAGTACAGCATGTCTGAATTAGAGAGAGGTTCATTAATCTGGATTGCAGCATGTCTGTATTAGGAGAGATTTGTTCATCTGTAGTACAGCATGTCAGTATTAGGAGAGATTCATTCATCTGTAGTACAGCATGTCTGCATTAGAGAGAGGTTCATTAATCTGGATTGCAGCATGTCTGTATTAGGAGAGATTCATTCATCTGTAGTACAGCATGTCAGTATTAGGAGAGATTCATTCATCTGTAGTACAGCATGTCAGTATTAGGAGAGATTCATTCATCTGTAGTACAGCATGTCTGTAATAGAGAGAGGTTCATTAATCTGGATTGCAGCATGTCTGTATTAGGAGAGATTCATTCATCTGTAGTACAGCATGTCAGTACTAGGAGAGATTCATTCATCTGTAGTACAGCATGTCTGTATTAGAGAGAGGTTCATTAATCTGGATTGCAGCATGTCTGTATTAGGAGAGATTCATTCATCTGTAGTACAGCATGTCTGTATTAGGAGAGATTCGTTCATCTGTAGTACAGCATGTCAGTATTAGGAGAGATTCATTCATCTGTAGTACAGCATGTCAGTATTAGGAGAGATTCATTCATCTGTAGTACAGCATGTCAGTATTAGGAGAGATTCATTCATCTGTAGTACAGCATGTCAGTATTAGGAGAGATTCATTCATCTGTAGTACAGCATGTCAGTATTAGGAGAGATTCATTCATCTATAGTACAGCATGTCAGTATTAGGAGAGATTCGTTCATCTGTAGTACAGCATGTCAGTATTAGGAGAGATTCATTCATCTGTAGTACAGCATGTCAGTATTAGAGAGAGGTTCATTAATCTGGATTGCAGCATGTCTGTATTAGGAGAGATTCGTTCATCTGTAGTACAGCATGTCAGTATTAGGAGAGATTCATTCATCTGTAGTACAGCATGTCAGTATTAGAGAGAGGTTCATTAATCTGGATTGCAGCATGTCAGTATTAGAGAGAGGTTCATTAATCTGGATTGCAGCATGTCTGTATTAGGAGAGATTCATTCATCTGTAGTACAGCATGTCAGTATTAGGAGAGATTCATTCATCTGTAGTACAGCATGTCTGTATTAGAGAGAGGTTCATTAATCTGGATTGCAGCATGTCTGTATTAGGAGAGATTCGTTCATCTGTAGTACAGCATGTCAGTATTAGGAGAGATTCATTCATCTGTAGTACAGCATGTCAGTATTAGGAGAGATTCGTTCATCTGTAGTATAGCATGTCAGTATTAGGAGAGATTTGTTCATCTGTAGTACAGCATGTCAGTATAAGGAGAGATTCATTCATCTGTAGTACAGCATGTCAGTATTAGGAGAGATTCATTCATCTGTAGTACAGCATGTCAGTATTAGGAGAGATTCATTCATTTGTAGTACAGCATGTCTGTATTAGAGAGAGGTTCATTAATCTAGATTGCAGCATGTCTGTATTAGGAGAGATTCATTCATCTGTAGTACAGCATGTCAGTATTAGGAGAGATTCATTCATCTGTAGTACAGCATGTCTGTATTAGAGAGAGGTTCATTAATCTGGATTGCAGCATGTCTGTATTAGGAGAGATTCATTTATCTGTAGTACAGCATGTCAGTATTAGGAGAGATTCATTCATCTGTAGTACAGCATGTCTGTATTAGGAGAGATTCATTCATCTGTAGTACAGCATGTCAGTATTAGAGAGAGGTTCATTAATCTGGATTGCAGCATGTCTGTATTAGGAGAGATTCATTCATCTGTAGTACAGCATGTCAGTATTAGGAGAGATTCATTCATCTGTAGTACAGCATGTCAGTATTAGGAGAGATTCATTCATCTGTAGTACAGCATGTCAGTATTAGAGAGAGGTTCATTAATCTGGATTGCAGCATGTCAGTATTAGAGAGAGGTTCATTAATCTGGATTGCAGCATGTCTGTATTAGGAGAGATTCATTCATCTGTAGTACAGCATGTCATTATTAGGAGAGATTCATTCATCTGTAGTACAGCATGTCAGTATTAGGAGAGATTCATTCATCTGTAGTACAGCATGTCTGTATTAGAGAGAGGTTCATTAATCTGGATTGCAGCATGTCTGTATTAGGAGAGATTCATTCATCTGTAGTACAGCATGTCAGTATTAGGAGAGATTCATTCATCTGTAGTACAGCATGTCAGTATTAGAGAGAGGTTCATTAATCTGGATTGCAGCATGTCAGTATTAGAGAGAGGTTCATTAATCTGGATTGCAGCATGTCTGTATTAGGAGAGATTCATTCATCTGTAGTACAGCATGTCAGTATTAGGAGAGATTCATTCATCTGTAGTACAGCATGTCTGTATTAGAGAGAGGTTCATTAATCTGGATTGCAGCATGTCTGTATTAGGAGAGATTCATTCATCTGTAGTACAGCATGTCAGTATTAGGAGAGATTCATTCATCTGTAGTACAGCATGTCAGTATTAGGAGAGATTCATTCATCTGTAGTACAGCATGTCTGTATTAGAGAGAGGTTCATTAATCTGGATTGCAGCATGTCTGTATTAGGAGAGATTCATTCATCTGTAGTACAGCATGTCAGTACTAGGAGAGATTCATTCATCTGTAGTACAGCATGTCTGTATTAGAGAGAGGTTCATTAATCTGGATTGCAGCATGTCTGTATTAGGAGAGATTCGTTCATCTGTAGTACAGCATGTCAGTATTAGGAGAGATTCATTCATCTGTAGTACAGCATGTCTGTATTAGAGAGAGGTTCATTAATCTGGATTGCAGCATGTCTGTATTAGGAGAGATTCGTTCATCTGTAGTACAGCATGTCAGTATTAGGAGAGATTCATTCATCTGTAGTACAGCATGTCAGTATTAGGAGAGATTCATTCATCTGTAGTACAGCATGTCAGTATTAGGAGAGATTCATTCATCTGTAGTACAGCATGTCAGTATTAGAGAGAGGTTCATTAATCTGAATTGCAGCATGTCTGTATTAGGAGAGATTCATTCATCTATAGTACAGCATGTCAGTATTAGGAGAGATTCGTTCATCTGTAGTACAGCATGTCAGTATTAGGAGAGATTCATTCATCTGTAGTACAGCATGTCAGTATTAGGAGAGATTCGTTCATCTGTAGTACAGCATGTCTGTATTAGAGAGAGGTTCATTAATCTGGATTGCAGCATGTCTGTATTAGGAGAGATTCATTTATCTGTAGTACAGCAAGTCAGTATTAGGAGAGATTCATTCATCTGTAGTACAGCATGTCTGTATTAGAGAGAGGTTCATTAATCTGGATTGCAGCATGTCTGTATTAGGAGAGATTCGTTCATCTGTAGTACAGCATGTCAGTATTAGGAGAGATTCATTCATCTGTAGTACAGCATGTCAGTATTAGGAGAGATTAATTCGTCTGTAGTACAGCATGTCAGTATTAGAGAGAGGTTCATTAATCTGGATTGCAGCATGTCAGTATTAGAGAGAGGTTCATTAATCTGGATTGCAGCATGTCTGTATTAGGAGAGATTCATTCATCTGTAGTACAGCATGTCAGTATTAGGAGAGATTCGTTCATCTGTAGTACAGCATGTCAGTATTAGGAGAGATTCATTCATCTGTAGTACAGCATGTCAGTATTAGGAGAGATTCATTCATCTGTAGTACAGCATGTCAGTATTAGGAGAGATTCATTCATTTGTAGTACAGCATGTCTGTATTAGAGAGAGGTTCATTAATCTGGATTGCAGCATGTCAGTATTAAAGAGAGGTTCATTAATCTGGATTGCAGCATGTCAGTACTAGGAGAGATTCATTCATCTGTAGTACAGCATGTCTGTATTAGAGAGAGGTTCATTAATCTGGATTGCAGCATGTCTGTATTAGGAGAGATTCATTCATCTGTAGTACAGCATGTCAGTATTAGGAGAGATTCATTCATCTGTAGTACAGCATGTCAGTATTTGAGAGAGGTTTATTAATCTGGATTGCAGCATGTCTGTATTTGGAGAGATTCATTCATCTGTAGTACAGCATGTCAGTATTAGGAGAGATTCATTCATCTGTAGTACAGCATGCCTGTATTAGAGAGAGGTTCATTAATCTGGATTGCAGCATGTCTGTATTAGGAGAGATTCGTTCATCTGTAGTACAGCATGTCAGTTTTAGGAGAGATTCGTTCATCTGCAGTACAGCATGTCAGTATTAGGAGAGATTCATTCATCTGTAGTACAGCATGTCAGTATTAGGAGAGATTCATTCATCTGTAGTACAGCATGTCTGAATTAGAGAGAGGTTCATTAATCTGGATTGCAGCATGTCTGTATTAGGAGAGATTTGTTCATCTGTAGTACAGCATGTCAGTATTAGGAGAGATTCATTCATCTGTAGTACAGCATGTCTGATTAGAGAGAGGTTCATTAATCTGGATTGCAGCATGTCTGTATTAGGAGAGATTCATTCATCTGTAGTACAGCATGTCAGTATTAGGAGAGATTCATTCATCTGTAGTACAGCATGTCAGTATTAGGAGAGATTCATTCATCTGTAGTACAGCATGTCTGTAATAGAGAGAGGTTCATTAATCTGGATTGCAGCATGTCTGTATTAGGAGAGATTCATTCATCTGTAGTACAGCATGTCAGTACTAGGAGAGATTCATTCATCTGTAGTACAGCATGTCTGTATTAGAGAGAGGTTCATTAATCTGGATTGCAGCATGTCTGTATTAGGAGAGATTCGTTCATCTGTAGTACAGCATGTCTGTATTAGGAGAGATTCGTTCATCTGTAGTACAGCATGTCAGTATTAGGAGAGATTCATTCATCTGTAGTACAGCATGTCAGTATTAGGAGAGATTCATTCATCTGTAGTACAGCATGTCAGTATTAGGAGAGATTCATTCATCTGTAGTACAGCATGTCAGTATTAGGAGAGATTCATTCATCTGTAGTACAGCATGTCAGTATTAGGAGAGATTCATTCATCTGTAGTACAGCATGTCTGTATTAGAGAGAGGTTCATTAATCTGGATTGCAGCATGTCTGTATTAGGAGGAGAGATTCATTCATCTGTACTACAGCATGTAAGTATTAGGAGAGATTCATTCATCTGTAGTACAGCATGTCAGTGTTAGAGAGAGGTTCATTAATCTGAATTGCAGCATGTCTGTATTAGGAGAGATTCATTCATCTATAGTACAGCATGTCAGTATTAGGAGAGATTCGTTCATCTGTAGTACAGCATGTCAGTATTAGGAGAGATTCATTCATCTGTAGTACAGCATGTCAGTATTAGAGAGAGGTTCATTAATCTGGATTGCAGCATGTCTGTATTAGGAGAGATTCGTTCATCTGTAGTACAGCATGTCAGTATTAGGAGAGATTCATTCATCTGTAGTACAGCATGTCAGTATTAGGAGAGATTCGTTCATCTGTAGTATAGCATGTCAGTATTAGGAGAGATTTGTTCATCTGTAGTACAGCATGTCAGTATAAGGAGAGATTCATTCATCTGTAGTACAGCATGTCAGTATTAGGAGAGATTCATTCATCTGTAGTACAGCATGTCAGTATTAGGAGAGATTCATTCATTTGTAGTACAGCATGTCTGTATTAGAGAGAGGTTCATTAATCTAGATTGCAGCATGTCTGTATTAGGAGAGATTCATTCATCTGTAGTACAGCATGTCAGTATTAGGAGAGATTCATTCATCTGTAGTACAGCATGTCTGTATTAGAGAGAGGTTCATTAATCTGGATTGCAGCATGTCTGTATTAGGAGAGATTCATTTATCTGTAGTACAGCATGTCAGTATTAGGAGAGATTCATTCATCTGTAGTACAGCATGTCTGTATTAGGAGAGATTCATTCATCTGTAGTACAGCATGTCAGTATTAGAGAGAGGTTCATTAATCTGGATTGCAGCATGTCTGTATTAGGAGAGATTCGTTCATCTGTAGTACAGCATGTCAGTATTAGGAGAGATTCATTCATCTGTAGTACAGCATGTCAGTATTAGGAGAGATTCATTCATCTGTAGTACAGCATGTCAGTATTAGAGAGAGGTTCATTAATCTGGATTGCAGCATGTCAGTATTAGAGAGAGGTTCATTAATCTGGATTGCAGCATGTCTGTATTAGGAGAGATTCATTCATCTGTAGTACAGCATATCAGTATTAGGAGAGATTCATTCATCTGTAGTACAGCATGTCAGTATTAGGAGAGATTCATTCATCTGTAGTACAGCATGTCTGTATTAGAGAGAGGTTCATTAATCTGGATTGCAGCATGTCTGTATTAGGAGAGATTCATTCATCTGTAGTACAGCATGTCAGTACTAGGAGAGATTCATTCATCTGTAGTACAGCATGTCTGTATTAGAGAGAGGTTCATTAATCTGGATTGCAGCATGTCTGTATTAGGAGAGATTCGTTCATCTGTAGTACAGCATGTCAGTATTAGGAGAGATTCATTCATCTGTAGTACAGCATGTCTGTATTAGAGAGAGGTTCATTAATCTGGATTGCAGCATGTCTGTATTAGGAGAGATTTGTTCATCTGTAGTACAGCATGTCAGTATTAGGAGAGATTCATTCATCTGTAGTACAGCATGTCAGTATTAGGAGAGATTCATTCATCTGTAGTACAGCATGTCAGTATTAGGAGAGATTCATTCATCTGTAGTACAGCATGTCAGTATTAGAGAGAGGTTCATTAATCTGAATTGCAGCATGTCTGTATTAGGAGAGATTCATTCATCTATAGTACAGCATGTCAGTATTAGGAGAGATTCGTTCATCTGTAGTACAGCATGTCAGTATTAGGAGAGATTCATTCATCTGTAGTACAGCATGTCTGTATTAGAGAGAGGTTCATTAATCTGGATTGCATCATGTCTGTATTAGGAGAGATTCGTTCATCTGTAGTACAGCATGTCAGTATTAGGAGAGATTCATTCATCTGTAGTACAGCATGTCAGTATTAGGAGAGATTCGTTCATCTGTAGTATAGCATGTCAGTATTAGGAGAGATTTGTTCATCTGTAGTACAGCATGTCAGTATAAGGAGAGATTCATTCATCTGTAGTACAGCATGTCAGTATTAGGAGAGATTCATTCATCTGTAGTACAGCATGTCAGTATTAGGAGAGATTCATTCATTTGTAGTACAGCATGTCTGTATTAGAGAGAGGTTCATTAATCTAGATTGCAGCATGTCTGTATTAGGAGAGATTCATTCATCTGTAGTACAGCATGTCAGTATTAGGAGATATTCATTCATCTGTAGTACAGCATGTCTGTATTAGAGAGAGGTTCATTAATCTGGATTGCAGCATGTCTGTATTAGGAGAGATTCATTTATCTGTAGTACAGCAAGTCAGTATTAGGAGAGATTCATTCATCTGTAGTACAGCATGTCAGTATTAGAGAGAGGTTCATTAATCTGAATTGCAGCATGTCTGTATTAGGGGAGATTCATTCATCTGTAGTACAGCATGTCTGTATTAGAGAGAGGTTCATTAATCTGGATTGCAGCATGTCAGTATTAGAGAGAGGTTCATTAATCTGGATTGCAGCATGTCTGTATTAGGAGAGATTCATTCATCTGTAGTACAGCATGTCAGTATTAGGAGAGATTCATTCATCTGTAGTACAGCATGTCAGTATTAGGAGAGATTCATTCATCTGTAGTACAGCATGTCAGTATTCGGAGAGATTCATTCATCTGTAGTACGGCATGTCAGTATTAGAGAGAGGTTCATTAATCTGGATTGCAGCATGTCAGTATTAAAGAGAGGTTCATTAATCTGGATTGCAGCATGTCAGTATTAGAGAGAGGTTCATTAATCTGGATTGCAGCATGTCAGTATTAGAGAGAGGTTCATTAATCTGGATTGCAGCATGTCAGTATTAGAGAGAGGTTCATTAATCTGGATTGCAGCATGTCTGTATTAGGAGAGATTCATTCATCTGTAGTACAGCATGTCTGTATTAGAGAGAGGTTCATTAATCTGGATTGCAGCATGTCTGTATTAGGAGAGATTCGTTCATCTGTAGTACAGCATGTCAGTATTAGGAGAGATTCATTCATCTGTAGTACAGCATGTCTGGATTAGAGAGAGGTTCATTAATCTGGATTGCAGCATGTCTGTATTAGGAGAGATTCGTTCATCTGTAGTACAGCATATCAGTATTAGGAGAGATTCATTCATCTGTAGTACAGCATGTCAGTATTAGGAGAGATTCATTCATCTGTAGTACAGCATGTCAGTATTAGGAGAGATTCATTCATCTGTAGTACAGCATGTCAGTATTAGAGAGAGGTTCATTAATCTGAATTGCAGCAGGTCTGTATTAGGAGAGATTCATTCATCTGTAGTACAGCATGTCTGTATTAGGAGAGATTCATTCATCTATAGTACAGCATGTCAGTATTAGGAGAGATTCGTTCATCTGTAGTACAGCATGTCAGTATTAGGAGAGATTCATTCATCTGTAGTACAGCATGTCTGTATTAGAGAGAGGTTCATTAATCTGGATTGCATCATGTCTGTATTAGGAGAGATTCGTTCATCTGTAGTATAGCATGTCAGTATTAGGAGAGATTTGTTCATCTGTAGTACAGCATGTCAGTATAAGGAGAGATTCATTCATCTGTAGTACAGCATGTCAGTATTAGGAGAGATTCATTCATCTGTAGTACAGCATGTCAGTATTAGGAGAGATTCATTCATTTGTAGTACAGCATGTCTGTATTAGAGAGAGGTTCATTAATCTAGATTGCAGCATGTCTGTATTAGGAGAGATTCATTCATCTGTAGTACAGCATGTCAGTATTAGGAGAGATTCATTCATCTGTAGTACAGCATGTCTGTATTAGAGAGAGGTTCATTAATCTGGATTGCATCATGTCTGTATTAGGAGAGATTAATTTATCTGTAGTACAGCATGTCAGTATTAGGAGAGATTCATTCATCTGTAGTACAGCATGTCTGTATTAGGAGAGATTCATTCATCTGTAGTACAGCATGTCAGTATTAGAGAGAGGTTCATTAATCTGGATTGCAGCATGTCTGTATTAGGAGAGATTCGTTCATCTGTAGTACAGCATGTCAGTATTAGGAGAGATTCATTCATCTGTAGTACAGCATGTCAGTATTAGGAGAGATTCATTCATCTGTAGTACAGCATGTCAGTATTAGAGAGAGGTTCATTAATCTGGATTGCAGCATGTCAGTATTAGAGAGAGGTTCATTAATCTGGATTGCAGCATGTCTGTATTAGGAGAGATTCATTCATCTGTAGTACAGCATGTCAGTATTAGGAGAGATTCATTCATCTGTAGTACAGCATGTCTGTATTAGAGAGAGGTTCATTAATCTGGATTGCAGCATGTCTGTATTAGGAGAGATTCATTCATCTGTAGTACAGCATGTCAGTATTAGGAGAGATTCATTCATCTGTAGTACAGCATGTCAGTATTAGGAGAGATTCATTCATCTGTAGTACAGCATGTCTGTATTAGAGAGAGGTTCATTAATCTGGATTGCAGCATGTCTGTATTAGGAGAGATTCATTCATCTGTAGTACAGCATGTCAGTACTAGGAGAGATTCATTCATCTGTAGTACAGCATGTCTGTATTAGAGAGAGGTTCATTAATCTGGATTGCAGCATGTCTGTATTAGGAGAGATTCGTTCATCTGTAGTACAGCATGTCAGTATTAGGAGAGATTCATTCATCTGTAGTACAGCATGTCTGTATTAGAGAGAGGTTCATTAATCTGGATTGCAGCATGTCTGTATTAGGAGAGATTCGTTCATCTGTAGTACAGCATGTCAGTATAAGGAGAGATTCATTCATCTGTAGTACAGCATGTCAGTATTAGGAGAGATTCATTCATCTGTAGTACAGCATGTCAGTATTAGGAGATATTCATTCATCTGTAGTACAGCATGTCTGTATTAGAGAGAGGTTCATTAATCTGGATTGCAGCATGTCTGTATTAGGAGAGATTCATTTATCTGTAGTACAGCAAGTCAGTATTAGGAGAGATTCATTCATCTGTAGTACAGCATGTCTGTATTAGAGAGAGGTTCATTAATCTGGATTGCAGCATGTCTGTATTAGGAGAGATTCGTTCATCTGTAGTACAGCATGTCAGTATTAGGAGAGATTCATTCATCTGTAGTACAGCATGTCAGTATTAGGAGAGATTCATTCATCTGTAGTACAGCATGTCAGTATTAGAGAGAGGTTCATTAATCTGGATTGCAGCATGTCAGTATTAGAGAGAGGTTCATTAATCTGGATTGCAGCATGTCTGTATTAGGAGAGATTCATTCATCTGTAGTACAGCAAGTCAGTATTAGGAGAGATTCATTCATCTGTAGTACAGCATGTCTGTATTAGAGAGAGGTTCATTAATCTGGATTGCAGCATGTCTGTATTAGGAGAGATTCGTTCATCTGTAGTACAGCATGTCAGTATTAGGAGAGATTCATTCATCTGTAGTACAGCATGTCAGTATTAGGAGAGATTCATTCATTTGTAGTACAGCATGTCTGTATTAGAGAAGGTTCATTAATCTAGATTGCAGCATGTCTGTATTAGGAGAGATTCATTCATCTGTAGTACAGCATGTCAGTATTAGGAGATATTCATTCATCTGTAGTACAGCATGTCTGTATTAGAGAGAGGTTCATTAATCTGGATTGCAGCATGTCTGTATTAGGAGAGATTCATTTATCTGTAGTACAGCAAGTCAGTATTAGGAGAGATTCATTCATCTGTAGTACAGCATGTCTGTATTAGAGAGAGGTTCATTAATCTGGATTGCAGCATGTCTGTATTAGGAGAGATTCGTTCATCTGTAGTACAGCATGTCAGTATTAGGAGAGATTCATTCATCTGTAGTACAGCATGTCAGTATTAGGAGAGATTCATTCATCTGTAGTACAGCATGTCAGTATTAGAGAGAGGTTCATTAATCTGGATTGCAGCATGTCAGTATTAGAGAGAGGTTCATTAATCTGGATTGCAGCATGTCTGTATTAGGAGAGATTCATTCATCTGTAGTACAGCATGTCAGTATTAGGAGAGATTCATTCATCTGTAGTACAGCATGTCAGTATTAGGAGAGATTCATTCATCTGTAGTACAGCATGTCAGTATTCGGAGAGATTCATTCATCTGTAGTACGGCATGTCAGTATTAGAGAGAGGTTCATTAATCTGGATTGCAGCATGTCAGTATTAAAGAGAGGTTCATTAATCTGGATTGCAGCATGTCAGTATTAGAGAGAGGTTCATTAATCTGGATTGCAGCATGTCTGTATTAGGAGAGATTCGTTCATCTGTAGTACAGCATGTCAGTATTAGGAGAGATTCATTCATCTGTAGTACAGCATGTCAGTATTAGGAGAGATTCATTCATTTGTAGTACAGCATGTCTGTATTAGAGAGAGGTTCATTAATCTGGATTGCAGCATGTCAGTATTAAAGAGAGGTTCATTAATCTGGATTGCAGCATGTCAGTACTAGGAGAGATTCATTCATCTGTAGTACAGCATGTCTGTATTAGAGAGAGGTTCATTAATCTGGATTGCAGCATGTCTGTATTAGGAGAGATTCGTTCATCTGTAGTACAGCATGTCAGTATTAGGAGAGATTCATTCATCTGTAGTACAGCATGTCTGTATTAGAGAGAGGTTCATTAATCTGGATTGCAGCATGTCTGTATTAGGAGAGATTCGTTCATCTGTAGTACAGCATGTCAGTATTAGGAGAGATTCGTTCATCTGTAGTACAGCATGTCAGTATTAGGAGAGATTCATTCATCTGTAGTACAGCATGTCAGTATTAGAGAGAGGTTCATTAATCTGAATTGCAGCATGTCTGTATTAGGAGAGATTCGTTCATCTGTAGTACAGCATGTCTGTATTAGGAGAGATTCATTCATCTATAGTACAGCATGTCAGTATTAGGAGAGATTCGTTCATCTGTAGTACAGCATGTCAGTATTAGGAGAGATTCATTAATCTGTAGTACAGCATGTCTGTATTAGAGAGAGATTCATTAATCTGGATTGCAGCATGTCTGTATTAGGAGAGATTCGTTCATCTGTAGTACAGCAAGTCAGTATTAGGAGAGATTCATTCATCTGTAGTACAGCATGTCTGTATTAGAGAGAGGTTCATTAATCTGGATTGCAGCATGTCTGTATTAGGAGAGATTCGTTCATCTGTAGTACAGCATGTCAGTATTAGGAGAGATTCATTCATCTGTAGTACAGCATGTCAGTATTAGGATAGATTCATTCATCTGTAGTACATCATGTCTGTATTAGGAGAGATTCATTCATCTGTAGTACAGCATGTCAGTATTAGGAGAGATTCATTCATTTGTAGTACAGCATGTCAGTATTAGGAGAGATTCATTCATCTGTAGTACAGCATGTCAGTATTAGGAGAGATTCATTCATCTGTAGTACAGCATGTCAGTATTAGGAGAGATTCATTCATTTGTAGTACAGCATGTCAGTATTAGGAGAGATTCATTCATCTGTAGTACAGCATGTCTGTATTAGAGAGAGGTTCATTAATCTGGATTGCAGCATGTCTGTATTAGGAGAGATTCGTTCATCTGTAGTACAGCATGTCAGTATTAGGAGAGATTCATTCATCTGTAGTACAGCATGTCAGTATTAGGAGAGATTCATTCATCTGTAGTACAGCATGTCAGTATTAGGAGAGATTCATTCATCTGTAGTACAGCATGTCAGTATAAAAGAGAGGTTCATTAATCTGGATTGCAGCATGTCTGTATTAGGAGAGATTCATTCATCTGTAGTACAGCATGTCTGTATTAGAGAGAGGTTCATTAATCTGGATTGCAGCATGTCTGTATTAGGAGAGATTCGTTCATCTGTAGTACAGCATGTCAGTATTAGGAGAGATTCATTCATCTGTAGTACAGCATGTCAGCATTAGAGAGAGGTTCATTAATCTGGATTGCAGCATGTCTGTATTAGGAGAGATTCATTCATCTGTAGTACAGCATGTCAGTATTAGGAGAGATTCATTCATCTGTAGTACAGCATGTCAGTATTAGGAGAGATTCATTCATCCGTAGTACAGCATGTCTGTATTAGAGAGAGGTTCATTAATCTGGATTGCAGCATGTCTGTATTAGGAGAGATTCGTTCATCTGTAGTACAGCATGTCAGTATTAGGAGAGTTTCATTCATCTGTAGTACAGCATGTCAGCATTAGAGAGAGGTTCATTAATCTGGATTGCAGCATGTCTGTATTAGGAGAGATTCATTCATCTGTAGTACAGCATGTCAGTATTAGGATAGATTCATTCATCTGTAGTACAGCATGTCAGCATTAGGAGAGATTCATTCATCTGTAGTACAGCATGTCTATATTAGAGAGAGGTTCATTAATCTGTATTGCAG
This sequence comes from Calotriton arnoldi, assembly GCA_963921515.1. Taxonomy (NCBI): domain Eukaryota; kingdom Metazoa; phylum Chordata; class Amphibia; order Caudata; family Salamandridae; genus Calotriton; species Calotriton arnoldi. Next base: position 119,485 of record CAWUFW010014404.1, read on the forward strand.
CATGTCTGTATTAGGAGAGATTCGTTCATCTGTAGTACAGCATGTCAGTATTAGGAGAGATTCATTCATCTGTAGTACAGCATGTCAGTATTAGGAGAGATTCATTCATCTGTAGTACAGCATGTCAGTATTAGGAGAGATTCATTCATCTGTAGTACAGCATGTCTGTATTAGAGAGAGGTTCATTAATCTGGATTGCAGCATGTCTGTATTAGTAGGAGAGATTCATTCATCTGTACTACAGCATGTCAGTATTAGGAGAGATTCATTCATCTGTAGTACAGCATGTCAGTATTTGAGAGAGGTTCATTAATCTGGATTGCAGCATGTCTGTATTAGGAGAGATTCATTCATCTGTAGTACAGCATGTCAGTATTTGAGAGAGGTTCATTAATCTGGATTGCAGCATGTCAGTATTAGGAGAGATTCATTCATCTGTAGTACAGCATGTCAGTATTTGAGAGAGGTTCATTAATCTGGATTGCAGCATGTCTGTATTAGGAGAGATTCGTTCATCTGTAGTACAGCATGTCAGTATTAGGAGAGATTCATTCATCTGTAGTACAGCATGTCTGTATTAGAGAGAGGTTCATTAATCTGGATTGCAGCATGTCTGTATTAGGAGAGATTCGTTCATCTGTAGTACAGCATGTCAGTATTAGGAGAGATTCATTCATCTGTAGTACAGCATGTCAGTATTTGAGAGAGGTTCATTAATCTGGATTGCAGCATGTCGGTATTAGGAGAGATTCATTCATCTGTAGTACAGCATGTCAGTATTAGGAGAGATTCATTCATCTGTAGTACAGCATGTCAGTATTAGGAGAGATTCATTCATCTGTAGTACAGCATGTCAGTATTAGGAGAGATTCATTCATCTGTAGTACAGCATGTCTGTATTAGAGAGAGGTTCATTAATCTGGATTGCAGCATGTCTGTATTAGGAGAGATTCATTCATCTGTAGTACAGCATGTCAGTATTAGGAGAGATTCATTCATCTGTAGTACAGCATGTCAGTATTTGAGAGAGGTTTATTAATCTGGATTGCAGCATGTCTGTATTAGGAGAGATTCATTCATCTGTAGTACAGCATGTCAGTATTAGGAGAGATTCATTCATCTGTAGTACAGCATGTCTGTATTAGAGAGAGGTTCATTAATCTGGATTGCAGCATGTCTGTATTAGGAGAGATTCGTTCATCTGTAGTACAGCATGTCAGTTTTAGGAGAGATTCGTTCATCTGCAGTACAGCATGTCAGTATTAGGAGAGATTCATTCATCTGCAGTACAGCATGTCAGTATTAGGAGAGATTCATTTATCTGTAGTACAGCATGTCTGAATTAGAGAGAGGTTCATTAATCTGGATTGCAGCATGTCTGTATTAGGAGAGATTTGTTCATCTGTAGTACAGCATGTCAGTATTAGGAGAGATTCATTCATCTGTAGTACAGCATGTCAGCATTAGAGAGAGGTTCATTAATCTGGATTGCAGCATGTCTGTATTAGGAGAGATTCATTCATCTGTAGTACAGCATGTCAGTATTAGGAGAGATTCATTCATCTGTAGTACAGCATGTCTGTATTAGAGAGAGGTTCATTAATCTGGATTGCAGCATGTCTGTATTAGGAGAGATTCGTTCATCTGTAGTACAGCATGTCAGTATTAGGAGAGATTCATTCATCTGTAGTACAGCATGTCAGTATTAGGAGAGATTCATTCATCTGTAGTACAGCATGTCAGTATTAGGAGAGATTCATTCATCTGTAGTACAGCATGTCAGTATTAGAGAGAGGTTCATTAATCTGGATTGCAGCATGTCTGTATTAGGAGAGATTCGTTCATCTGTAGTACAGCATGTCAGTATTAGGAGAGATTCATTCATCTGTAGTACAGCATGTCAGTATTAGGATAGATTCATTCATCTGTAGTACAGCATGTCAGTATTAGGAGAGATTCGTTCATCTGTAGTATAGCATGTCAGTATTAGGAGAGATTTGTTCATCTGTAGTACAGCATGTCAGTATAAGGAGAGATTCATTCATCTGTAGTACAGCATGTCAGTATTAGGAGAGATTCATTCATCTGTAGTACAGCATGTCAGTATTAGGAGAGATTCATTCATCTGTAGTACAGCATGTCTGTATTAGAGAGAGGTTCATTAATCTAGATTGCAGCATGTCTGTATTAGGAGAGATTCATTCATCTGTAGTACAGCATGTCAGTATTAGGAGAGATTCATTCATCTGTAGTACAGCATGTCTGTATTAGAGAGAGGTTCATTAATCTGGATTGCAGCATGTCTATATTAGGAGAGATTCATTTATCTGTAGTACAGCATGTCAGTATTAGGAGAGATTCATTCATCTGTAGTACAGCATGTCTGTATTAGAGAGAGGTTCATTAATCTGGATTGCAGCATGTCTGTATTAGGAGAGATTCGTTCATCTGTAGTACAGCATGTCAGTATTAGGAGAGATTCATTCATCTGTAGTACAGCATGTCAGTATTAGGAGAGATTCATTCATCTGTAGTACAGCATGTCAGTATTAGAGAGAGGTTCATTAATCTGGATTGCAGCATGTCAGTATTAGAGAGAGGTTCATTAATCTGGATTGCAGCATGTCTGTATTAGGAGAGATTCATTCATCTGTAGTACAGCATGTCAGTATTAGGAGAGATTCATTCATCTGTAGTACAGCATGTCAGTATTAGGAGAGATTCATTCATCTGTAGTACAGCATGTCAGTATTCGGAGAGATTCATTCATCTGTAGTACGGCATGTCAGTATTAGAGAGAGGTTCATTAATCTGGATTGCAGCATGTCAGTATTAGAGAGAGGTTCATTAATCTGGATTGCAGCATGTCAGTATTAGAGAGAGGTTCATTAATCTGGATTGCATCATGTCTGTATTAGGAGAGATTCATTCATCTGTAGTACAGCATGTCAGTATTAGGAGAGATTCATTCATCTGTAGTACAGCATGTCTGTATTAGAGAGAGGTTCATTAATCTGGATTGCAGCATGTCTGTATTAGGAGAGATTCGTTCATCTGTAGTACAGCATGTCAGTATTAGGAGAGATTCATTCATCTGTAGTACAGCATGTCAGTATTAGGAGAGATTCATTCATCTGTAGTACAGCATGTCAGTATTAGGAGAGATTCATTCATCTGTAGTACAGCATGTCAGTATTAGAGAGAGGTTCATTAATCTGGATTGCAGCATGTCAGTATTAGAGAGAGGTTCATTAATCTGGATTGCAGCATGTCAGTATTAGAGAGAGGTTCATTAATCTGGATTGCAGCATGTCAGTATTAGAGAGAGGTTCATTAATCTGGATTGCAGCATGTCAGTATTATAGATAGGTACTCTCAATCTGGAGTACAGGTTATTTCATCTGGAGCACTGTATGTCTGTATTAGAGAGAGGTTCATTAATCTGGATTGCAGCATGTCTGTATTAGGAGAGATTCGTTCATCTGTAGTACAGCATGTCAGTATTAGGAGAGATTCATTCATCTGTAGTACAGCATGTCAGTATTTGAGAGAGGTTCATTAATCTGGATTGCAGCATGTCTGTATTAGGAGAGATTCGTTCATCTGTAGTACAGCATGTCATTATTAGGAGAGATTCATTCATCTGTAGTACAGCATGTCAGTATTAGGAGAGATTCATTCATCTGTAGTACAGCATGTCTGTATTAGAGAGAGGTTCATTAATCTGGATTGCAGCATGTCTGTATTAGGAGGAGAGATTCATTCATCTGTACTACAGCATGTAAGTATTAGGAGAGATTCATTCATCTGTAGTACAGCATGTCAGTATTTGAGAGAGGTTCATTAATCTGGATTGCAGCATGTCTGTATTAGGAGAGATTCATTCATCTGTAGTACAGCATGTCAGTATTAGGAGAGATTCATTCATCTGTAGTACAGCATGTCTGTATTAGAGAGAGGTTCATTAATCTGGATTGCAGCATGTCTGTATTAGGAGAGATTCATTCATCTGTAGTACAGCATGTCAGTATTAGGAGAGATTCATTCATCTGTAGTACAGCATGTCAGTATTTGAGAGAGGTTTATTAATCTGGATTGCAGCATGTCTGTATTTGGAGAGATTCATTCATCTGTAGTACAGCATGTCAGTATTAGGAGAGATTCATTCATCTGTAGTACAGCATGCCTGTATTAGAGAGAGGTTCATTAATCTGGATTGCAGCATGTCTGTATTAGGAGAGATTCGTTCATCTGTAGTACAGCATGTCAGTTTTAGGAGAGATTCGTTCATCTGCAGTACAGCATGTCAGTATTAGGAGAGATTCATTCATCTGTAGTACAGCATGTCAGTATTAGGAGAGATTCATTCATCTGTAGTACAGCATGTCTGAATTAGAGAGAGGTTCATTAATCTGGATTGCAGCATGTCTGTATTAGGAGAGATTTGTTCATCTGTAGTACAGCATGTCAGTATTAGGAGAGATTCATTCATCTGTAGTACAGCATGTCTGCATTAGAGAGAGGTTCATTAATCTGGATTGCAGCATGTCTGTATTAGGAGAGATTCATTCATCTGTAGTACAGCATGTCAGTATTAGGAGAGATTCATTCATCTGTAGTACAGCATGTCAGTATTAGGAGAGATTCATTCATCTGTAGTACAGCATGTCTGTAATAGAGAGAGGTTCATTAATCTGGATTGCAGCATGTCTGTATTAGGAGAGATTCATTCATCTGTAGTACAGCATGTCAGTACTAGGAGAGATTCATTCATCTGTAGTACAGCATGTCTTTATTAGAGAGAGGTTCATTAATCTGGATTGCAGCATGTCTGTATTAGGAGAGATTCATTCATCTGTAGTACAGCATGTCTGTATTAGGAGAGATTCGTTCATCTGTAGTACAGCATGTCAGTATTAGGAGAGATTCATTCATCTGTAGTACAGCATGTCAGTATTAGGAGAGATTCATTCATCTGTAGTACAGCATGTCAGTATTAGAGAGAGGTTCATTAATCTGGATTGCAGCATGTCAGTATTAGAGAGAGGTTCATTAATCTGGATTGCAGCATGTCTGTATTAGGAGAGATTCATTCATCTGTAGTACAGCATGTCAGTATTAGGAGAGATTCATTCATCTGTAGTACAGCATGTCAGTATTAGGAGAGATTCATTCATCTGTAGTACAGCATGTCAGTATTCGGAGAGATTCATTCATCTGTAGTACGGCATGTCAGTATTAGAGAGAGGTTCATTAATCTGGATTGCAGCATGTCAGTATTAAAGAGAGGTTCATTAATCTGGATTGCAGCATGTCAGTATTAGAGAGAGGTTCATTAATCTGGATTGCAGCATGTCAGTATTAGAGAGAGGTTCATTAATCTGGATTGCAGCATGTCAGTATTAGAGAGAGGTTCATTAATCTGGATTGCAGCATGTCTGTATTAGGAGAGATTCATTCATCTGTAGTACAGCATGTCTGTATTAGAGAGAGGTTCATTAATCTGGATTGCAGCATGTCTGTATTAGGAGAGATTCGTTCATCTGTAGTACAGCATGTCAGTATTAGGAGAGATTCATTCATCTGTAGTACAGCATGTCTGGATTAGAGAGAGGTTCATTAATCTGGATTGCAGCATGTCTGTATTAGGAGAGATTCGTTCATCTGTAGTACAGCATGTCAGTATTAGGAGAGATTCATTCATCTGTAGTACAGCATGTCAGTATTAGGAGAGATTCATTCATCTGTAGTACAGCATGTCAGTATTAGGAGAGATTCATTCATCTGTAGTACAGCATGTCAGTATTAGAGAGAGGTTCATTAATCTGAATTGCAGCAGGTCTGTATTAGGAGAGATTCATTCATCTGTAGTACAGCATGTCTGTATTAGGAGAGATTCATTCATCTATAGTACAGCATGTCAGTATTAGGAGAGATTCGTTCATCTGTAGTACAGCATGTCAGTATTAGGAGAGATTCATTCATCTGTAGTACAGCATGTCTGTATTAGAGAGAGGTTCATTAATCTGGATTGCATCATGTCTGTATTAGGAGAGATTCGTTCATCTGTAGTATAGCATGTCAGTATTAGGAGAGATTTGTTCATCTGTAGTACAGCATGTCAGTATAAGGAGAGATTCATTCATCTGTAGTACAGCATGTCAGTATTAGGAGAGATTCATTCATCTGTAGTACAGCATGTCAGTATTAGGAGAGATTCATTCATTTGTAGTACAGCATGTCTGTATTAGAGAGAGGTTCATTAATCTAGATTGCAGCATGTCTGTATTAGGAGAGATTCATTCATCTGTAGTACAGCATGTCTGTATTAGAGAGAGGTTCATTAATCTGGATTGCATCATGTCTGTATTAGGAGAGATTAATTTATCTGTAGTACAGCATGTCAGTATTAGGAGAGATTCATTCATCTGTAGTACAGCATGTCTGTATTAGGAGAGATTCATTCATCTGTAGTACAGCATGTCAGTATTAGAGAGAGGTTCATTAATCTGGATTGCAGCATGTCTGTATTAGGAGAGATTCGTTCATCTGTAGTACAGCATGTCAGTATTAGGAGAGATTCATTCATCTGTAGTACAGCATGTCAGTATTAGGAGAGATTCATTCATCTGTAGTACAGCATGTCAGTATTAGAGAGAGGTTCATTAATCTGGATTGCAGCATGTCAGTATTAGAGAGAGGTTCATTAATCTGGATTGCAGCATGTCTGTATTAGGAGAGATTCATTCATCTGTAGTACAGCATGTCAGTAATATTAGGAGAGATTCATTCATCTGTAGTACAGCATGTCTGTATTAGAGAGAGGTTCATTAATCTGGATTGCAGCATGTCTGTATTAGGAGAGATTCATTCATCTGTAGTACAGCATGTCAGTATTAGGAGAGATTCATTCATCTGTAGTACAGCATGTCAGTATTAGGAGAGATTCATTCATCTGTAGTACAGCATGTCTGTATTAGAGAGAGGTTCATTAATCTGGATTGCAGCATGTCTGTATTAGGAGAGATTCATTCATCTGTAGTACAGCATGTCAGTACTAGGAGAGATTCATTCATCTGTAGTACAGCATGTCTGTATTAGAGAGAGGTTCATTAATCTGGATTGCAGCATGTCTGTATTAGGAGAGATTCGTTCATCTGTAGTACAGCATGTCAGTATTAGGAGAGATTCATTCATCTGTAGTACAGCATGTCTGTATTAGAGAGAGGTTCATTAATCTGGATTGCAGCATGTCTGTATTAGGAGAGATTCGTTCATCTGTAGTACAGCATGTCAGTATAAGGAGAGATTCATTCATCTGTAGTACAGCATGTCAGTATTAGGAGAGATTCATTCATCTGTAGTACAGCATGTCAGTATTAGGAGAGATTCATTCATTTGTAGTACAGCATGTCTGTATTAGAGAGAGGTTCATTAATCTAGATTGCAGCATGTCTGTATTAGGAGAGATTCATTCATCTGTAGTACAGCATGTCAGTATTAGGAGATATTCATTCATCTGTAGTACAGCATGTCTGTATTAGAGAGAGGTTCATTAATCTGGATTGCAGCATGTCTGTATTAGGAGAGATTCATTTATCTGTAGTACAGCAAGTCAGTATTAGGAGAGATTCATTCATCTGTAGTACAGCATGTCTGTATTAGAGAGAGGTTCATTAATCTGGATTGCAGCATGTCTGTATTAGGAGAGATTCGTTCATCTGTAGTACAGCATGTCAGTATTAGGAGAGATTCATTCATCTGTAGTACAGCATGTCAGTATTAGGAGAGATTCATTCATCTGTAGTACAGCATGTCAGTATTAGAGAGAGGTTCATTAATCTGGATTGCATCATGTCAGTATTAGAGAGAGGTTCATTAATCTGGATTGCAGCATGTCTGTATTAGGAGAGATTCATTCATCTGTAGTACAGCATGTCAGTATTAGGAGAGATTCATTCATCTGTAGTACAGCATGTCAGTATTAGGAGAGATTCATTCATCTGTAGTACAGCATGTCAGTATTCGGAGAGATTCATTCATCTGTAGTACGGCATGTCAGTATTAGAGAGAGGTTCATTAATCTGGATTGCAGCATGTCAGTATTAAAGAGAGGTTCATTAATCTGGATTGCAGCATGTCAGTATTAGAGAGAGGTTCATTAATCTGGATTGCAGCATGTCTGTATTAGGAGAGATTCGTTCATCTGTAGTACAGCATGTCAGTATTAGGAGAGATTCATTCATCTGTAGTACAGCATGTCAGTATTAGGAGAGATTCGTTCATCTGTAGTATAGCATGTCAGTATTAGGAGAGATTTGCTCATCTGTAGTACAGCATGTCAGTATTAGGAGAGATTCATTCATCTGTAGTACAGCATGTCAGTATTAGGAGAGATTCATTCATCTGTAGTACAGCATGTCAGTATTAGGAGAGATTCATTCATTTGTAGTACAGCATGTCTGTATTAGAGAGAGGTTCATTAATCTGGATTGCAGCATGTCAGTATTAAAGAGAGGTTCATTAATCTGGATTGCAGCATGTCAGTACTAGGAGAGATTCATTCATCTGTAGTACAGCATGTCTGTATTAGAGAGAGGTTCATTAATCTGGATTGCAGCATGTCTGTATTAGGAGAGATTCGTTCATCTGTATTACAGCATGTCAGTATTAGGAGAGATTCATTCATCTGTAGTACAGCATGTCTGTATTAGAGAGAGGTTCATTAATCTGGATTGCAGCATGTCTGTATTAGGAGAGATTCGTTCATCTGTAGTACAGCATGTCAGTATTAGGAGAGATTCGTTCATCTGTAGTACAGCATGTCAGTATTAGGAGAGATTCATTCATCTGTAGTACAGCATGTCAGTATTAGGAGAGATTCATTCATCTGTAGTACAGCATGTCTGTATTAGAGAGAGATTCATTCATCTGTAGTACAGCATGTCAGTATTAGGAGAGATTCATTCATCTGTAGTACAGCATGTCAGTATTAGAGAGAGGTTCATTAATCTGAATTGCAGCATGTCTGTATTAGGAGAGATTCGTTCATCTGTAGTACAGCATGTCTGTATTAGGAGAGATTCATTCATCTATAGTACAGCATGTCAGTATTAGGAGAGATTCGTTCATCTGTAGTACAGCATGTCAGTATTAGGAGAGATTCATTAATCTGTAGTACAGCATGTCTGTATTAGAGAGAGATTCATTAATCTGGATTGCAGCATGTCTGTATTAGGAGAGATTCGTTCATCTGTAGTACAGCAAGTCAGTATTAGGAGAGATTCATTCATCTGTAGTACAGCATGTCTGTATTAGAGAGAGGTTCATTAATCTGGATTGCAGCATGTCTGTATTAGGAGAGATTCGTTCATCTGTAGTACAGCATGTCAGTATTAGGAGAGATTCATTCATCTGTAGTACAGCATGTCAGTATTAGGATAGATTCATTCATCTGTAGTACATCATGTCTGTATTAGGAGAGATTCATTCATCTGTAGTACAGCATGTCAGTATTAGGAGAGATTCATTCATTTGTAGTACAGCATGTCAGTATTAGGAGAGATTCATTCATCTGTAGTACAGCATGTCAGTATTAGGAGAGATTCATTCATCTGTAGTACAGCATGTCAGTATTAGGAGAGATTCATTCATTTGTAGTACAGCATGTCAGTATTAGGAGAGATTCATTCATCTGTAGTACAGCATGTCTGTATTAGAGAGAGGTTCATTAATCTGGATTGCAGCATGTCTGTATTAGGAGAGATTCGTTCATCTGTAGTACAGCATGTCAGTATTAGGAGAGATTCATTCATCTGTAGTACAGCATGTCAGTATTAGGAGAGATTCATTCATCTGTAGTACAGCATGTCAGTATTAGGAGAGATTCATTCATCTGTAGTACAGCATGTCAGTATAAGAGAGAGGTTCATTAATCTGGATTGCAGCATGTCTGTATTAGGAGAGATTCATTCATCTGTAGTACAGCATGTCTGTATTAGAGAGAGGTTCATTAATCTGGATTGCAGCATGTCTGTATTAGGAGAGATTCGTTCATCTGTAGTACAGCATGTCAGTATTAGGAGAGATTCATTCATCTGTAGTACAGCATGTCAGCATTAGAGAGAGGTTCATTAATCTGGATTGCAGCATGTCTGTATTAGGAGAGATTCATTCATCTGTAGTACAGCATGTCAGTATTAGGAGAGATTCATTCATCTGTAGTACAGCATGTCAGTATTAGGAGAGATTCATTCATCCGTAGTACAGCATGTCTGTATTAGAGAGAGGTTCATTAATCTGGATTGCAGCATGTCTGTATTAGGAGAGATTCGTTCATCTGTAGTACAGCATGTCAGTATTAGGAGAGTTTCATTCATCTGTAGTACAGCATGTCAGCATTAGAGAGAGGTTCATTAATCTGGATTGCAGCATGTCTGTATTAGGAGAGATTCATTCATCTGTAGTACAGCATGTCAGTATTAGGATAGATTCATTCATCTGTAGTACAGCATGTCAGCATTAGGAGAGATTCATTCATCTGTAGTACAGCATGTCTATATTAGAGAGAGGTTCATTAATCTGTATTGCAGCATGTCTGTATTAGGAGAGATTCGTTCATCTGTAGTACAGCATGTCAGTATTAGGAGAGATTCATTCATCTGTAGTACAGCATGTCAGTATTAGGAGAGATTCATTCATCTGTAGTACAGCATGTCAGTATTAGGAGAGATTCATTCATCTGTAGTACAGCATGTCTGTATTAGAGAGAGGTTCATTAATCTGGATTGCAGCATGTCTGTATTAGTAGGAGAGATTCATTCATCTGTACTACAGCATGTCAGTATTAGGAGAGATTCATTCATCTGTAGTACAGCATGTCAGTATTTGAGAGAGGTTCATTAATCTGGATTGCAGCATGTCTGTATTAGGAGAGATTCATTCATCTGTAGTACAGCATGTCAGTATTTGAGAGAGGTTCATTAATCTGGATTGCAGCATGTCAGTATTAGGAGAGATTCATTCATCTGTAGTACAGCATGTCAGTATTTGAGAGAGGTTCATTAATCTGGATTGCAGCATGTCTGTATTAGGAGAGATTCGTTCATCTGTAGTACAGCATGTCAGTATTAGGAGAGATTCATTCATCTGTAGTACAGCATGTCTGTATTAGAGAGAGGTTCATTAATCTGGATTGCAGCATGTCTGTATTAGGAGAGATTCGTTCATCTGTAGTACAGCATGTCAGTATTAGGAGAGATTCATTCATCTGTAGTACAGCATGTCAGTATTTGAGAGAGGTTCATTAATCTGGATTGCAGCATGTCGGTATTAGGAGAGATTCATTCATCTGTAGTACAGCATGTCAGTATTAGGAGAGATTCATTCATCTGTAGTACAGCATGTCAGTATTAGGAGAGATTCATTCATCTGTAGTACAGCATGTCAGTATTAGGAGAGATTCATTCATCTGTAGTACAGCATGTCTGTATTAGAGAGAGGTTCATTAATCTGGATTGCAGCATGTCTGTATTAGGAGAGATTCATTCATCTGTAGTACAGCATGTCAGTATTAGGAGAGATTCATTCATCTGTAGTACAGCATGTCAGTATTTGAGAGAGGTTTATTAATCTGGATTGCAGCATGTCTGTATTAGGAGAGATTCATTCATCTGTAGTACAGCATGTCAGTATTAGGAGAGATTCATTCATCTGTAGTACAGCATGTCTGTATTAGAGAGAGGTTCATTAATCTGGATTGCAGCATGTCTGTATTAGGAGAGATTCGTTCATCTGTAGTACAGCATGTCAGTTTTAGGAGAGATTCGTTCATCTGCAGTACAGCATGTCAGTATTAGGAGAGATTCATTCATCTGCAGTACAGCATGTCAGTATTAGGAGAGATTCATTTATCTGTAGTACAGCATGTCTGAATTAGAGAGAGGTTCATTAATCTGGATTGCAGCATGTCTGTATTAGGAGAGATTTGTTCATCTGTAGTACAGCATGTCAGTATTAGGAGAGATTCATTCATCTGTAGTACAGCATGTCAGCATTAGAGAGAGGTTCATTAATCTGGATTGCAGCATGTCTGTATTAGGAGAGATTCATTCATCTGTAGTACAGCATGTCAGTATTAGGAGAGATTCATTCATCTGTAGTACAGCATGTCTGTATTAGAGAGAGGTTCATTAATCTGGATTGCAGCATGTCTGTATTAGGAGAGATTCGTTCATCTGTAGTACAGCATGTCAGTATTAGGAGAGATTCATTCATCTGTAGTACAGCATGTCAGTATTAGGAGAGATTCATTCATCTGTAGTACAGCATGTCAGTATTAGGAGAGATTCATTCATCTGTAGTACAGCATGTCAGTATTAGAGAGAGGTTCATTAATCTGGATTGCAGCATGTCTGTATTAGGAGAGATTCGTTCATCTGTAGTACAGCATGTCAGTATTAGGAGAGATTCATTCATCTGTAGTACAGCATGTCAGTATTAGGATAGATTCATTCATCTGTAGTACAGCATGTCAGTATTAGGAGAGATTCGTTCATCTGTAGTATAGCATGTCAGTATTAGGAGAGATTTGTTCATCTGTAGTACAGCATGTCAGTATAAGGAGAGATTCATTCATCTGTAGTACAGCATGTCAGTATTAGGAGAGATTCATTCATCTGTAGTACAGCATGTCAGTATTAGGAGAGATTCATTCATCTGTAGTACAGCATGTCTGTATTAGAGAGAGGTTCATTAATCTAGATTGCAGCATGTCTGTATTAGGAGAGATTCATTCATCTGTAGTACAGCATGTCAGTATTAGGAGAGATTCATTCATCTGTAGTACAGCATGTCTGTATTAGAGAGAGGTTCATTAATCTGGATTGCAGCATGTCTATATTAGGAGAGATTCATTTATCTGTAGTACAGCATGTCAGTATTAGGAGAGATTCATTCATCTGTAGTACAGCATGTCTGTATTAGAGAGAGGTTCATTAATCTGGATTGCAGCATGTCTGTATTAGGAGAGATTCGTTCATCTGTAGTACAGCATGTCAGTATTAGGAGAGATTCATTCATCTGTAGTACAGCATGTCAGTATTAGGAGAGATTCATTCATCTGTAGTACAGCATGTCAGTATTAGAGAGAGGTTCATTAATCTGGATTGCAGCATGTCAGTATTAGAGAGAGGTTCATTAATCTGGATTGCAGCATGTCTGTATTAGGAGAGATTCATTCATCTGTAGTACAGCATGTCAGTATTAGGAGAGATTCATTCATCTGTAGTACAGCATGTCAGTATTAGGAGAGATTCATTCATCTGTAGTACAGCATGTCAGTATTCGGAGAGATTCATTCATCTGTAGTACGGCATGTCAGTATTAGAGAGAGGTTCATTAATCTGGATTGCAGCATGTCAGTATTAGAGAGAGGTTCATTAATCTGGATTGCAGCATGTCAGTATTAGAGAGAGGTTCATTAATCTGGATTGCATCATGTCTGTATTAGGAGAGATTCATTCATCTGTAGTACAGCATGTCAGTATTAGGAGAGATTCATTCATCTGTAGTACAGCATGTCTGTATTAGAGAGAGGTTCATTAATCTGGATTGCAGCATGTCTGTATTAGGAGAGATTCGTTCATCTGTAGTACAGCATGTCAGTATTAGGAGAGATTCATTCATCTGTAGTACAGCATGTCAGTATTAGGAGAGATTCATTCATCTGTAGTACAGCATGTCAGTATTAGGAGAGATTCATTCATCTGTAGTACAGCATGTCAGTATTAGAGAGAGGTTCATTAATCTGGATTGCAGCATGTCAGTATTAGAGAGAGGTTCATTAATCTGGATTGCAGCATGTCAGTATTAGAGAGAGGTTCATTAATCTGGATTGCAGCATGTCAGTATTAGAGAGAGGTTCATTAATCTGGATTGCAGCATGTCAGTATTATAGATAGGTACTCTCAATCTGGAGTACAGGTTATTTCATCTGGAGCACTGTATGTCTGTATTAGAGAGAGGTTCATTAATCTGGATTGCAGCATGTCTGTATTAGGAGAGATTCGTTCATCTGTAGTACAGCATGTCAGTATTAGGAGAGATTCATTCATCTGTAGTACAGCATGTCAGTATTTGAGAGAGGTTCATTAATCTGGATTGCAGCATGTCTGTATTAGGAGAGATTCGTTCATCTGTAGTACAGCATGTCATTATTAGGAGAGATTCATTCATCTGTAGTACAGCATGTCAGTATTAGGAGAGATTCATTCATCTGTAGTACAGCATGTCTGTATTAGAGAGAGGTTCATTAATCTGGATTGCAGCATGTCTGTATTAGGAGGAGAGATTCATTCATCTGTACTACAGCATGTAAGTATTAGGAGAGATTCATTCATCTGTAGTACAGCATGTCAGTATTTGAGAGAGGTTCATTAATCTGGATTGCAGCATGTCTGTATTAGGAGAGATTCATTCATCTGTAGTACAGCATGTCAGTATTAGGAGAGATTCATTCATCTGTAGTACAGCATGTCTGTATTAGAGAGAGGTTCATTAATCTGGATTGCAGCATGTCTGTATTAGGAGAGATTCATTCATCTGTAGTACAGCATGTCAGTATTAGGAGAGATTCATTCATCTGTAGTACAGCATGTCAGTATTTGAGAGAGGTTTATTAATCTGGATTGCAGCATGTCTGTATTTGGAGAGATTCATTCATCTGTAGTACAGCATGTCAGTATTAGGAGAGATTCATTCATCTGTAGTACAGCATGCCTGTATTAGAGAGAGGTTCATTAATCTGGATTGCAGCATGTCTGTATTAGGAGAGATTCGTTCATCTGTAGTACAGCATGTCAGTTTTAGGAGAGATTCGTTCATCTGCAGTACAGCATGTCAGTATTAGGAGAGATTCATTCATCTGTAGTACAGCATGTCAGTATTAGGAGAGATTCATTCATCTGTAGTACAGCATGTCTGAATTAGAGAGAGGTTCATTAATCTGGATTGCAGCATGTCTGTATTAGGAGAGATTTGTTCATCTGTAGTACAGCATGTCAGTATTAGGAGAGATTCATTCATCTGTAGTACAGCATGTCTGCATTAGAGAGAGGTTCATTAATCTGGATTGCAGCATGTCTGTATTAGGAGAGATTCATTCATCTGTAGTACAGCATGTCAGTATTAGGAGAGATTCATTCATCTGTAGTACAGCATGTCAGTATTAGGAGAGATTCATTCATCTGTAGTACAGCATGTCTGTAATAGAGAGAGGTTCATTAATCTGGATTGCAGCATGTCTGTATTAGGAGAGATTCATTCATCTGTAGTACAGCATGTCAGTACTAGGAGAGATTCATTCATCTGTAGTACAGCATGTCTGTATTAGAGAGAGGTTCATTAATCTGGATTGCAGCATGTCTGTATTAGGAGAGATTCATTCATCTGTAGTACAGCATGTCTGTATTAGGAGAGATTCGTTCATCTGTAGTACAGCATGTCAGTATTAGGAGAGATTCATTCATCTGTAGTACAGCATGTCAGTATTAGGAGAGATTCATTCATCTGTAGTACAGCATGTCAGTATTAGGAGAGATTCATTCATCTGTAGTACAGCATGTCAGTATTAGGAGAGATTCATTCATCTGTAGTACAGCATGTCAGTATTAGGAGAGATTCATTCATCTGTAGTACAGCATGTCTGTATTAGAGAGAGGTTCATTAATCTGGATTGCAGCATGTCTGTATTAGGAGGAGAGATTCATTCATCTGTACTACAGCATGTAAGTATTAGGAGAGATTCATTCATCTGTAGTACAGCATGTCAGTGTTAGAGAGAGGTTCATTAATCTGAATTGCAGCATGTCTGTATTAGGAGAGATTCATTCATCTATAGTACAGCATGTCAGTATTAGGAGAGATTCGTTCATCTGTAGTACAGCATGTCAGTATTAGGAGAGATTCATTCATCTGTAGTACAGCATGTCTGTATTAGAGAGAGGTTCATTAATCTGGATTGCAGCATGTCTGTATTAGGAGAGATTCATTTATCTGTAGTACAGCATGTCAGTATTAGGAGAGATTCATTCATCTGTAGTACAGCATGTCTGTATTAGGAGAGATTCATTCATCTGTAGTACAGCATGTCAGTATTAGAGAGAGGTTCATTAATCTGGATTGCAGCATGTCTGTATTAGGAGAGATTCGTTCATCTGTAGTACAGCATGTCAGTATTAGAGAGAGGTTCATTAATCTGGATTGCAGCATGTCAGTATTAGAGAGAGGTTCATTAATCTGGATTGCAGCATGTCTGTATTAGGAGAGATTCATTCATCTGTAGTACAGCATGTCATTATTAGGAGAGATTCATTCATCTGTAGTACAGCATGTCATTATTAGGAGAGATTCATTCATCTGTAGTACAGCATGTCAGTATTAGGAGAGATTCATTCATCTGTAGTACAGCATGTCAGTATTAGGAGAGATTCGTTCATCTGTAGTATAGCATGTCAGTATTAGGAGAGATTTGTTCATCTGTAGTACAGCATGTCAGTATAAGGAGAGATTCATTCATCTGTAGTACAGCATGTCAGTATTAGGAGAGATTCATTCATCTGTAGTACAGCATGTCAGTATTAGGAGAGATTCATTCATTTGTAGTACAGCATGTCTGTATTAGAGAGAGGTTCATTAATCTAGATTGCAGCATGTCTGTATTAGGAGAGATTCATTCATCTGTAGTACAGCATGTCAGTATTAGGAGAGATTCATTCATCTGTAGTACAGCATGTCTGTATTAGAGAGAGGTTCATTAATCTGGATTGCAGCATGTCTGTATTAGGAGAGATTCATTTATCTGTAGTACAGCATGTCAGTATTAGGAGAGATTCATTCATCTGTAGTACAGCATGTCTGTATTAGGAGAGATTCATTCATCTGTAGTACAGCATGTCAGTATTAGAGAGAGGTTCATTAATCTGGATTGCAGCATGTCTGTATTAGGAGAGATTCGTTCATCTGTAGTACAGCATGTCAGTATTAGGAGAGATTCATTCATCTGTAGTACAGCATGTCAGTATTAGGAGAGATTCATTCATCTGTAGTACAGCATGTCAGTATTAGAGAGAGGTTCATTAATCTGGATTGCAGCATGTCAGTATTAGAGAGAGGTTCATTAATCTGGATTGCAGCATGTCTGTATTAGGAGAGATTCATTCATCTGTAGTACAGCATGTCATTATTAGGAGAGATTCATTCATCTGTAGTACAGCATGTCAGTATTAGGAGAGATTCATTCATCTGTAGTACAGCATGTCTGTATTAGAGAGAGGTTCATTAATCTGGATTGCAGCATGTCTGTATTAGGAGAGATTCATTCATCTGTAGTACAGCATGTCAGTACTAGGAGAGATTCATTCATCTGTAGTACAGCATGTCTGTATTAGAGAGAGGTTCATTAATCTGGATTGCAGCATGTCTGTATTAGGAGAGATTCGTTCATCTGTAGTACAGCATGTCAGTATTAGGAGAGATTCATTCATCTGTAGTACAGCATGTCTGTATTAGAGAGAGGTTCATTAATCTGGATTGCAGCATGTCTGTATTAGGAGAGATTTGTTCATCTGTAGTACAGCATGTCAGTATTAGGAGAGATTCATTCATCTGTAGTACAGCATGTCAGTATTAGGAGAGATTCATTCATCTGTAGTACAGCATGTCAGTATTAGGAGAGATTCATTCATCTGTAGTACAGCATGTCAGTATTAGAGAGAGGTTCATTAATCTGAATTGCAGCATGTCTGTATTAGGAGAGATTCATTCATCTATAGTACAGCATGTCAGTATTAGGAGAGATTCGTTCATCTGTAGTACAGCATGTCAGTATTAGGAGAGATTCATTCATCTGTAGTACAGCATGTCTGTATTAGAGAGAGGTTCATTAATCTGGATTGCATCATGTCTGTATTAGGAGAGATTCGTTCATCTGTAGTACAGCATGTCAGTATTAGGAGAGATTCATTCATCTGTAGTACAGCATGTCAGTATTAGGAGAGATTCATTCATCTGTAGTACAGCATGTCAGTATTAGGAGAGATTCATTCATTTGTAGTACAGCATGTCTGTATTAGAGAGAGGTTCATTAATCTAGATTGCAGCATGTCTGTATTAGGAGAGATTCATTCATCTGTAGTACAGCATGTCAGTATTAGGAGATATTCATTCATCTGTAGTACAGCATGTCTGTATTAGAGAGAGGTTCATTAATCTGGATTGCAGCATGTCTGTATTAGGAGAGATTCATTTATCTGTAGTACAGCAAGTCAGTATTAGGAGAGATTCATTCATCTGTAGTACAGCATGTCTGTATTAGAGAGAGGTTCATTAATCTGGATTGCAGCATGTCTGTATTAGGAGAGATTCGTTCATCTGTAGTACAGCATGTCAGTATTAGGAGAGATTCATTCATCTGTAGTACAGCATGTCAGTATTAGGAGAGATTCATTCATCTGTAGTACAGCATGTCAGTATTAGAGAGAGGTTCATTAATCTGGATTGCAGCATGTCTGTATTAGGAGAGATTCATTCATCTGTAGTACAGCATGTCAGTATTAGGAGAGTTACATTCATCTGTAGTACAGCATGTCAGTATTAGGAGAGATTCATTCATCTGTAGTACAGCATGTCAGTATTCGGAGAGATTCATTCATCTGTAGTACGGCATGTCAGTATTAGAGAGAGGTTCATTAATCTGGATTGCAGCATGTCAGTATTAAAGAGAGGTTCATTAATCTGGATTGCAGCATGTCAGTATTAGAGAGAGGTTCATTAATCTGGATTGCAGCATGTCTGTATTAGGAGAGATTCATTCATCTGTAGTACAGCATGTCAGTATTAGGAGAGATTCATTCATCTGTAGTACAGCATGTCTGTATTAGAGAGAGGTTCATTAATCTGGATTGCAGCATGTCTGTATTAGGAGAGATTCGTTCATCTGTAGTACAGCATGTCAGTATTAGGAGAGATTCTTTCATCTGTAGTACAGCATGTCAGTATTAGGAGAGATTCATTCATCTGTAGTACAGCATGTCAGTATTAGGAGAGCTTCATTCATCTGTAGTACAGCATGTCAGTATTAGAGAGAGGTTCATTAATCTGGATTGCAGCATGTCAGTATTAGGAGAGGTTCATTAATCTGGATTGCAGCATGTCAGTATTAGAGAGAGGTTCATTAATCTGGATTGCAGCATGTCAGTATTAGAGAGAGGTTCATTAATCTGGATTGCAGCATGTCTGTATTAGGAGAGATTCATTCATCTGTAGTACAGCATGTCTGTATTAGAGAGAGGTTCATTAATCTGGATTGCAGCATGTCTGTATTAGGAGAGATTCGTTCATCTGTAGTACAGCATGTCAGTATTAGGAGAGATTCATTCATCTGTAGTACAGCATGTCTGTATTAGAGAGAGGTTCATTAATCTGGATTGCAGCATGTCTGTATTAGGAGAGATTCGTTCATCTGTAGTACAGCATGTCAGTATTAGGAGAGATTCATTCATCTGTAGTACAGCATGTCAGTATTAGGAGAGATTCATTCATCTGTAGTACAGCATGTCAGTATTAGGAGAGATTCATTCATCTGTAGTACAGCATGTCAGTATTAGAGAGAGGTTCATTAATCTGAATTGCAGCAGGTCTGTATTAGGAGAGATTCATTCATCTGTAGTACAGCATGTCTGTATTAGGAGAGATTCATTCATCTATAGTACAGCATGTCAGTATTAGGAGAGATTCGTTCATCTGTAGTACAGCATGTCAGTATTAGGAGAGATTCATTCATCTGTAGTACAGCATGTCTGTATTAGAGAGAGGTTCATTAATCTGGATTGCATCATGTCTGTATTAGGAGAGATTCGTTCATCTGTAGTACAGCATGTCAGTATTAGGAGAGATTCATTCATCTGTAGTACAGCATGTCAGTATTAGGAGAGATTCGTTCATCTGTAGTATAGCATGTCAGTATTAGGAGAGATTTGTTCATCTGTAGTACAGCATGTCAGTATAAGGAGAGATTCATTCATCTGTAGTACAGCATGTCAGTATTAGGAGAGATTCATTCATCTGTAGTACAGCATGTCAGTATTAGGAGAGATTCATTCATTTGTAGTACAGCATGTCTGTATTAGAGAGAGGTTCATTAATCTAGATTGCAGCATGTCTGTATTAGGAGAGATTCATTCATCTGTAGTACAGCATGTCAGTATTAGGAGAGATTCATTCATCTGTAGTACAGCATGTCTGTATTAGAGAGAGGTTCATTAATCTGGATTGCAGCATGTCTGTATTAGGAGAGATTAATTTATCTGTAGTACAGCATGTCAGTATTAGGAGAGATTCATTCATCTGTAGTACAGCATGTCTGTATTAGGAGAGATTCATTCATCTGTAGTACAGCATGTCAGTATTAGAGAGAGGTTCATTAATCTGGATTGCAGCATGTCTGTATTAGGAGAGATTCATTCATCTGTAGTACAGCATGTCAGTATTAGGAGAGATTCATTCATCTGTAGTACAGCATGTCAGTATTAGAGAGAGGTTCATTAATCTGGATTGCAGCATGTCAGTATTAGAGAGAGGTTCATTAATCTGGATTGCAGCATGTCTGTATTAGGAGAGATTCATTCATCTGTAGTACAGCATGTCAGTATTAGGAGAGATTCATTCATCTGTAGTACAGCATGTCTGTATTAGAGAGAGGTTCATTAATCTGGATTGCAGCATGTCTGTATTAGGAGAGATTCATTCATCTGTAGTACAGCATGTCAGTATTAGGAGAGATTCATTCATCTGTAGTACAGCATGTCAGTATTAGGAGAGATTCATTCATCTGTAGTACAGCATGTCTGTATTAGAGAGAGGTTCATTAATCTGGATTGCAGCATGTCTGTATTAGGAGAGATTCATTCATCTGTAGTACAGCATGTCAGTACTAGGAGAGATTCATTCATCTGTAGTACAGCATGTCTGTATTAGAGAGAGGTTCATTAATCTGGATTGCAGCATGTCTGTATTAGGAGAGATTCGTTCATCTGTAGTACAGCATGTCAGTATTAGGAGAGATTCATTCATCTGTAGTACAGCATGTCTGTATTAGAGAGAGGTTCATTAATCTGGATTGCAGCATGTCTGTATTAGGAGAGATTCGTTCATCTGTAGTACAGCATGTCAGTATTAGGAGAGATTCATTCATCTGTAGTACAGCATGTCAGTATTAGGAGAGATTCATTCATCTGTAGTACAGCATGTCAGTATTAGGAGAGATTCATTCATCTGTAGTACAGCATGTCAGTATTAGAGAGAGGTTCATTAATCTGAATTGCAGCATGTCTGTATTAGGAGAGATTCATTCATCTATAGTACAGCATGTCAGTATTAGGAGAGATTCGTTCATCTGTAGTACAGCATGTCAGTATTAGGAGAGATTCATTCATCTGTAGTACAGCATGTCTGTATTAGAGAGAGGTTCATTAATCTGGATTGCATCATGTCTGTATTAGGAGAGATTCGTTCATCTGTAGTACAGCATGTCAGTATTAGGAGAGATTCATTCATCTGTAGTACAGCATGTCAGTATTAGGAGAGATTCGTTCATCTGTAGTATAGCATGTCAGTATTAGAGAGAGATTCATTCATCTGTAGTACAGCATGTCAGTATAAGGAGAGATTCATTCATCTGTAGTACAGCATGTCAGTATTAGGAGAGATTCATTCATCTGTAGTACAGCATGTCAGTATTAGGAGAGATTCATTCATTTGTAGTACAGCATGTCTGTATTAGAGAGAGGTTCATTAATCTGGATTGCAGCATGTCTGTATTAGGAGAGATTCGTTCATCTGTAGTACAGCATGTCAGTATTAGGAGAGATTCATTCATCTGTAGTACAGCATGTCAGTATTAGGAGAGATTAATTCGTCTGTAGTACAGCATGTCAGTATTAGAGAGAGGTTCATTAATCTGGATTGCAGCATGTCAGTATTAGAGAGAGGTTCATTAATCTGGATTGCAGCATGTCTGTATTAGGAGAGATTCATTCATCTGTAGTACAGCATGTCAGTATTAGGAGAGATTCGTTCATCTGTAGTACAGCATGTCAGTATAAGGAGAGATTCATTCATCTGTAGTACAGCATGTCAGTATTAGGAGAGATTCATTCATCTGTAGTACAGCATGTCAGTATTAGGAGAGATTCATTCATTTGTAGTACAGCATGTCTGTATTAGAGAGAGGTTCATTAATCTGGATTGCAGCATGTCAGTATTAAAGAGAGGTTCATTAATCTGGATTGCAGCATGTCAGTACTAGGAGAGATTCATTCATCTGTAGTACAGCATGTTTGTATTAGAGAGAGGTTCATTAATCTGGATTGCAGCATGTCTGTATTAGGAGAGATTCATTCATCTGTAGTACAGCATGTCAGTATTAGGAGAGATTCATTCATCTGTAGTACAGCATGTCAGTATTTGAGAGAGGTTTATTAATCTGGATTGCAGCATGTCTGTATTTGGAGAGATTCATTCATCTGTAGTACAGCATGTCAGTATTAGGAGAGATTCATTCATCTGTAGTACAGCATGCCTGTATTAGAGAGAGGTTAATTAATCTGGATTGCAGCATGTCTGTATTAGGAGAGATTCGTTCATCTGTAGTACAGCATGTCAGTTTTAGGAGAGATTCGTTCATCTGCAGTACAGCATGTCAGTATTAGGAGAGATTCATTCATCTGTAGTACAGCATGTCAGTATTAGGAGAGATTCATTCATCTGTAGTACAGCATGTCTGAATTAGAGAGAGGTTCATTAATCTGGATTGCAGCATGTCTGTATTAGGAGAGATTTGTTCATCTGTAGTACAGCATGTCAGTATTAGGAGAGATTCATTCATCTGTAGTACAGCATGTCTGCATTAGAGAGAGGTTCATTAATCTGGATTGCAGCATGTCTGTATTAGGAGAGATTCATTCATCTGTAGTACAGCATGTCAGTATTAGGAGAGATTCATTCATCTGTAGTACAGCATGTCAGTATTAGGAGAGATTCATTCATCTGTAGTACAGCATGTCTGTAATAGAGAGAGGTTCATTAATCTGGATTGCAGCATGTCTGTATTAGGAGAGATTCATTCATCTGTAGTACAGCATGTCAGTACTAGGAGAGATTCATTCATCTGTAGTACAGCATGTCTGTATTAGAGAGAGGTTCATTAATCTGGATTGCAGCATGTCTGTATTAGGAGAGATTCGTTCATCTGTAGTACAGCATGTCTGTATTAGGAGAGATTCGTTCATCTGTAGTACAGCATGTCAGTATTAGGAGAGATTCATTCATCTGTAGTACAGCATGTCAGTATTAGGAGAGATTCATTCATCTGTAGTACAGCATGTCAGTATTAGGAGAGATTCATTCATCTGTAGTACAGCATGTCAGTATTAGGAGAGATTCATTCATCTGTAGTACAGCATGTCTGTATTAGAGAGAGGTTCATTAATCTGGATTGCAGCATGTCTGTATTAGGAGAGATTCATTCATCTGTAGTACAGCATGTCAGTATTAGGAGAGATTCATTCATCTGTAGTACAGCATGTCAGTATTAGAGAGAGGTTCATTAATCTGGATTGCAGCATGTCTGTATTAGGAGAGATTCGTTCATCTGTAGTACAGCATGTCAGTATTAGGAGAGATTCATTCATCTGTAGTACAGCATGTCAGTATTAGGAGAGATTCGTTCATCTGTAGTATAGCATGTCAGTATTAGGAGAGATTTGTTCATCTGTAGTACAGCATGTCAGTATAAGGAGAGATTCATTCATCTGTAGTACAGCATGTCAGTATTAGGAGAGATTCATTCATCTGTAGTACAGCATGTCAGTATTAGGAGAGATTCATTCATTTGTAGTACAGCATGTCTGTATTAGAGAGAGGTTCATTAATCTAGATTGCAGCATGTCTGTATTAGGAGAGATTCATTCATCTGTAGTACAGCATGTCAGTATTAGGAGAGATTCATTCATCTGTAGTACAGCATGTCTGTATTAGAGAGAGGTTCATTAATCTGGATTGCAGCATGTCTGTATTAGGAGAGATTCATTTATCTGTAGTACAGCATGTCAGTATTAGGAGAGATTCATTCATCTGTAGTACAGCATGTCTGTATTAGGAGAGATTCATTCATCTGTAGTACAGCATGTCAGTATTAGAGAGAGGTTCATTAATCTGGATTGCAGCATGTCTGTATTAGGAGAGATTCGTTCATCTGTAGTACAGCATGTCAGTATTAGGAGAGATTCATTCATCTGTAGTACAGCATGTCAGTATTAGGAGAGATTCATTCATCTGTAGTACAGCATGTCAGTATTAGAGAGAGGTTCATTAATCTGGATTGCAGCATGTCAGTATTAGAGAGAGGTTCATTAATCTGGATTGCAGCATGTCTGTATTAGGAGAGATTCATTCATCTGTAGTACAGCATGTCAGTATTAGGAGAGATTCATTCATCTGTAGTACAGCATGTCAGTACTAGGAGAGATTCATTCATCTGTAGTACAGCATGTCTGTATTAGAGAGAGGTTCATTAATCTGGATTGCAGCATGTCTGTATTAGGAGAGATTTGTTCATCTGTAGTACAGCATGTCAGTATTAGGAGAGATTCATTCATCTGTAGTACAGCATGTCAGTATTAGGAGAGATTCATTCATCTGTAGTACAGCATGTCAGTATTAGGAGAGATTCATTCATCTGTAGTACAGCATGTCAGTATTAGAGAGAGGTTCATTAATCTGAATTGCAGCATGTCTGTATTAGGAGAGATTCATTCATCTATAGTACAGCATGTCAGTATTAGGAGAGATTCGTTCATCTGTAGTACAGCATGTCAGTATTAGGAGAGATTCATTCATCTGTAGTACAGCATGTCAGTATTAGGAGAGATTCATTCATCTGTAGTACAGCATGTCTGTATTAGAGAGAGGTTCATTAATCTGGATTGCATCATGTCTGTATTAGGAGAGATTCGTTCATCTGTAGTACAGCATGTCAGTATTAGGAGAGATTCATTCATCTGTAGTACAGCATGTCAGTATTAGGAGAGATTCGTTCATCTGTAGTATAGCATGTCAGTATTAGGAGAGATTTGTTCATCTGTAGTACAGCATGTCAGTATAAGGAGAGATTCATTCATCTGTAGTACAGCATGTCAGTATTAGGAGAGATTCATTCATCTGTAGTACAGCATGTCAGTATTAGGAGAGATTCATTCATTTGTAGTACAGCATGTCTGTATTAGAGAGAGGTTCATTAATCTAGATTGCAGCATGTCTGTATTAGGAGAGATTCATTCATCTGATGTACAGCATGTCAGTATTAGGAGATATTCATTCATCTGTAGTACAGCATGTCTGTATTAGAGAGAGGTTCATTAATCTGGATTGCAGCATGTCTGTATTAGGAGAGATTCATTTATCTGTAGTACAGCAAGTCAGTATTAGGAGAGATTCATTCATCTGTAGTACAGCATGTCTGTATTAGAGAGAGGTTCATTAATCTGGATTGCAGCATGTCTGTATTAGGAGAGATTCGTTCATCTATAGTACAGCATGTCAGTATTAGGAGAGATTCATTCATCTGTAGTACAGCATGTCAGTATTAGGAGAGATTCATTCATCTGTAGTACAGCATGTCAGTATTAGAGAGAGGTTCATTCATCTGGATTGCAGCATGTCAGTATTAGAGAGAGGTTCATTAATCTGGATTGCAGCATGTCTGTATTAGGAGAGATTCATTCATCTGTAGTACAGCATGTCAGTATTAGGAGAGATTCATTCATCTGTAGTACAGCATGTCAGTATTAGGAGAGATTCATTCATCTGTAGTACAGCATGTCAGTATTCGGAGAGATTCATTCATCTGTAGTACGGCATGTCAGTATTAGAGAGAGGTTCATTAATCTGGATTGCAGCATGTCAGTATTAAAGAGAGGTTCATTAATCTGGATTGCAGCATGTCAGTATTAGAGAGAGGTTCATTAATCTGGATTGCAGCATGTCTGTATTAGGAGAGATTCATTCATCTGTAGTACAGCATGTCAGTATTAGGAGAGATTCATTCATCTGTAGTACAGCATGTCTGTATTAGAGAGAGGTTCATTAATCTGGATTGCAGCATGTCTGTATTAGGAGAGATTCGTTCATCTGTAGTACAGCATGTCAGTATTAGGAGAGATTCTTTCATCTGTAGTACAGCATGTCAGTATTAGGAGAGATTCATTCATCTGTAGTACAGCATGTCAGTATTAGGAGAGATTCATTCATCTGTAGTACAGCATGTCAGTATTAGAGAGAGGTTCATTAATCTGGATTGCAGCATGTCAGTATTAGAGAGAGGTTCATTAATCTGGATTGCAGCATGTCAGTATTAGAGAGAGGTTCATTAATCTGGATTGCAGCATGTCAGTATTAGAGAGAGGTTCATTAATCTGGATTGCAGCATGTCTGTATTAGGAGAGATTCATTCATCTGTAGTACAGCATGTCTGTATTAGGAGAGATTCATTCATCTGTAGTACAGCATGTCAGTATTAGGAGAGATTCATTCATCTGTAGTACAGCATGTCAGTATTAGGAGAGATTCATTCATCTGTAGTACAGCATGTCAGTATTAGGAGAGATTCATTCATCTGTAGTACAGCATGTCTGTATTAGAGAGAGGTTCATTAATCTGGATTGCAGCATGTCTGTATTAGGAGAGATTCATTCATCTGTAGTACAGCATGTCAGTATTAGGAGAGATTCATTCATCTGTAGTACAGCATGTCAGTATTAGAGAGAGGTTCATTAATCTGGATTGCAGCATGTCTGTATTAGGAGAGATTCGTTCATCTGTAGTACAGCATGTCAGTATTAGGAGAGATTCATTCATCTGTAGTACAGCATGTCAGTATTAGGAGAGATTCGTTCATCTGTAGTATAGCATGTCAGTATTAGGAGAGATTTGTTCATCTGTAGTACAGCATGTCAGTATAAGGAGAGATTCATTCATCTGTAGTACAGCATGTCAGTATTAGGAGAGATTCATTCATCTGTAGTACAGCATGTCAGTATTAGGAGAGATTCATTCATTTGTAGTACAGCATGTCTGTATTAGAGAGAGGTTCATTAATCTAGATTGCAGCATGTCTGTATTAGGAGAGATTCATTCATCTGTAGTACAGCATGTCAGTATTAGGAGAGATTCATTCATCTGTAGTACAGCATGTCTGTATTAGAGAGAGGTTCATTAATCTGGATTGCAGCATGTCTGTATTAGGAGAGATTCATTTATCTGTAGTACAGCATGTCAGTATTAGGAGAGATTCATTCATCTGTAGTACAGCATGTCTGTATTAGGAGAGATTCATTCATCTGTAGTACAGCATGTCAGTATTAGAGAGAGGTTCATTAATCTGGATTGCAGCATGTCTGTATTAGGAGAGATTCGTTCATCTGTAGTACAGCATGTCAGTATTAGGAGAGATTCATTCATCTGTAGTACAGCATGTCAGTATTAGGAGAGATTCATTCATCTGTAGTACAGCATGTCAGTATTAGAGAGAGGTTCATTAATCTGGATTGCAGCATGTCAGTATTAGAGAGAGGTTCATTAATCTGGATTGCAGCATGTCTGTATTAGGAGAGATTCATTCATCTGTAGTACAGCATGTCAGTATTAGGAGAGATTCATTCATCTGTAGTACAGCATGTCAGTACTAGGAGAGATTCATTCATCTGTAGTACAGCATGTCTGTATTAGAGAGAGGTTCATTAATCTGGATTGCAGCATGTCTGTATTAGGAGAGATTTGTTCATCTGTAGTACAGCATGTCAGTATTAGGAGAGATTCATTCATCTGTAGTACAGCATGTCAGTATTAGGAGAGATTCATTCATCTGTAGTACAGCATGTCAGTATTAGGAGAGATTCATTCATCTGTAGTACAGCATGTCAGTATTAGAGAGAGGTTCATTAATCTGAATTGCAGCATGTCTGTATTAGGAGAGATTCATTCATCTATAGTACAGCATGTCAGTATTAGGAGAGATTCGTTCATCTGTAGTACAGCATGTCAGTATTAGGAGAGATTCATTCATCTGTAGTACAGCATGTCAGTATTAGGAGAGATTCATTCATCTGTAGTACAGCATGTCTGTATTAGAGAGAGGTTCATTAATCTGGATTGCATCATGTCTGTATTAGGAGAGATTCGTTCATCTGTAGTACAGCATGTCAGTATTAGGAGAGATTCATTCATCTGTAGTACAGCATGTCAGTATTAGGAGAGATTCGTTCATCTGTAGTATAGCATGTCAGTATTAGGAGAGATTTGTTCATCTGTAGTACAGCATGTCAGTATAAGGAGAGATTCATTCATCTGTAGTACAGCATGTCAGTATTAGGAGAGATTCATTCATCTGTAGTACAGCATGTCAGTATTAGGAGAGATTCATTCATTTGTAGTACAGCATGTCTGTATTAGAGAGAGGTTCATTAATCTAGATTGCAGCATGTCTGTATTAGGAGAGATTCATTCATCTGTAGTACAGCATGTCAGTATTAGGAGATATTCATTCATCTGTAGTACAGCATGTCTGTATTAGAGAGAGGTTCATTAATCTGGATTGCAGCATGTCTGTATTAGGAGAGATTCATTTATCTGTAGTACAGCAAGTCAGTATTAGGAGAGATTCATTCATCTGTAGTACAGCATGTCTGTATTAGAGAGAGGTTCATTAATCTGGATTGCAGCATGTCTGTATTAGGAGAGATTCGTTCATCTGTAGTACAGCATGTCAGTATTAGGAGAGATTCATTCATCTGTAGTACAGCATGTCAGTATTAGGAGAGATTCATTCATCTGTAGTACAGCATGTCAGTATTAGAGAGAGGTTCATTAATCTGGATTGCAGCATGTCAGTATTAGAGAGAGGTTCATTAATCTGGATTGCAGCATGTCTGTATTAGGAGAGATTCATTCATCTGTAGTACAGCATGTCAGTATTAGGAGAGATTCATTCATCTGTAGTACAGCATGTCAGTATTAGGAGAGATTCATTCATCTGTAGTACAGCATGTCAGTATTCGGAGAGATTCATTCATCTGTAGTACGGCATGTCAGTATTAGAGAGAGGTTCATTAATCTGGATTGCAGCATGTCAGTATTAAAGAGAGGTTCATTAATCTGGATTGCAGCATGTCAGTATTAGAGAGAGGTTCATTAATCTGGATTGCAGCATGTCTGTATTAGGAGAGATTCATTCATCTGTAGTACAGCATGTCAGTATTAGGAGAGATTCATTCATCTGTAGTACAGCATGTCTGTATTAGAGAGAGGTTCATTAATCTGGATTGCAGCATGTCTGTATTAGGAGAGATTCGTTCATCTGTAGTACAGCATGTCAGTATTAGGAGAGATTCTTTCATCTGTAGTACAGCATGTCAGTATTAGGAGAGATTCATTCATCTGTAGTACAGCATGTCAGTATTAGGAGAGATTCATTCATCTGTAGTACAGCATGTCAGTATTAGAGAGAGGTTCATTAATCTGGATTGCAGCATGTCAGTATTAGAGAGAGGTTCATTAATCTGGATTGCAGCATGTCAGTATTAGAGAGAGGTTCATTAATCTGGATTGCAGCATGTCAGTATTAGAGAGAGGTTCATTAATCTGGATTGCAGCATGTCTGTATTAGGAGAGATTCATTCATCTGTAGTACAGCATGTCTGTATTAGAGAGAGGTTCATTAATCTGGATTGCAGCATGTCTGTATTAGGAGAGATTCGTTCATCTGTAGTACAGCATGTCAGTATTAGGAGAGATTCATTCATCTGTAGTACAGCATGTCTGGATTAGAGAGAGGTTCATTAATCTGGATTGCAGCATGTCTGTATTAGGAGAGATTCGTTCATCTGTAGTACAGCATGTCAGTATTAGGAGAGATTCATTCATCTGTAGTACAGCATGTCAGTATTAGGAGAGATTCATTCATCTGTAGTACAGCATGTCAGTATTAGGAGAGATTCATTCATCTGTAGTACAGCATGTCAGTATTAGAGAGAGGTTCATTAATCTGAATTGCAGCAGGTCTGTATTAGGAGAGATTCATTCATCTGTAGTACAGCATGTCTGTATTAGGAGAGATTCATTCATCTATAGTACAGCATGTCAGTATTAGGAGAGATTCGTTCATCTGTAGTACAGCATGTCAGTATTAGGAGAGATTCATTCATCTGTAGTACAGCATGTCTGTATTAGAGAGAGGTTCATTAATCTGGATTGCATCATGTCTGTATTAGGAGAGATTCGTTCATCTGTAGTACAGCATGTCAGTATTAGGAGAGATTCATTCATCTGTAGTACAGCATGTCAGTATTAGGAGAGATTCGTTCATCTGTAGTATAGCATGTCAGTATTAGGAGAGATTTGTTCATCTGTAGTACAGCATGTCAGTATAAGGAGAGATTCATTCATCTGTAGTACAGCATGTCAGTATTAGGAGAGATTCATTCATCTGTAGTACAGCATGTCAGTATTAGGAGAGATTCATTCATTTGTAGTACAGCATGTCTGTATTAGAGAGAGGTTCATTAATCTAGATTGCAGCATGTCTGTATTAGGAGAGATTCATTCATCTGTAGTACAGCATGTCAGTATTAGGAGAGATTCATTCATCTGTAGTACAGCATGTCTGTATTAGAGAGAGGTTCATTAATCTGGATTGCATCATGTCTGTATTAGGAGAGATTAATTTATCTGTAGTACAGCATGTCAGTATTAGGAGAGATTCATTCATCTGTAGTACAGCATGTCTGTATTAGGAGAGATTCATTCATCTGTAGTACAGCATGTCAGTATTAGAGAGAGGTTCATTAATCTGGATTGCAGCATGTCTGTATTAGGAGAGATTCGTTCATCTGTAGTACAGCATGTCAGTATTAGGAGAGATTCATTCATCTGTAGTACAGCATGTCAGTATTAGGAGAGATTAATTCATCTGTAGTACAGCATGTCAGTATTAGAGAGAGGTTCATTAATCTGGATTGCAGCATGTCAGTATTAGAGAGAGGTTCATTAATCTGGATTGCAGCATGTCTGTATTAGGAGAGATTCATTCATCTGTAGTACAGCATGTCAGTATTAGGAGAGATTCATTCATCTGTAGTACAGCATGTCTGTATTAGAGAGAGGTTCATTAATCTGGATTGCAGCATGTCTGTATTAGGAGAGATTCATTCATCTGTAGTACAGCATGTCAGTATTAGGAGAGATTCATTCATCTGTAGTACAGCATGTCAGTATTAGGAGAGATTCATTCATCTGTAGTACAGCATGTCTGTATTAGAGAGAGGTTCATTAATCTGGATTGCAGCATGTCTGTATTAGGAGAGATTCATTCATCTGTAGTACAGCATGTCAGTACTAGGAGAGATTCATTCATCTGTAGTACAGCATGTCTGTATTAGAGAGAGGTTCATTAATCTGGATTGCAGCATGTCTGTATTAGGAGAGATTCGTTCATCTGTAGTACAGCATGTCAGTATTAGGAGAGATTCATTCATCTGTAGTACAGCATGTCAGTATTAGGAGAGATTCATTCATCTGTAGTACAGCATGTCAGTATTAGAGAGAGGTTCATTAATCTGAATTGCAGCATGTCTGTATTAGGAGAGATTCATTCATCTATAGTACAGCATGTCAGTATTAGGAGAGATTCGTTCATCTGTAGTACAGCATGTCAGTATTAGGAGAGATTCATTCATCTGTAGTACAGCATGTCTGTATTAGAGAGAGGTTCATTAATCTGGATTGCATCATGTCTGTATTAGGAGAGATTCGTTCATCTGTAGTACAGCATGTCAGTATTAGGAGAGATTCATTCATCTGTAGTACAGCATTTCAGTATTAGGAGAGATTCGTTCATCTGTAGTATAGCATGTCAGTATTAGGAGAGATTCGTTCATCTGTAGTACAGCATGTCAGTATAAGGAGAGATTCATTCATCTGTAGTACAGCATGTCAGTATTAGGAGAGATTCATTCATCTGTAGTACAGCATGTCAGTATTAGGAGAGATTCATTCATTTGTAGTACAGCATGTCTGTATTAGAGAGAGGTTCATTAATCTAGATTGCAGCATGTCTGTATTAGGAGAGATTCATTCATCTGTAGTACAGCATGTCAGTATTAGGAGATATTCATTCATCTGTAGTACAGCATGTCTGTATTAGAGAGAGGTTCATTAATCTGGATTGCAGCATGTCTGTATTAGGAGAGATTCATTTATCTGTAGTACAGCAAGTCAGTATTAGGAGAGATTCATTCATCTGTAGTACAGCATGTCTGTATTAGAGAGAGGTTCATTAATCTGGATTGCAGCATGTCTGTATTAGGAGAGATTCGTTCATCTGTAGTACAGCATGTCAGTATTAGGAGAGATTCATTCATCTGTAGTACAGCATGTCAGTATTAGGAGAGATTCATTCATCTGTAGTACAGCATGTCAGTATTAGAGAGAGGTTCATTAATCTGGATTGCAGCATGTCAGTATTAGAGAGAGGTTCATTAATCTGGATTGCAGCATGTCTGTATTAGGAGAGATTCATTCATCTGTAGTACAGCATGTCAGTATTAGGAGAGATTCATTCATCTGTAGTACAGCATGTCAGTATTAGGAGAGATTCATTCATCTGTAGTACAGCATGTCAGTATTCGGAGAGATTCATTCATCTGTAGTACGGCATGTCAGTATTAGAGAGAGGTTCATTAATCTGGATTGCAGCATGTCAGTATTAAAGAGAGGTTCATTAATCTGGATTGCAGCATGTCAGTATTAGAGAGAGGTTCATTAATCTGGATTGCAACATGTCTGTATTAGGAGAGATTCATTCATCTGTAGTACAGCATGTCAGTATTAGGAGAGATTCATTCATCTGTAGTACAGCATGTCTGTATTAGAGAGAGGTTCATTAATCTGGATTGCAGCATGTCTGTATTAGGAGAGATTCGTTCATCTGTAGTACAGCATGTCAGTATTAGGAGAGATTCTTTCATCTGTAGTACAGCATGTCAGTATTAGGAGAGATTCATTCATCTGTAGTACAGCATGTCAGTATTAGGAGAGATTCATTCATCTGTAGTACAGCATGTCAGTATTAGAGAGAGGTTCATTAATCTGGATTGCAGCATGTCAGTATTAGAGAGAGGTTCATTAATCTGGATTGCAGCATGTCAGTATTAGAGAGAGGTTCATTAATCTGGATTGCAGCATGTCAGTATTAGAGAGAGGTTCATTAATCTGGATTGCAGCATGTCTGTATTAGGAGAGATTCATTCATCTGTAGTACAGCATGTCTGTATTAGAGAGAGGTTCATTAATCTGGATTGCAGCATGTCTGTATTAGGAGAGATTCGTTCATCTGTAGTACAGCATGTCAGTATTAGGAGAGATTCATTCATCTGTAGTACAGCATGTCAGTATTAGAGAGAGGTTCATTAATCTGAATTGCAGCATGTCAGTATTAGGAGAGATTCATTCATCTGTAGTACAGCATGTCAGTATTAGAGAGAGGTTCATTAATCTGGATTGCAGCATGTCAGTATTAGAGAGAGGTTCATTAATCTGGATTGCAGCATGTCAGTATTAGAGAGAGGTTCATTAATCTGGATTGCAGCATGTCAGTATTAGAGAGAGGTTCATTAATCTGGATTGCAGCATGTCTGTATTAGGAGAGATTCATTCATCTGTAGTACAGCATGTCTGTATTAGAGAGAGGTTCATTAATCTGGATTGCAGCATGTCTGTATTAGGAGAGATTCGTTCATCTGTAGTACAGCATGTCAGTATTAGGAGAGATTCATTCATCTGTAGTACAGCATGTCAGTATTAGGAGAGATTCATTCATCTGTAGTACAGCATGTCAGTATTAGGAGAGATTCGTTCATCTGTAGTACAGCATGTCAGTATTAGGAGAGATTCATTCATCTGTAGTACAGCATGTCTGTATTAGAGAGAGGTTCATTAATCTGGATTGCATCATGTCTGTATTAGGAGAGATTCGTTCATCTGTAGTACAGCATGTCAGTATTAGGAGAGATTCATTCATCTGTAGTACAGCATGTCAGTATTAGGAGAGATTCGTTCATCTGTAGTATAGCATGTCAGTATTAGGAGAGATTTGTTCATCTGTAGTACAGCATGTCAGTATAAGGAGAGATTCATTCATCTGTAGTACAGCATGTCAGTATTAGGAGAGATTCATTCATCTGTAGTACAGCATGTCAGTATTAGGAGAGATTCATTCATTTGTAGTACAGCATGTCTGTATTAGAGAGAGGTTCATTAATCTAGATTGCAGCATGTCTGTATTAGGAGAGATTCATTCATCTGTAGTACAGCATGTCAGTATTAGGAGAGATTCATTCATCTGTAGTACAGCATGTCTGTATTAGAGAGAGGTTCATTAATCTGGATTGCAGCATGTCTGTATTAGGAGAGATTCATTTATCTGTAGTACAGCATGTCAGTATTAGGAGAGATTCATTCATCTGTAGTACAGCATGTCTGTATTAGAGAGAGGTTCATTAATCTGGATTGCAGCATGTCTGTATTAGGAGAGATTCGTTCATCTGTAGTACAGCATGTCAGTATTAGGAGAGATTCATTCATCTGTAGTACAGCATGTCAGTATTAGGAGAGATTCATTCATCTGTAGTACAGCATGTCAGTATTAGAGAGAGGTTCATTAATCTGGATTGCAGCATGTCAGTATTAGAGAGAGGTTCATTAATCTGGATTGCAGCATGTCTGTATTAGGAGAGATTCATTCATCTGTAGTACAGCATGTCAGTATTAGGAGAGATTCATTCATCTGTAGTACAGCATGTCAGTATTCGGAGAGATTCATTCATCTGTAGTACGGCATGTCAGTATTAGAGAGAGTTCATTAATCTGGATTGCAGCATGTCAGTATTAAAGAGAGGTTCATTAATCTGGATTGCAGCATGTCAGTATTAGAGAGAGGTTCATTAATCTGGATTGCAGCATGTCTGTATTAGGAGAGATTCATTCATCTGTAGTACATCATGTCAGTATTAGGAGAGATTCATTCATCTGTATTACAGCATGTCTGTATTAGAGAGAGGTTCATTAATCTGGATTGCAGCATGTCTGTATTAGGAGAGATTCGTTCATCTGTAGTACAGCATGTCAGTATTAGGAGAGATTCATTCATCTGTAGTACAGCATGTCAGTATTAGGAGAGATTCATTCATCTGTAGTACAGCATGTCAGTATTAGGAGAGATTCATTCATCTGTAGTACAGCATGTCAGTATTAGAGAGAGGTTCATTAATCTGGATTGCAGCATGTCAGTATTAGAGAGAGGTTCATTAATCTGGATTGCAGCATGTCAGTATTAGAGAGAGGTTCATTAATCTGGATTGCAGCATGTCAGTATTAGAGAGAGGTTCATTAATCTGGATTGCAGCATGTCTGTATTAGGAGAGATTCATTCATCTGTAGTACAGCATGTCAGTATTAGGAGAGATTCATTCATCTGTAGTACAGCATGTCTGTATTAGAGAGAGGTTCATTAATCTGGATTGCAGCATGTCTGTATTAGGAGAGATTCGTTCATCTGTAGTACAGCATGTCAGTATTAGGAGAGATTCATTCATCTGTAGTACAGCATGTCAGTATTAGGAGAGATTCATTCATCTGTAGTACAGCATGTCAGTATTAGGAGAGATTCATTCATCTGTAGTACAGCATGTCAGTATTAGAGAGAGGTTCATTAATCTGGATTGCAGCATGTCAGTATTAGAGAGAGGTTCATTAATCTGGATTGCAGCATGTCAGTATTAGAGAGAGGTTCATTAATCTGGATTGCAGAATGTCAGTATTATAGATAGGTACTCTCAATCTGGAGTACAGGTTATTTCATCTGGAGCACAGTACAACAGTATTAGAGAGTGGTTCATTTGTCTGTAGTACAGACTGCCAGTATTGGAGAGAGGTTCATTCATCTGTAGTACAGCATGTTAGTATTCTAGAGAGGTTCTTTCATCTGGAGTAGGCTTGGGCGGTAATCTCTGCTCTGCTCGCAGAGTTTTCGGAATTCAGGCATTCCACACTCCGTTGGATTCCGCCTTCTGGGTGTGAAGGAGAGTTTTTTCCATTTTCGTGCTCAAGATTTGTTTTGGTGCTCTCTCGTGAATGGCACAATATTCTCAGGTCGCTAGCCAGTGAGCCCGAGACTTCGCACCTGCTCGTGACGGCTTTTGACCATGACGGTGCCAATCAAGTACCACTCGCAATCACAAATGAACCACTTGAGTTGCTTTTGTGCTTAAGAAGCAGCTAAGTCTACAACAAGAGGTTTTCTAGTGTATTTTCTTCTCCAACGAACTGTTGGAGTTATTTTGTTGTGCAAATAAACTGTTGTATTTTTTTATTAAAATAATCCACAGAAATAAATCATGATTATAAATATAACGGTTACATGGCTCATGATACAAAGAATATTTAAAGAAAAGAAAAGAAGCAAATATATATATAATCATTTTATCCTACTTGACTGATCGACTAGTTCCAATATAACCCCAAAAAAATAAAATAATAATAAACTGTTGTATAAGGGTGTTGTTCGTTTGATAGAGGGCATGCACCAGTATTTATTTGTACTTTTATTTGAATTTTCTAATTTATTGTGGTGGGTGGCCAACAATTCCAGTAGGGGCCTAGTTATATTTTTGCATTAAATTTTTCTTCTTTTGTAACGTGAACAATGTTGCACAGTTCAAAACATTTTCTCCATGTTTGCTAACTTTGCAATATTTATTTATTTTACTATGTGGCCTAGTCTGCCAACGGGCCATCTAGTTAGTAGGCCCAGGCCAGAGCTAGTCATGGGTACATACCATGTGGCTGGGGCCATTTTGTCGAGTCTGTGTACATAGGCCTGAATGTGTTCTCTTTGTTCCCATTGCCTCCTTGCTCACTGTTTTTGTTTGGCCATTTGGCTGTCAGCCATGTGCATCCAGCCAGTGTTTTTTGCCATAGGCTTGCATGTTTTCTTTGTTCACCATGCCTCCTTGCTTGCTGATCTTGTTTTACCATGTGGCACTGGCTGGCAGCCATTTTTGCATTCAACCAGTGTGGCTTTGCCATAGGCTTACATCGATGGATGTGATATCAGTTTAATTATATGCATGAGGGTCATTGTAGTATGTATATTAAAATTACAATTTTGATGAACAGTGCCTCTATATTACGTGCATTTTTAACATTTATTTAATTTTGTACCTCCATTCCTCACAATAGGTTTCTTCTCATCCTCCCATACAAACAATGGCACTTATTTTTTCATTCTTTAATTTTTATTCCATTTACCCATGCAGTTCCATGAGTGCCACAGGTGTCTCCTTTAGAATATATGGAAATAAGTGAAAAAGCTTGATCTGTATGTTGTGCTATCCTCATGTGAAATTACATTTTAAGGTATGGTGGTGTGGTTTGACTTTAAAATGGTTGATTTATTATTTACTTAGTAACCAAGCACATTCATATTGTTTTTGCCTGTACTAATTCAAACTGCAACAATGTCGCATTTCACTAAATGTTTTTCTTGCTTTTAGTTGCATAAGAGAAGAGGCATCACCTGCAGTACTGCCAAACAGGAGGCCTGTACAGTGATGTCAGTCCTCCACCTGCTTCAACTCCCTCTGCATCCTCCGCAAGACCTTCAAGTGGATCCCCCGAATGCAGAAAGACCGTCACCCATGCACCCATGCACTCATAACCAGCAGACTGGACTACGGTAACGCCTTCTACGCCGGAATCAACAAAACCCTGCTACACAAACTTCAAACCATCCAGAACACCGCAGCCAGACTCGTCCTCGGAACCCCACGACACGAGCACATGACCCAGCACGTACAAGACCTCCACTGGCTCCCCATCGAGAAGAGAGTAACCCTCAAACTACTCACTCACGCCTACAAATCCCTCCACAACATCGGACCCAAATACCTCAACGAAAGAGTCTCCTTCCACGTACCCAAAAGGAACCTCCGCTCCGCCGACCTCGCCCTGGCTGAGACCCCACGCATCCGCAGATTCAGAGCAGGCGGAAGAGCCTTCTCCTACATCGCAGCAAAGACCTGGAACGAGCTCACAGTCAACATCAGAGGGTCCCCCACTCTGCACACCTTCAGGAAGAGCCTCAAGACCTGGCTCTTCGACTGATCTGGAGCTGCAACCCCCTCCCCCCAGCACCTTGAGACCCTCTCGGGTGAGTAGCGCGCTTTATAAACCCCTGATTGATTGATTGATTGAATCTGTTCCGCTTGTGCAGCTTAGTGCCACAGCCAACTAGGAGCTTTAAGATGGCCCCAAAGAAAGTTGCTTCCAAGAAAGTGGTCAGTGAGAAGAAGCAGCTTTCTACCAGTGGCATCCCAACCACAACCTTTTACGGACAACGTTGTGTGCCTTCCGCACCAGCCTC
This sequence comes from Calotriton arnoldi, assembly GCA_963921515.1. Lineage (NCBI taxonomy): Eukaryota > Metazoa > Chordata > Amphibia > Caudata > Salamandridae > Calotriton > Calotriton arnoldi. The sequence goes on from CAWUFW010014404.1 coordinate 158,072, forward strand.
CAGGCAGCAAGCTGAGAGCAGCACTCCCACATCAACAGCACCACCTCAGCCTAAGCCCAAGACCATGCAGAGAGGCATTCAACAACATGCCCACCTGCCTCCGGTTCTTCTTCAGGCACTGGCAGCAGCACAGTAAGAAAGTACTTCTCCCCAGTTTAGGACTTTTTTATGATCAGCAAAGATAAGGAGAACATTGCAATATTCAACATTTGCCACACGAGTATTCGTCGAGGTAAGCTTGGTTCACATTATGATACTGGAGGCCAAACAACCCATATGAAAACTCATCATGTAATCTGGTAGCAGTAGCAGCTTAAAAAATTGCTGAACATGGTCATGGTGGTGAAGGTAAAGGTGAAGGTGAACGTGAGGAAAGCCAGGGAACATCAGCAACATCTCCAATCATGGTGGTAGGTGATGATGAGGAAGAAGAATGTGACATCCTCACACAAAGCAGCCCTGTCCCCAGCAGTGCACCAGCAGAATCACCCACCTCAGCGACTTCACAATGGCACAAGAAGATGCAGAGTCAGATGGATACACAACAGCATAAAATGACTGCCGCACCACGAGGCACACTGAGCCTACCACCACCTACCTCTCAAACGTCACCTGCATCAGTGGCCCCAGAAAATTAGAAAATACAGGCTACATTTAGGCAGGAGGGGCTCTATGACTGCAGCCCTCCAATGGCACGTTTGTACAATGGGAAGCTGGCAAAAATGTTAGCGCTGGATCTCCTCCTTTTTTCTTTTGTGGAAGGAGTGGGATTCTCAGAATTTGGGGCAGCCATCTGCCTGAAATGGAAGGTTCCAAGTCTGACCTATTTTTACAGAATTACTATTCCAGTGCTGCATCACGATGTGTTGCAATTGGTTGGACAAGCTTTGCAGCAAAGTGTTTTTCACACTATCCACAGGAGACCAGTTGTCAGGCAACTGATTACAAGTGCATCACTGCACACTGGATCACTTTCTGTGGGGTAAACCAGAAGCCATCTACAGGTCTTGGCCCTGAAGAAAGTTTTAAGAGCTTTTGGCTGCATGCAACAGTAGCCATGTTCACCATGGAGAACTTACATTCAGCTTCAAATATCTTGATCAAATTTAACAGCAAGGTGTCTGAATGACTGCGACCCAGAGGTCTCAGAATTGGATTTGTTGCACTGGAAAATGTCATTAACATAGTCGAGGCCATGGCATATGGCGGCTATTTCAGGGTCCTGTGTTTGGAGCATTGCATCAACCTTGTGGTACGAGACTTTCTCAAAAAAGAAGACACAGTCAGAAATATGCTGACCACCTACAGGAGCATCTGCACTCATTTCAGCCATTCTTTTAAAGCCCATAATTAATTGCGGATTATTCAGCGTAATCATCGATTATCAGTTAAAGCCCTGATACAGGAGGTGCCAACAACTTGGAACTTGACCTATTACATGTTGCAACATCTGTTTGAGTAGTACAAACAGATCAATGACTATGTCATTCAAATAGGAGGGAATGCAATTGGAAAAGCTATGACCATGGATGCGGTCAATTGGGGCCTAGTCAAATGCCTGACACAAACGGTACTCCCTTTTGAGATTTTCAAATGAGAAGTTAGCAAGGAGGACAGTACGATGGGCCAAGCTATCCCGTTGTTGCATCCGCTACAGTACCAGCTAAAGAAGGTGTCTGAAAGGTTCGCACTCACAGATGTGCACAAAAACACAGAACAGCATGCCTTGGTTGAGAGCTTACTCTTTTGATTGGCTTCTAATGGAAGTCTGCAAAATTAAATCATCTCCTTCAAACAATACATCTGTGCCACACTACTTGATCCACAGTACAAAAAAAGTGTGCCCACTTTAATTCCTTTTTCTGAAGGGGATGTTTCAAAATACAAGAGGTGAATTGTTGAGCCATCCAGGGACCTGGAAGAAGAACGTCTGGAACTTAGAGTCCCACTCCACAGTTCTGATTTGCTGCCTTTAAATGCCAGAGAGGGCAGTTTTGTCTCACAGCAGCCAACACCAGCAACCAGAAGACCGGCAACAACAGCAACAGAAGGATTGGACCTAACCTCTGCATTGGATTGGTATCAAATGGCATGGCTTATGTCCAGTGCAGAGGCGATGTCAAAAGAGGTTGAGCAAGTGGCAACATCAATGACCATCCCTGGAGTCATCTGGATGACCAAAAAGAGGTCTATATGGATCAAAACCCATTGATGTATTGGTATGTGAATATCCACTAATGGCTAGAGCTCACCAGGCTGGCAATAAAGTTTCTGGCTTGTCCTGTTGCCAGGGTATCTTCTGAGAGCGTGTTCAGTGCAGGAGGGACAGTTGTTACAGTGAGAAGGACCAGTCTCTCACCTCAAAACATGGAGAGATTGACTGTGATCAAAATGAACCAAAGTTTCATACCACACAATTACACCATTCCTGAAGCAGCCCATGAGGAGGAGGAGGATTGGTCAGAATCAAGTGTATTGGCTGACTAACTTCTGGGTGAACCACTTGAGTTTGAGGACGAACTCTACTTCCCAGACTGAGAATGCCAGTGCCACTATAGAACTTTATAATTATTTCTCGTTGAACATCTTTCTTTCCCCCCAAAAAAGTAGCTAGTGGAACATTATGTTTGTGTCAGATTTATGCTGCCTGACCTTTTTTTACTCACATATATGGCCAGATTGCATTTGGACCAGTGTGTAGTGAGGAACCCTTCACAATTCCTTCATGACATTGGAGACAATGCCTGCCTCCCTCGCTCGCCTATCCTTTTTTGCATCACTTAGCAGGGCTGCCCACAAATGTAGTTGATTTACAAGAGTGCCAGTACCGAATTCCAATGTGCTGCCTGTGTCAAAGATACAATTGTGTACCTACTACCTAACCTACCCATGCTTGGATTGGAAGAGGTAACTACAACAATGAGTGAGTAAATGTGAGTGATGATTGATGATTCATATGGTGGCAGACAGTGAGGGAGGGTGTTCAACTTATTTGTAAACTTGATTTTAATGATATGCAATGTTTGGGCCTGAAGGGTGATCATTTTTCCTGAAGGTGATTAGCCTTTAAAAGCTTACTTAGTGAAAATTAACCTGTATGACCCACTCCTATCCTTCTTTTTCATCACCTAGAAGGGCTGACCCAGACGATCATTTGAGTTATAAGACTGCAAAATTCCAATCAGTTGCTTGCATCAAAGAGATACAATTGTGTACCTACCACTGTGCTTGGGTTGGAACAGGAAACTATTGCACCAAGGGGGAAAAACGTGCCAAGGTTTGCTAGTTTTTGCGGACCCTATTACTCCTATTGCACTGTTTTGCTCACACAGTTTCCTCTAGTTAGGAAGTGGTTGCATGCGCAAAACTCTGATGTGAGAGCTATTTACATGTATCCTGTATTGTGCACGAGTGAAAAATAGGCATTGGCAAAGCCAACAGGGCCTTTAGGACCTATTTTCTCAGCCAGTTGCTTTTGGCAGTGCTGTACAGCGTTGGGGTGTAGTACAGCATCGTAAAAAATAAATATATGACGACACAACCACCATTAAAGTGTTGCATCATTCCATGGACGTGCACATGCGTAATGGTGCATGCACGTGTGTGGGTCAGCAGATTGACGCGGGCATCTAGTGCTTTGTTTTTTTATTTAGCAATCCAAGATGGTGGATGACACTTGGATCAAATTATGAGCTTTAAGTGCATTAGCACCAATTTAAACAAGCATTGGAAAGGCAATAGGTCTCACCTCTTTGGGAGTTAGAACTATTGGCATTGTAAATGTCAATGGTCTTTTATTATGTGTTATGGAGTGTATGTATGTGGTGTGTGGTGGAATTATATGGGTTAGATTAGTTAGTTGGGGCATGGAATTGTGTGGAGTGGATTTGTGGTGTGTAATTATGTGGCATGGTGTGCTGTAGATTTATGTGGATAGTAATTATGTGGTATTAAATGTAGTGGAATTATGTGCTATGGAGTGGAATGGTATTTTGTTTTGTAGAGAGGTAATTAGTGGAGGTTAATTATGTGGTGTGCTGTTGAATTTTGTGGCATGATGTGGAATTCTGTGGTGGGGATTGGATGTATGTGGTGTGTTGTGCAATTGTGTTGCTGAGTTAAATTATGTGGGTTGGTGTCAGATTATGTGATGTGGATTGGAAATGCGCGGAGTTGAATTGTGTGGCATGGAACCGAGTGGATAGCTTTGCCTTTTTGGTGACGAAAAAAAATAGGTGGAAGCTAAGCTCCAAATCAAGTTAACCTTAACTATGATGAAGTTTTCTTTTAATGTTCCTGCTTTCATCTGAAGTAGTTTTGCTATTTGGCAATAAAAAAATTGAAACCATCTCAAAATGTCTCTCATTCTAAAATCCTGTTTATCTACATCTGTATTTCTACTTGCCAACCACTAGATCTACACAAATAATCACTAACGGCAAAAAGATATAACAAACAGAGCCCTATTTTGAAGACAAGAGCGTTAACATTATCATCTAGATACACTGCTAAGGACCATGTAGCTACGTCAATTAGTGTTTACCTTAATGTTGCTCTGTTTTTTTTTTTAAAGATACTGTTTGTGGGTAACCAATAGAAAATAACTAATTAGCATCTGAGAAATAAAAATCAGTTACAATGTTGTGAAGCTTGCATATTCTACCTATTACAAACCAATTGCACTAGTCTGTTCCTGCACTAGCGGTGGAGGTAAGGGTGAAGGGGGTTGCACCAATGGAAAAGGTAAGAAGAGTAGGGCTGCACTACTGGTGAAAATGAGGTTGAGTAGGGCTGCACTAGAGGTGAAGATGAGGTTGTTCAAGGTTGCCATGGGGCGAAAGTGAGGATGGTTAGAGCTGCTCTAGTGATGAAGGGAAAGCTTAAGAGGGGGGGTGCACCTGTGGTGACAGATTGGTTAAGGAGGCCACACTAGAGTGAAGATAAAGATTTAGAGGTCTACACTAGTGCTGAATATGAGAAGGGCTGAATTTCTGGCTGAAGATGTGTGCACCAAAGGTAATGTCAAGGACGAGTAGGGCTGCTCTAGAGTGAAACTGAGGATGAAGAAGGCTACACTGGTGCTGAAGATGAGGAACAGGAGGACTGAACCTGTGGTGAAACTAAGGCTAGTGGTTGGATGCAGTGTGATAAAAAGTGATGGGTGCAAGGACACAGACTACAAAAAGACTGGCATAGAGAAGAATCTTAGCTAGAAGAACAAGCAAGAAATATTCAGCTCTAGAACAATTCTATCCCAACCACTGCACTAGTCATAAAATCAATGTATATTCAAAACAATCAGCGTCAACAAGAAACACAATATCATGAAAAGAGAAAATTCACGCTTAAAATAAAAAAATTATAACAATTGTCATATCTATTAAGCATATTTCTAAGTCTCCGGCAGATGACGTTCTTGGCAGGGGGTGGGCTTTGTCTGTTACTAAAGTCACCAAGAACATACGTAGATTTACGGAACGGGTAACAAATAGTCACACTCTCCTACCCTGCACTCTGCCCTGCTATTGTTCACGAAGGGAAAAAACTGCAAAGGGGAGCGATGGGGGGGGTTAGGGTAGAAGTCTTGAACGTGAAAGACAATCTGTACTACCAATCACCATGCAGAGGGTGTGTGTCCAAACAACATTCCACCAATGGATGCTGGTGAGGGGAGTGCCCTGGTTCCTAACACTCAGCGGCGCCATGGGCTGAAAAGTGAAACAGTGATGGAATCTCCCAGTCTGATCCGGTTCCTAGTTTGTAGTTTTAGGAGAGAAAGCTGAGCCTCCTGCATGACACTTTGGCACCAATGCATCACAAAACACGCATGCGATGTAAACATATTAATTCAATTTCAATTGGCAACTAAACAACCCCCAGCCTGAAACCTGGTGAATACACACACAATAACAAAAGAACACTGTGAGCGTGTAGTGTGATCATATATTGCAGTCTGCTAACACAGCTTAACTTTCAAGATGAACCACATAGTTCATGGGGTGATATAGTGAATCCGCATGCACTGCAGGTTTTGAAATCATTGCTAAGCGGGCAGTGAAACACCCATATCATGTCACGTAACGGAACAGATCCAGCAGCCCGGCAGAAACACGAGAGGGAGGAATGACATCGCTCACACACCAGGAGGAGTGTGCAGGAGGGGGGTGCGGAACCGAGGATTATCGGAGCTCATTTTTCAACGCTTCCAAACAAGCCGCCGGGCAGAGCAGCGGAGACCTTGCACAGTGGTGGAACCGGGCTTTGGCTAGAAGGTCTCTCCGTCTCCATGGACCAACAGCTGGTCCAGCAACTCCCCAAGAACTGGGCACCCACCCGATTGTGCCTGGCGCAGGAGCTGCAAAGCCCAGTAAACATGGCAACTGCCATCGCTGCAGACCGGCTTTGAGCCGCACGTGCGAGGCAGATGTGTTTACATGGCAGCAGCCACAATGCAGCAGAGCCCAGCACCATGAAGAGCAAGGCGGGGGGACTGTGGCGATGAAGATGCTTTGTGTCCCGCCACTTGCAAAACAGCTTAATACCCACCAAGAGGCCCAGTGTAGCAACATCCATCCTATGCGCAGCGTTGTAGATGAGAGCAACACGCAGCGAGTGTCCATGCAAGATAAAGCACAGCTTCACAGGCGCCAAGCTGAGCCAGGGAAAACTCAACCAATTAAAACAAGTGCGCGTGCCTCGCGCTCAGAGTAAAAAAAAAAAAAAAAGTTTAACGAAAGGCAGCAGGGGGAGGGGAGAGTGGAGGGGGCCTGTGCCTGTTTCCCTTGCGGGAGCGAGCAGGAACCATCTGTTAAGCTCGCTCCAGCAAGGGAATCGCCAAACGTGCACGGGTTGCCATTGAAAGCAATCCAACGCGTGCACGTTTTTGGGGCCAAAACTGAATCGATTACAAGAGGTCTTTTTCCTATGCAGCGCATGCGCGCTGCGTAGGCGAGACCTAAAAAAGCCTGTTTCCCTTGCGGCCGCGAGCAGGGGCACCATCTGTTTCCAAGATAATTAGAAACAGATGGTGCCAAAGCTCGCACCCGCAAGGGAATCGCCAAACGTGCACGCGCTGCCATTGAAAGCAATGCAATGCGTGCACGTTTTTTACCCAAAAGCTGAATCGATTACTAAAGGTCCCCTGCTATGCAGCGCATACGCGCTGCGTAGGCGAGACCTAAAAAAGGGCTTAAAGGAGGGCATTGTCAATACAGGTCTGGAGCAGGCCCAGGTTCTGCTCTATGCTCCTAGAATATGGATGAGCCACTTTAGGGCGCGACACTGGAATTGCCTGTCTGAGCAGGAGGGGGTGGCAGTAGTGGCAGTCAGGACCCCTGACAGCTGACGGCAGCGCTGGCAATGTAATGGCCGGGAGACAGGAGGTTGGGGCTGTGGCTGGCTTGCTGAACTGGGACCCAGGTCAGAGGCAGCAAATTCCGCCTCTTCATGCTCCAGGGCCACCAGCCACTGGTATTCAGACTGGATGGTCTCCAGCCTCTGCTGTCGCAGCCCGGCTGCTATCTTTTTCCTGATGGGTGGTGCTGGTGGACCAGCAGGAGTAGCTATGTCGAGAAAAAGAAGAAAGAAAAAAGACAAATTGCAAACAACGTTCCATGAAAACACTTGTTTAAAATAAAGTAGTTGGTGGCGCAGTAGCAGCACTTTTCTGGTCACCTAGGGCCATTGGAATTTGATGTGATTATGATTAGGAGAGTCTAAGGGACAATTTAAATTTTTACCCACACATGCCTCACATAAAAAGCACTGACTTCTCTGGTAAAAAACCCCAAATTAAGGCAGAATAACACCAGATTTAAAAAAAACTGTGTTTTATTTTTTTCCCTTTTAAAGGCATTTCTAGTAACTAAACAGAACACTTTGAGTAAGGCATTATGCACTATAGAGTACAAGTTGTTGTGCTAAATTAATGGAGGTATGCTTATTGCTAACCAGTGTGTCAGTTACTTTGCTGATGCCTGCAGCTGGGAAGCAGTAGTTGATAATTTTCTATATTTAATTCCAATGGCCCTCCTCTTCTCACTTTCTATCCTGACTTCAAAGAGGCAGATGAATAATAACTAAGATACTACGTTGCACACGTCACATATAAAATGTGGATAATATTATCCTGTCTGCCGTAAGTAGATGGTGGGGAAAGGTATGCACTGGATTACAAGGAAAGGAACAGGCTTTATAGATTGTATTTGGCACATTTGTCACAGAGTATCCCTTATGCCAAATTTGAAATCAAATGTGGCACGTAGTACCACTTTACTCACTGGCCTCACCCACCACCACAAATTATTTCCAACAAATTCATTCACTGGGCAGTAAGGAAAGGAATCTTGACTTATTCTACTGCAGGGTAAGGTGGCGGGATTAGGCGGGTAGGTAGAGCATTTGTTATAGAATAGAGGGGTGTCACTGATCATCAATATGTCACGTGCCTAAGCTTTGGCTTATTTAGTCACTGTAATGGACGAAAGTTGAAAGGGAAAAATCTGAATAGGTGTAAAATAAATCTGTTATGGGAAACCATGCAATGTATTTTGGAATCACTTCACATGGCAATAAAAGTATGGCACCTGCCAAGATGGATTTTTCCATCCATTTTTTAATTTTTTGGTCGGCTGGGATGGAAGAACTTAGGAAACAATAAAGGATTGAAGCACTAAGATGTGACAGAGTAGGTGAAGGGAAACACACCTTGCATGTTCAGTTTGCAATTCATTGAAAAACTGTGTAAATGCCACAATGAAGCAGACTGGCCTTGCACAGCCAACACTGCAGTCACAAATTGACACATACTGCACTTTCTGTCTGGACAGCAAAATGCCATTATGCAGGGAGGGGGTGATGAAAAATGATGGGTGGGATACATATCTGCCTCGCTTAACAAATATAGTGAGTCACGGAATTTCAACAAAAATGAAAATACCTCTCACTATGAACCATAGCTTTGATAACCATAAAACAAAAAAAGTGTAGTTGGTGAGCTCCATGCCACTCTCCAGAAGAGATCCTGTGGTTATTCATCAAAGCATTTATTCATTCATCCTTTCATTCTTTTATATTCATTCATAGCCACCATGATCTAAACTTTACTTTCTCTGTTCCAGTCTTTCACCATAATTTCCAATCCATAAATCCATCCATTCAGTATCCCCCTTTCTTTCAACCATCCATCCATTTACTCAATACCCACCCACGCCTCCTTTCACCCACCCACGCATCCTTTCACTCATATAACATTTCATCCATCCTTTCTTTTAACCTTCTGTTCTTTCCTGTTTCCATTAAGCCATCATTTTTAGCGCTAATTATGTGAGCTTTTGCTGAGTTGCAGAAAGAAATGTGATAACTCAACCACTGCTGTCGCTGATAAAGCAGGGGGTTGACGATCCCGAGTCACTGCGAAGTCCTTGTAGCTAGTGAGTATATTAGTAATTGTCAATAAGTAATCAATGTGATTTACCACCACCCGTCCCTGCTGCCGCTTCTCCCCCTTCAACCGAATCTCCTTCTCCTCCTGCAGCGGCACTTGAGCCGGCGGCACTCTGTGTGGCTAGAATAAAACATTATACATGTTTTAGATGCCAGATACGCCTTCCCTTAATGCTTTTAATCAAACAATACAGCACTACAGTTCCGCTAGCACTGCAGTATCTTCTATCAAAAATATCACTCTGGGGATTCTGTTGTTTCACAATGTTAGAATAGCCAAGTAGTCAAGACAACCAAAAACGTTTCGTAATGGAGGGGCAGAGCTATAGCCTGTGATGATGATGATGATTCTGAGTCATCGAAGTGCAATGAAGGGGTGTAATCATAATGGTAAATCAAAGACATATGGGGCCGTATAACATAAAGTGCCCCAGTGGCGCAACGGGCATTTGCGCCTGCTTTGTGCGCCCTCGGGGCACTTTGGTATTACAGAAGGGGCTGCGGATGCTTGTGCGGCCCCTTCTGTAATGGCAATAGCACTGGCGCACATAAAGTACCAGCGATATCTTCAAGGGGGCGTTTCCTCATTTGATTGGGGGTGTTCCCCATGCAAATGAGGGAATCCCTTTGCCTCTGCACCCGCGCCGTATTACCGAGGCGAGTGCAGAAGCAAAGAAGCTCTTAGGGAGGTGCTCCTGAGAGCAGCCCTTCTGCACGGAGTAAAGGGGGTCCCAGTCAGTGACTGCACCTGCCTGCAAGGGGATCTCTATTCCCCTTTAAAAGTACAGCCTGCACCATGAAACACGGAGCGACTGTAAAGCAGTTGCTCTGTGTTTCACGTGGATGCGCTCCTCCCAGGGCAGTACGAGTTCGCCGCTGCCCTGGGAGCAGAACATTTCTCATAATGCTGCACACTTTCCTTCACTGAGCTGGGCAAACCTTTTTAAAGGTGCACCCGCACAATGAAGGAAAGTGCACCGCATGTGTAATGCGGCCCCTGGTGTTGCTTGTTACATGCAATGGGACCTCAAACTTTCCAGCCATGCTTCACCGTCTTGGGAACTGCTGATATACTGTATAAATTAATTACACAGCACAACATTGGGTGTTGGGGGTGTGGTCCCTGACCATGGCCACTCTCTTGTTAACTGTTAGAGCATGAACAAGAAAATGAAGCCTTCTCAGCAAACATGTGTGGTGAATATTATTCATACTACTAGCTTATTTGGCCCTGCAATCTTCACAGTAGACAGTAGTGTACCAAAACTCTGTTCTTAGTCTTACGGTACCCAAGATATATAGGGGAAAGAGAAAGATTACCAACAAAGCAGAAGAAAACTACAGACTAGTACAGACTGGAAAAAGTCAGCTACACAAAAAAAAACAGTGAAATAAGGAAAAAAAAGATAATGCAGGGATAACAGGAATTAAACAAAAATTGGATAGGGGAGTTGGAAAAAAAGAGATTACAGAAAATAAACAAGGCAAAATTAAAGTAGTATAACAGTGAGCAGAGGTAAGAGTTGGGGAAATAATAAACAATAAATAATAGGACTTACTGGGCTGAGTAGAGCCCTCAGCAGTGGCGCTGGTGGTCGGCGCCTCCTCCCCAGCTCTTCTCGGACCCATCTCTGCACTGCCCCTCTTCTTGCCTTTGAGTGCTGATGTAAGAAATAAAGAAAATTTAAAAAAATAAATTAGTGCTACAGTTAATCTACAAAAAATTATTGTGACAGGCAAATGCAGTAACATTGTACTTTATCTACATCAGATCGCCTATAGAACTAGTATCTACTGTCATTTAATTGGCCATACTAACCCTGCAATCCTTATTCCAAATATCCTTAACAAAAATTACATTAAGCATTAATGCATTACAATGAATGATCTTTGATTCTATTCTAATTTCTCAACCCCCTTGATGAACCAACTCCGTCTCCCTTTTTGCAATGCATAGATGCATACTAGTACTTCACATCCCTTTGAAACTGCTTAGGACTGTACGAGCTAGATAAAGAAAATCACAGAGAATACTAGCTCACTAATATCACTAATTCACTATAGTAACAGGAGGACAGGGAAGTCTGCAATGGCTTCTTAAATAATCGCCAAAGCGAGCGCCAACGAGTACGATTAGATAGTGCAGAGCACCTGCCTAGCTCAAACTGGATCACACTATAATGTTCTTAAAGTTAAGTAAACTTAACTTACCTCTGAGTGTGAGCAGCATGCTATTCCGATTTTTTTTTTTAGCATTGTAGAACACAAAGACAACAAATAATTAATACTCTCTGAGCCCCGCAATCTCAATGCCTAGCAGGTTGAGCAGGTCCTTCTCCTGGCCAAGGATATCCTCCCAGCGGTGCTTCAGCTGCTGGGCAGTGCGCTGGACTTAGCTGGCATGCCACACACAGCTGCTCACACTCCCCCAATGCAGCTCACGCTCCCACAGGGGGTACCCACTGTCAGGCCTGCCACCTGCTGCCAGCATGGAAGGGAAGTGGCACTGCATGAGAAAAACTAGTGCTGCAACCTCTGCCTCACAAACAATTGCCCGGGGCTGCACCCCTTGGCAGCGCCACCATCCGCATGGTAGGTGGCTGCTGCTGCTCACAGTTTGAGGGTGCCAGGCACCACCACTCCCCAGTTCACCCTGCTCTGACATGGTGCTGGGAGGTGGGAAAAAGAAGAAAAACAGGGGAAGGAAGGAAGATAATCAAATACAAATAAAGAATTAAAGGAAAGATTTCAAAATGTACAAAAACTCACGAAAAACCACAAAAAAAAATTAAAAAGCGTAAAATACACTGACACAAAAACACACACTAATACAATAAATACAAATGAGGGGTTTATTAATTAGGAGAGTGTAGGATTGAAAAGATTGAGAAGGAATTCAAAAACAGGCCAGCACCTTGGACAGAGTGAGAAAACAAGATGTCTGCGACCATGCGAACCTTGTTGTGCCCTATGCGCACAATTTCCAATGCAAAGATGGAATATAGCATGTTACAACGCATGCTATTACATCGCGTGCTTTTACAACGAGGTCGTTACAACGACTGCGTTGTTAGTACGCAATACCTTTACATCGCAAGTCATTAAACGACTTGCTGTAGGGGGCTCTCTGGACTTAGGAATAGTATTATTTACTATTCCTACTCCAGTTTGCGCAACAGCAGGTAAGGTGTTGGATTTCATATCCAATACCTTAGCGCCCCTTACAGCAAGTCGTTCTAATGACTTGTGATGTAAAGGTATCGCGTACTAACAACGCGGTCGTTGTAACGACCGCGTTGTAAAAGCACTGCGATGTGATGACAGCGTTGTTTACGCTGTTTCCCGCAAAGATGTACTCTGCACTGCGTTTGGCGTAAAAACGCAACAGGAACGGGCGTGTAGGGAAACTCCACCGTAGAACTCTGCGTGCTGGAGTTTCTTTACCACTTCGTGGAGTTACGTGTAGCACGACTCCGCAAACTCCGCTCAGCCTAATCTAGAGTACAGTACAACAGTAGAAAGTACAAGAGAGAGGTAATTTCATCTACAGTTTAGCTTGTCAGTATTAGAGAGAACTTTATTCACCTGCAGTACAGTAAAACAGTACTAGAGTCAGGGTATTTCACCTGGAGTACAGCTTGTCAGTGTTAGAGAAATATCCTTTCGTCTGGAGTGCAGTAAAACAGTATTAGAGAGAGGTTACTTCATCTAGAGTACAGCTTGTCAGGATTGGAGAGTTTCTTTCATCTGAAGTACGGTACACCAGTATTAGAAAGAGGTTATTTTATCTGCAGTTTAGCCTGTCAGTATTAGAGAGAGCTTTATTCACCTGCAGTACAGTACAACAGTATTAGAAAGAGGTTATTTGATCTGCAGTACAGCATGTCAGTATTACAGAGAGGTTCTATGATCTGTAGTGCAGTGCAACAGTTTAGAGAGAAGGTATTTCATATGGAGTTCAGTACAACAATATTAGAGAGATGGTAATTCATCTGTAGTACAGCATGTCGTATTAGAGAAACATTCATTAATCTAGATTGCAGCATGCCAGTATTATAGAAAGGCTCTTTAATTTACAGTACAGTACAACAGTATTAGAGAGAGGTAATTTCATCTGAAGTAGAGTACAACAGTATTAGTGATAGGTGTATTCGTCTGCAGTTCAGTACAACAGTACTAGAGAGAGGTTCTTTCATCGGGAGTACAGTACATCAGCATTAAGGGGAGCTTATTCATCTGGAATGCAGTACAACAGTATTCGAGAGAGGTTATTTCATTGAGAGTACAGTACAACAGTATTAGTGAGAGGAATTATCATCTGGAGTACAAATTGTCAGTATCAGAGAGAGGTTATTTCTTCTACAGTTTAGCTTGTCAGTATTAGTGAGAGGGTTATTCATCTGCAGTACAGTGCAACAATATTAGAAAGAGCTTTAGTTCATCTGTAGTGCATCATGTCTGTATTAGAGAAAGGTTCGATCATCTGGAGTGCAGCACAACAGTATTAGAGAGAGGTTCTTTCACCTGGATTACATCATGTCAGTATTATAGAGAAGTTCTTTCATCTGGAGTACAGTACAACAGTATTAGAGAGAGGTTATTTCATCTGGAGTACAGTACAACAGTATTAGAGAGAGGTTGTTTCATCTGGAGTACAGTACAACAGTATTAGAGAGAGGTTGTTTCATCTGGAGTACAGTACAACAGTATTAGAGAGAGGTTGTTTCATCTGGAGTACAGTACAACAGTATTAGAGAGAGGTTGTTTCATCTGGAGTACAGTACAACAGTATTAGAGAGAGGTTATTTCATCTGGAGTACAGTACAACAGTATTAGAGAGAGGTTGTTTCATCTGCAGTACAGTACAACAGTATTAGAGAGGTTGTTTCTTCTGGAGTACAGTACAACAGTATTAGAGAGAGGTTGTTTCATCTGCAGTACAGTACAACAGTATTAGAGAGAGGTTGTTTCATCTGGAGTACAGTACAACAGTATTAGAGAGAGGTTGTTTCATCTGCAGTACAGTACAACAGTATTAGAGAGAGGTTGTTTCATCTGGAGTACAGTACAACAGTATTAGAGAGAGGTTGTTTCATCTGCAGTACAGTACAACAGTATTAGAGAGAGGTTGTTTCATCTGGAGTACAGTACAACAGTATTAGAGAGAGGTTATTTCATCTGCAGTACAGTACAACAGTATTAGAGAGAGGTTGTTTCATCTGGAGTACAGTACAACAGTATTAGAGAGAGGTTCTTTCATCTGGAGTACAGTACAACAGTATTAGAGAGAGGTTATTTCATCTGGAGTACAGTACAACAGTATTAGAGAGAGGTTGTTTCATCTGGAGTACAGTACAACAGTATTAGAGAGAGGTTATTTTATCTGGAGTACAGTACAACAGTATTAGAGAGAGGTTGTTTCATCTGGAGTACAGTACAACAGTATTAGAGAGAGGTTGTTTCATCTGGAGTACAGTACAACAGTATTAGAGAGAGGTTGTTTCATCTGGAGTACAGTACAACAGTATTAGAGAGAGGTTATTTCATCTGCAGTACAGTACAACAGTATTAGAGAGAGGTTGTTTCATCTGCAGTACAGTACAACAGTATTAGAGAGAGGTTGTTTCATCTGCAGTACAGTACAACAGTATTAGAGAGAGGTTCTTTCATCTGGAGTACAGTACAACATTATTAGAGAGAGGTTGTTTCATCTGGAGTACAGCACAACAGTATTAGAGAGAGGTTGTTTCATCTGGAGTACAGTACAACAGTATTAGAGAGAGGTTATTTCATCTGGAGTACAGTACAACAGTATTAGAGAGAGGTTATTTCATCTGGAGTACAGTACAACAGTATTAGAGAGAGGTTGTTTCATCTGGAGTACAGTACAACAGTATTAGAGAGAGGTTGTTTCATCTGCAGTACAGTACAACAGTATTAGAGAGAGGTTGTTTCATCTGGAGTATAGTACAACAGTATTAGAGAGAGGTTATTTTATCTGGAGTACAGTACAACAGTATTAGAGAGAGGTTGTTTCATCTGGAGTACAGTACAACAGTATTAGAGAGAGGTTGTTTCATCTGGAGTACAGTACAACAGTATTAGAGAGAGGTTATTTCATCTGCAGTACAGTACAACAGTATTAGAGAGAGGTTGTTTCATCTGCAGTACAGTACAACAGTATTAGAGAGAGGTTGTTTCATCTGGAGTACAGTACAACAGTATTAGAGAGAGGTTGTTTCATCTGCAGTACAGTACAACAGTATTAGAGAGAGGTTGTTTCATCTGGAGTACAGTACAACAGTATTAGAGAGAGGTTGTTTCATCTGCAGTACAGTACAACAGTATTAGAGAGAGGTTGTTTCATCTGGAGTACAGTACAACAGTATTAGAGAGAGGTTGTTTCATCTGCAGTACAGTACAACAGTATTAGAGAGGTTGTTTCATCTGGAGTACAGTACAACAGTATTAGAGAGAGGTTATTTCATCTGCAGTACAGTACAACAGTATTAGAGAGAGGTTGTTTCATCTGCAGTACAGTACAACAGTATTAGAGAGAGGTTGTTTCATCTGGAGTACAGTACAACAGTATTAGAGAGAGGTTGTTTCATCTGCAGTACAGTACAACAGTATTAGAGAGAGGTTGTTTCATCTGGAGTACAGTACAACAGTATTAGAGAGAGGTTGTTTCATCTGCAGTACAGTACAACAGTATTAGAGAGAGGTTGTTTCATCTGGAGTACAGTACAACAGTATTAGAGAGAGGTTGTTTCATCTGCAGTACAGTACAACAGTATTAGAGAGAGGTTATTTCATCTGGAGTACAGTACAACAGTATTAGAGAGAGGTTATTTCATCTGGAGTACAGTACAACAGTATTAGAGAGAGGTTATTTCATCTGGAGTACAGTACAACAGTATTAGAGAGAGGTTATTTCATCTACAGTACAGTACAACAGTATTAGAGAGAGGTTGTTTCATCTGGAGTACAGTACAACAGTATTGGAGAGAGGTTATTTCATCTGCAGTACAGTACAACAGTATTAGAGAGAGGTTGTTTCATCTGGAGTACAGTACAACAGTATTAGAGAGAGGTTGTTTCATCTGGAGTACAGTACAACAGTATTAGAGAGAGGTTGTTTCATCTGGAGTACAGTACAACAGTATTGGAGAGAGGTTATTTCATCTGCAGTACAGTACAACAGTATTAGAGAGAGGTTGTTTCATCTGGAGTACAGTACAACAGTATTAGAGAGAGGTTGTTTCATCTGCAGTACAGTACAACAGTATTAGAGAGAGGTTGTTTCATCTGCAGTACAGTACAACAGTATTAGAGAGAGGTTATTTCATCTGCAGTACAGTACAACAGTATTAGAGAGAGGTTATTTCATCTGCAGTACAGTACAACAGTATTAGAGAGAGGTTATTTCATCTGGAGTACAGTACAACAGTATTAGAGAGAGGTTGTTTCATCTGCAGTACAGTACAACAGTATTAGAGAGAGGTTGTTTCATCTGCAGTACAGTACAACAGTATTAAGAAGAGAATCATTCATCTGGAGCTCAATACATCAGCATCAATATAAGGTGAAAAAACCCTTCACTGGCCAACCTAATCTGAGTCAATTTCAGCAAGGAGTTGTTCATCTGCAATATTGTTGTTTGATCCAAACACCTTGGTTAGAATTGGAGGGGAATTTGGGGTAGGTCTTTTTCAGTACACTAAAAAATGCCTGAGTGCAGCATCCTGGTGCATGTGCCCTGGCTATCTTGTTCAAAAATCTCCGTTTGCTTGCTGTCGCAGAGCATCAATTGGCTAAAGAGAGATTTACTATTACAGACCTTATATGAGATATTATCAGAGGCACCTGCCTCTGAGAGCGTCTTCCCCGGGAAGCACAGATTCTGAAGTTCTATGAGATATCTCATAAAAGCTCTGAAAACTGGAGTCAAAGAAAATCCATATTCAAATTTTCAAATTAGAGCAAGGCAAAGAGATACGGAGCATGTGGTGGCACTTTGAATCATATGAAGGCTTCTAAGAGGTCTGATTGAACACCATGGGTGTCAAATATTCATTATGAGATGTCAGTGAGAAATCCTGATAAACGCTGTGCTGAAATGGTGGTGTCTGTAAGAGAGACACATGCATCAAATAGTGCCTTGTGGTTGATGGTACACTGCAGTATATGAGATCAAGCAGCCAGAATGGAAGTGTGCGTACTTCTGTCTCGTGCTTCTGGTATATTAGAATGTTCAGTAATGAAGGATAGAGTAGTAGATGATTGAATCTAGTTAAAGTTCTGCAAATGTTAGGATGTGACAGGACATGATGGGTGTTCATTGATAATGAGGAATTTAATGCAAGTTGGAGAAATAGTATGACATTTATAGTATGGAAGAGCTTTTCCTGCCCTTAGTAACTGACCAGTCTAGAGTGAACAATTTGTGTAACATCATGACTAGTGCAATGCAGTATAGTAAGACTTTGTGATTTCCTCCAGCGGTCTAAGGGACATCTCAGAGCTTCTCAAGTGAAGACGTGTTCCCTGAGAGGGGGTTCATTTCTGCTGCCCTCATTACAAGGCATACCTTCCGGCATACAAACAGCCCTTAGAGGCATTTTCCTCTTTCTATGGGTGATGCAGTATGTATCATGCTTAGAAAGAGGAGGAAACAGTGAGAAATAAACATATTTCTCCTTGTTGCACCTCACTGGGGAAGGGATAGCATTTTGATGCATTCCAGGTTTACTAGCTTTAGTAAATCTGAGGAATGTGCCAAATTAAATTGATGAATGCATGGGAACGCCCATGCTCCACCCATGGAACACCTGCCAGAAGCAGTGTAACGCAACACAGTGCAAGCAGCTGTGTTGCATTGCTTTTTCTTTACAGTGCCATGCAAGGCGGTGCAAATCGCTCCTTTTGTGACTCAGTAAATCACAATTAAGGACTTGAATTGTCTCGCGATGACATGCACCACCCAAGAACAATGCAAGTCCTTAGTAAATCTCGGCCCCACTGTCTGGTGCCACCTCTTTTTTGGTGATGTCATAACCACTAAGTGGTGACTAAGTGGTGGTGTCAGCTCTAACACTGGGATGGCTTAAGCTGTCATCTTCAAGAAAGAATGGGGGAAAGCATAGGTTGGCGGGTTGACTTCTGCTGTTTTTGGTAAAAGTCTCATGACCACCAATCTCCATATTTGACCCTATGAGGTTATTCTCCAGTTCCATTGGTATGGCTACGCTAGCAGGTTCTGCCACACTTTGGGTTCAATGTAAAGCCCTCTGCCATCCATAGGTGACTTCAACTACTGCACACCACCCTGGAAAGTGATATATGGGACGTACCTGATTGAAAGCATTACAACGAAGAATGACAAGGTGCCTGGAGCACATTACTGCTCACAGACACACCTCAGGTGCTATAGATGCAACACTTTTTACTCACTTCCACTTTCTTTAGCACTGGCCTGAGGAGGTGCACCGAGATAGGCTTAAACAAAGTGATCTGCTCAGGATGAGACTTGGTCTAAGAGGGAAATAAAATTCAGACCCAGGTCGTTTGGCCCCGTTCACAACAAGTAAGTCATCAAGTCAAAGTCACATAGCTTTTTCATGCATCAAAAGACCAGATTTAGAGACATTTTGAGCTAGGCTGGTTGGTGTCACAAAAGTGACTCAAACTTGTGCAAATGTTTGTTTTGGATTTACTTTCTAGTGCAAATGCATTGCTTTGGTTTCAACTGCATCAAGGGGGCATTCAATGGGTGGTGCATGGGTGCTCCCATGCAACCACGCTTGTGTTTTTATGTAAAACCCTATCTACTAACAATAGTATACAGGGTTTTGCACCAAAAATTAACATTACTTTGAAGTAGGCATAAATAAGACAAATGATTGGATTTTTCCAAACTTTTTCCACTTCGGATGTGAGCTGCACTGTACAGCACACTCTGAGGTGGGAAAAGTTGCAAAGTTAGTCTTTGCTTAGTATTTTGCACTGGAAGGGTATAATTCCAGTACAAACCCTATGCTAGGCATGACACAGAAAGCTTTGGACTATGGTGCAAAACTGTGTGCGTAGTGCTAGGCAGCGCAAGGGAGGGAGCAGAAGTGTGCCATATCGCAGAAGAGCTAGAACTTTCTTGCTCTCTCCCTCTCATGCAACACACGCATAAACCTTGGGCGCTGTGCTGTGTGACACTTTTGTAAATCTGGGCCAAAGTACCAAAGGTAAGGATTTACTACGTTAGCGTCAGGGCGGACTCCGCATGAAAACTGGAACTTCTGCAAATGCTGTTTACAGTGAGATACTATTTTTACCACCTCCTCGGCATATACTAATTGACCTGGTTATTTACCGATAATCTTCTTTTTCTTTTAGTTCAAGTCCTCCTCATCCCAGCCCTAGATTTCCCAACCAGAAGGCATCAGTTAAGTTGATGTATTAAAGTTTATGTTTAGAATGGTTGTTACTTACAGGAAGTGACCTGGGACTCCTTCCGCTTCATTATATCGAGACAGGAAGAGGAAGTAAGTCGTATTTGTAGCTATTTTGCATTTGGTGGGTAGTTAGACTGAGTCTACAGTAGAGAACATTATCTCTTTCATTAAGGACTGGGACGAGGAAGTCAGACGAGGATATAGTGATCTCACCTAGCTATTCCCCACGACTGTCCGGTGAGCTGCAAGTCCAACACACACACGGAACTCACATGTGTACAACAGCTCACATGATACCAGTGTAAATGACATGCTTCCAGTTCAGTGCAGTTGTACGGTGAACATTACAAGGGCAGGAACACGTGGCACAGGTGCAGTATTTGCATGTTATTTCTACCCAGGATCTTGTCTTCAGCATGAGAAACATGCGTTGTCCGCATAGGAGTAGGAAGAGCAGGAAATCTAACGATAGCCCACTGCAGAGGTCTCATATCCCCACATTGGTCCCAAAGCTCCTCATTTCATTCCCTCCAAAACAATGAAGGGCAAATTATTCAGAGCAATGCTCTATTTGCTCTCATTTTGGAACATGAAAGCTGGCAATAGTGGTGTTCTGCCAAAGTATCTCTTCAAAATATCCAGACACAAATAGTGTGTCAAAAAGCTTGTGATGTCAAAAATATAATGGAACAGAATACGGAAAGTAAGAATATCGTTTTAGTAGGTTCTTTATATCATTTTGTTTATACATGTGTATATAATATCGTTTTTTTGTTTTATTCTGTTGTTTTTTATTCATTTTTGTTTTATAAATTATTATTATGTTGATGTTGTGAGTGTTATTTTTCTGAATATAGATACTTTTTATTTCATAATGTATTTAAAGATTTGGTTTTAATTTTATTTAAATTTATTTATTGGTGGGGTGTTAGGTTTATAGAGGTGTTTGGTAGAGCGCGTTTTAAATATTTAATGGTTTTTATTTTATATTTCTTAATATAGTTAGGAATTATGCACATAGTTTTAACTGTACATTATTTAATAGATCATTTTAAATAAACAGCAATTTTGTGTTGTAATTGTTAATTGTGTGATTAGATTATTGATTTTTCCCTATTTTGCATCTATTTTAAATGTTTTCAAATATTATTTAAATTTGTATTTTGTGGGTATTGGATTGTTGAAGTAGTACGCTGGGAAGTGTTTTAAAAATATATACCTTATTATATTTTTAATTGTCACATTTTTAATTTGTTTATATTCTTAATTGTTATACATCTCTGGTGAGCTCTAATTAGAGTACAACACACATGCCAGGTGTTGCTTTTATTCATTCCATGTAGGCTTGGGTGATATTTTACCAATCCTGAGCTGTAATACCTTGCTTGAAGTGGTAAAAGGCTTTTGCCATTTTTCAGTTCGGCGTGGATGGCACTAGCTAATCCTAGGCTTAAAGACTGTGCTGTAAACATGACAAAAGCCTTTGTCACTTTCTAGCTTGGCATGGATGGCACTGTGCTAATCCTTTGCTTAAAAACTCTGCTAGAAAAAACGGCATTTGAATTGAGAAGATTCAGAGTGTCGATGGTGTTGCAGGATACCCCTTATGAAAGAGCTGCCCTCCACCTAAACTTGGGAACTTAACAGAATTCCCTGCTTCCTTTTTTGCATAATTTATGTGGAACTCTAAGCCTGAAAAGGAATTGTTTTCATTATAGGGCTTCAATGCTGCTCGAGTCCAGCGACACGTGCTACAGGCGAGGCACTCTGTAGTATTGTAAACCACATTCCAGGCAAACTAGAAAGGTACGCGCACTCACTGGGGTATGCAAAGATGGTTTATTGCTTTAGAATCATTATGAAATGAAATTAAATGAAATTTGTACTTGTAAAGCGCACCCATACCCCCAAAGGGGTGTCCAGGCGCTGTACGCATACCGCTGTGGAACCCTTCCTGGCTTTTCCCTGTGAAATGTCCACTCCTGGGCACCCCCAGGGTGAAGCCAGGCATCCCAGCGCTGTTGGGGCCGTTGTGGAGATTAAGCAAGCTATTGCCCAGAGTTGCAGAGTGGGACCCATGATTAGAATAGGCACCGAGGCGAGAATTATCAGGTCCAAGGAAATTGAGCCCAAGACCCGCCGAGGCGGGAATTGAACCCTGGTCCCGGGCCAGATCTCTGCATCAGGGTCTGCCGCTCTAACCATTGAGCCACACTTCTCCACTCCATTATCAGAATCAGCAAACCAGCAAACAAAATGCAGCTTACGTGGACGCCTTGATCACGGGTGAGCGGCTAATTTGCAATGCAATATTTAACATGATACATAGGTGAAAGTGACAAAGGGCAAACAGATCGCCAATAGGTCTACATATTATGGCGGTCATATTGTAACATCATATGGTAGAATGTGAACCAGTGACTCTTGTATAGTTGTACACATGAAAAGTATGCAAATTATGCCCATACATTTGTTTCATATCTGCAAACAATGTTGATAATATTGTTAAAACACATTGACCAGCCTCAAGATATAAAATATAAAATTATAGAAATCTACAATGTGATAGTCACTCACATCATATTGTGAGTGCACTCCGTGAGTTAACGGAGCTCAATTTCATCATTATGCATCTTGTACCTTTCTAGAATGGCAATAAACAGTTTTCATTTCCACAATGCAAGCAGATCCCTTATGTATCACGTTAAATGTTGCATTGTGAATCAGCCGCTCACCCATGATCAAGGAGTTGTAACGGCCGAAACGTGTAGCATGCTTTTTGTTTGCCGGTATGCTGATTGTGACAATGATTTGGATGCAATAAACCATCTTTTCACACCCCTGTGAGTGCACGCACCTTTCTAGTTTGCCTTGAACATGATTTACAATATATATGTGCTGCTAACTATGATGAATTTCTGTGGATTTTTAGTTTTAAACGTTATGTTGTTGCTGAACATTTCACTTAACTATAACGGTTTAACCTTTGTTTTTTTCAGTGAATATATATTCACTGAAAAAAACAAAGGTTAAACCGTTATAGTTAGGTGAAATGTTCAGTAACAACGTAACGTTTAAAACTAAAAAAAACACAGAAATTCATCATTTATAGTTGTCAGTACTAACTATTACTTGTGCCTCTGCTATGCACTGCTTATGACCTCACATATTACATCCCTCATGACATATTCTATGACATCATTTATGACACCACTGATGACATCTCAAACGAAATCGATGATGACATCACTGATGGCATCACTGATGACATCATCCAGTGAGTGTACTAGTTTGCTTTATAATTTACATAGTAGCTGGTAGCTACCAGATTACTTTTCTACCTAATTTTGTACAACCTGTGTCCAGGTACGGGGTGTAAGTGTTTACAAAATGGATGTGCTTCTAATGCATCTTAGGTGTGCAGAGGTATTAAACACGTTATAAATCTTTGCATTGAAGAGTAACTATACGTGCAGATGACAGTTGACACTTGTGTCCAGTATGTGACACAAACGTTTTTGTTCTGCAAAAATAGGGGCATATGTACAAGCCCCTATCGCCACCACAACGTCACTTTTACCGACGTTGTGGTGGCGATAGGGGCTGCTCCTTATGTACAAGGCAGCGTTAAGCCACTTGACGTGGCTTAACGCTGCCTTGTACACTATGGTTAGCGTGAAAGGGGTGGGTAGTGGGTGTTGCGGTGGGCGTTCCAACCCAACACCCAACACGCATTTGGCGATGCAGCGAGCAATGAAATTCGTTTTATTTATTTATTTGTTAACTTACCTCTGTTGGGCCGTATTCCAGAGTTTACTACCCCCCACCCAGCCCCTCCTCCGCCCCGCGTCACCGCCCGTCAGCACTCCCACCAGGAGCTGCTACTGGAACAGGAGTGTACCGTATCTCATGGATACGGCGCAATCCTGCTCCTTTCTGTTGGTGCCGGGCAGCACAGCAAGAAGCCGTGTGGTACTGCCCTGCCCTGCGTCAAAATGTTGTAAATGAGGCCCAAGTATTGCAAGCAGCCTTGCGTTATTAGACAGAATCGCCTCAGCATGAAGATTTCTACATAACATTGAAGACTGTGTGCACTAGATACTAACCCATGTACATGTGCATGTTTAGTGTCAAAAGATGGGCTATAATGTGTCGGGGGCATGCACCCTCTCCCCTTAAATAAACTAGAAGGCCCCTGGTTTGGGCTCCCTGGGGCATTTAATTGAAGATTAAGGTTTTGGCCGCCATTTTGGTTTTTTCAAACCTGCAAGAGTCCCAGCAGGCCCTGTCGACAATCACTTTGGCTGTGTGCGGAGGGGGGTGGGCTTTACATATGGTTATAAAATATTACTTTACATTAAAAGATCCCTAGAAATTCACTGAGAAAAAGAAAGTTTAAAGTAACGTTATAGTTAGTTGAATATGTCTGTGATAACATTTTGAACTAAAAAAAAAAACACAGAAATTTACCAGTTATAGTTAGCAGAGCGAACTATAACTCGGGCACCCGCCAAGCACTACTAATTGCCACCTGATTTTTCAAATTGTATTGCATTAATACATTCATGATTAAAGATGAACAGGAATCCTGAGGAGGAGCTCTGATGAAAAGCCTCTCACTCCCTTGAGAGTTGGCCACGCCCCCTTCGCTAGTGCATATGCTCAGAAGAACAGGTGCTTCTTTGTAATGCACAGGTGTGATTGGGATGGGCAAGACAAAACCTATTGCATTTGCAAATGCTTGTTTTGAAGTGAGGACGTTTCAGCATATGAGGGCAATTCTTATGTATCTCTTGTTTATCTGCTCCTTCACCTCAGAACTCTGTGAACGTGTTGCTTGTGTGCAGCTCTTTAACTCTGCAGCTGTTTGTACACTTTAAGTCTGTGATAACGCCGATTCTTATCTAATTATCTATAAGAACCTTCTGGTCGCCAAGATCTTTTTACCTGTTGAATGGTGTAAAGGAGAGAATCTCATCTGGTTATATAACAACATTCATTTTTTCTGAAAGGACCACTGACTCCGAATTCAAGTTTAAGAATTTATTATCGCCAAAAATAACTGAACGTGCAAGCACCTCAACACGAGGTTAAAGAAATAGATGGGCACTAATACAAATAATAACCTACGCAGGAATCTCATCCGACTCAAGATAAAGAGAATAGAAAGTTCTAGAAGGATCAACCAGACTATGATTGCTCCAAATTCTAAGTTGCTCTTCATTGGACTAAACAAGCTTAAAATCAATTGCTGTCCCTACACTAACGCTAAGTGACATCCCTATCTTCGATTGTCTCAGGCAAGAGTGAATAAAAGGTGTCAGCTGTGAAGACTTCCTCAGAAGTGCAATCACCTAGTACCTAAGCTCCGCTCTGTCCTTCTCTCAGGTCTCCCCTACCTCTTCTCTGGCCTCCTCCCTCAGGGCACTATCCCTAATACAAAACCCCAATACAATTGTACACGCCTTTGTCACGCCTCCTTGGCCAGGTCTTCTTTCTTGTATTTTTCCATCGAAACGGTTACTTCATCCTGGACGGTTGCGATGGCCTTGAGTCCCAGGCACCTTCTCTGCCGAAAGTATCATCCCTAAATTCCATTTCACTCCCCGTACCATGCCTCCCATCTCTCTAACTTTTGAAAACAAAGAGTTAGTCTTTACTAACGAGACATGTGTCCTTGCACCTGCAACAAGAGATACGTTCAACAGAAACCTTCTACTGTGCTAATTGAATCTACCGTTTGTGCCCAGAGAGCCTTACCAAGAGAAACCTCTCTCTGTCTACAAAATAAGCTAACATAAGAATAAACCAGGCCTTCCCTAAGCATATATGTAGTCAGGCCTTTACATATAACTTTTAAACACACATCTTACTTTCCCCATAAACATTTCCATTACACTTCATATGCGAAAATGAATTACATGTGCAACTTAAATATGGTGCACGTTTAAACTACTGCAACAAAATACACACGAACTAATATCTCTATGCGTTATTTTCATACAATTCAATAAGCATTACATTTCATGATTTTCATAACACCATTATACTGCTGCGTTCACTTAATATTAGTGAACTATTCACTCTTACTAAACATACATGAATACACAACTGAATATATGCGAATATATTTCTGATTACATGCGGGTGCGGCCTATCAGTGATTATGATGCACCCCTACAATTCACAAGAACATTTCGCTCTATCAGTTCCCCCCTTTGATGACTCCTGTCATCACATTTCATTCTACTCCCTTGGAGAAAGAACCGACCTAAACAGAACTTGTTGCCATCTTTCCTGATCTTAGTTTCTCCATGCTCTTGAGCCTTTGATACTGATTGTCCCGCAGTCTTGCCAATCTCATCTCATTTTCCCTCAAAGCTCTCTTGACTCGGCCTGCCCGATACCACCTGTAGGCCTTGATCGCAATCCACAACCCAACCACACAACCCACCAAGATAAAGAGGGGTCTCAGAAAGTACCCAAGGAATCCCTTTCCTAGATTCGCAAACCAACCTCCCACTTGACCAAAACCCTTGCCGACCTTTTCCCAGGCCCCCTCTTCGGTCAAATCCGCTATTTTTGTGTGGATTGTAATGATGTTACTTATATATTTCTCCAGATCCTTGGTACGGTCTGGTATATAAGTGCAGCACTCTTGAACCTTCAACATTTTACAGACTCCGCCCTCTTTTGCCAATAGGACATCCAAAGCAAGGCGATTCTGCAAAACCATTCCCCTTATCGACAACATCTCTCCTTCCACCAACACCAACGACTTTGCTGTGTTCATTGAAAATTCATCCACCACTGTCGCTAACCTCCGAATTTTCACATCATTCAAGACTACTCCCAGACTGGGTATCATAGCTCCAAAGATATCTCCCACTACAATTCCTGCACTTGCAGCTCTTCTCGCCCTTGAATGCTCCCCACCTTCTAGAAGATCTAAGTCTTCTGTATGGTAAATCTTTGGAAATATTATTGCCAAATAACATGTTCCATACCAATTTGCAGGCAACCTCACATAAGCATTCTTCCCACATATGTAATACACCGTTGGTATCACTTGTACAGGACCTTGGAGAAAATCTTTTGCCACATCTGCCATGGTGAAAACGTGATCACAAGTACTTTGTCCCACTGCTACCTTCTCGTAGTAAGTCTGATAACGCCTTATACACAACTTACCCCTCTGCTCCTTATCTAACGCTATAGGACCATAGCTTCCCCTGGTCTTATGCAACTTTTCTTCCTCTGTCCAATCAGTCCTGTGATGCCCCAAGTCTCGGGAGTGAGTCAGCTTTCTATACCTATCCTCAACCTGATCTACAAACTTTCTCTCTACATCCGACATCAAACAATTCAGATTGTGTCTGTGTGCAAAGGCTGTGTCCAATTCCAAACTCGGTATGAAGTACTTCCTGAGTCTATCTTCCGTCTTATAATAGTCATATTTATTCAAATGCTTGTAAGCTGGGACTTCAGGAAGCACTGCGTCGAAATTGGAAAAGAAATACTCGAACTGATCTCTCTCATAAAATAAACTAAGCAAAAGACTACATGAAATTCCATAAGTCAGTGGAAGATGGTGGTACCTAATACCCTCGTCCACTGAAGTAGGCAACTGCATACACACATAACAATCTTTCGCCTCCATCACATCAACATACTCATACAACAACTTAGCATATGCATTCAACTTAAAATCACCTTTCGATAAATCTACATGTAATCTACGACTTTCTTCTAATAGCAAAGCTCTGTCAGCTGCCCTATCTACCCCCTTCTGACTAGGTGTAATAGGTGTAGGTGTCCCTGTCACCCCTTCTACTTCTAGCTCGTGCGAACCAGTATAGGAAACTATAACTACTATGATTATAGAAACTATTACACTACTTATAAGGATGCCTACAATCCATTTAGATCTACGATTGGGATCTCCCGGCTCCATGATTTCGAAAGTTCTCAAAAGTCTTGGTTATAGCAAAGAACCCTGAAAAAGTCTCTGTCCTTTATTTGTGACTTGCTTAACCAGCTCGAGCAACCATGAAATCTCCGGATTTTCCCTTTTCGATCACAATCTTATTTACACAGTCCAGAAAAAGACTTCCCTAGTTTTCGTTCCTCTTCTGTGGAAAGTCCCTAAGTTTATTCTTCTTCCACTCGGACCTAGGTTATCTTCTTCTTTTAGACTTTTATTTACAGTTTATAGTTGATCCACAATAAGATCCTCATTGAGCAATACCAGAACGTGATACAAAAGTTCAAGACGCAAAATCAACACTTCATGTGAAAATGGCTCAACTCCAAAAGGCGGGAATTCGAGTCGATGCAGAACCAAGTTTCGGACTTCACTCAGAAGCGGGGGATTCGGAACTGTGAGGGTCAGTGTTCCTTCTATTTCGAGCCCTGGCAACTGCAGCACCACCTTCACCACCACATTCGGGCTCCGACTGACCACTTGCACTGACCTCAGTCTTCCCGTACTCACCACCCCCTGCATCAAACACAGTGTAAGTCCACTCAGGGGTAGAGTATCTGCGACAAGGCACTCTTGTTCTCTTTGACCTTCGCCGACTGTCTTGTGCTTGGTCTTCGTCATTTGCTTCCGTTTCAGATGCTTCGGACACTGGAGCAAGGTCTCTTTCAGGTGCTAACCTCAGGTTCAGTCGCCTCTGTCTTTCAGGCCAACTTTCTGCACTTCTGTTCGTTCGTCTGCCTTCCCCTTCTATACCCAGCGCACTACTTCCTCTTTCTGCTGAATCTGACTCTTCTCCGCCCACTGCACCGTTTCTGTCTTCGGTGTCTGAGTCAGGGTTCGAACTGTGGAAACCCCCTTCGGCTTGCTCTAGTGCACCACCAGCTGTGTCAGCGACCCTTACAGCTTGACTTGTCCTCTCATGTGGCCCTGCCACATCAGCTGGATTTTCATTTACGAGAGGAGCTGTTTCTTCCAAGGGTGCTGAAACTCTGCGGGTATGGGAGGCATGCACCCAGTTCGGCAATCCTCCACACTTCACTGCTGTGTTCGTGATAAGTATCACCTGATACGGGCCACGCCAGCGGGCATCCAAGCAACTCTTCCTCACGTGCTTCCGGACGAGCACCCAGTCACCGGGACACAAGTCGTGGCACAGATCACTCGAGGCTGGGACCACTGCTGCTTGCACCTGCTGGGATACAGAACGGACCACATCAGAGAGTCCTTTACAATAATCGAGAATCAAATCATCAGTGATGCTTATCAAGGCTGTAGCTGGTACTGCTGGCAATCTCATTGCCCTCCCCATTAATATCTCATGGGGGGACAACCCGGTTTTTCTGTCTGGGACACTTCGCATGCTCATCAGCACGAGTGGCAAGGCGTCGGGCCATTTCAGGGATGTTGAAGAACACATTTTTGCCATCCGGGCCTTCAAAGTCCCATTAACTTGTTCCACCATCCCAGAAGCCTCTGGTCTGTAACTACAGTGGAGTCTCTGGTCAATGTTCAATGCAGCACAAAGTAACTTCATGATTTCACTGTGAAAGTGCCTTCCTCTATCTGATTCCAAAGAGGTCGGGATCCCGAATCTAGGGATGAGCTCCCTCAACAATAACTTAGCCACTGTGAGAGTGTCACACCTGCGTGTGGGGTAAGCCTCCACCCACCGTGAGAATACACATACTAGCACTAAAATGTACCTCAACCCATTACACTTAGGCATTTCCACAAAGTCGAGCTGTATTCTGTTGAAAGGCCCACCTGACCTCCCAATGTGACTCAATGTAACTACAGTTTTCTTTCCAGCGTTCATCTGCTGACACGTAACACACCTCTGACATACCGTCTCAGCCATTGCTCGGAACCGTGGGTTATACCACGTCTGTCTAAACACTCTCATCATTGCGTCTCTACCAAGGTGTGCCTGTCCATGTATCAGTCTTGCCATCGGACTCAACAATTCTTCAGGCAACACGGCTCTCCCATCGTTGGATACCCACACATCCACATCTCCTTTCTCACAACCAGCTTTGATCCATCCCTCTCTCTCTTGATCTGAAACTTCATCCTGCAATCGCTTAAGCTCTTCCCAGGTGTCTGCCATGGCCAACATTATGCTGAGCTCGGTTCCTTCTTGGCTCTCCCCTGCGTATCTATCTGTGAATATGCATCCTTGTTCTGCACAGAAGCGGGCAACCTCATCCGCATAATTGTTACCCAATGATACAAAGTCCTCCCCCTTCCCATGGGCGGAACACTTTACAACAGCAATTTCCTTCGGATGCTGTAATGCATCCAACAGTTGTCTTACATATTCTCCATTCCGAATGGGTGAGCCAGATGATGTCAAAAATCCCCTCTGAGACCATAACTGCCCAAAGTCGTGCACCACGCCAAACCCATATTGGCTGTCTGTGTAAATCGTGATTCGAATTCGATCAGCGGCCAAACAGGCACGGGTCAAGGCAATGATCTCAGCTACCTGCGCGGAACGTACTCCTTCTAGGCAAGCAGCTTCGACCACTCCTGAAATGGTACATACAGCAAACGCTGCTCTCAATTGCCCCACACTGTCTCTTAAGCATGAACCATCGACAAAGAAAATTTCATCTGGGTCAGCCAATGGCTCATCGACAATGTCAGGTCTCGGTTTGGTGCAAAGCTCGGTCACATCGAGACAATCATGGTCCGCACAATCTTCATCATCTGTGTTCGGTGTAGGCATTAATGTCGCAGGGTTCAAGACAGAGCACCTTTTCAGAGTCACATTCTCTGCGGCAAGTATGACTTGCTCGTACCTCGTTAACCTATTGTTCGTTAGGTGCTGGGTCTTGGTCCTGGTCATCAATAACTCAACCGAATGTGGCACATGTACAGTCAATGGATGTCCCATTACAATGCTTTCACATCTTTCAATGCTGACACCTGTTGCAGCAACGGATCTTAGACATCCGGGCAACGCAGAAGCTCCTGGATCTAAAGTAGCTGAAAAATAGGCAACTGGTCTACGGACACCTCCATGGTTCTGAGCTAACACTGCTAATGCACATCCTTCCCTCTCATAACAGAACAATGTAAAGGCCTTGTTGTAATCTGGCATTCCCAGTGCCGGAGCACTGCACAATTCCTCTCTCAGTTTCAGGAATGATATCAAGCACTCCTCGTCCCATGGTACCGGATCACTCACATCCTTGTGTGTAAGCCTCTGCAAAGGCTTTGCTCTCAAGGAGAAACTAGGAATCCACTGTCGACAGTAGCCGACCATTCCCAGGAACATCCTAACTTCCCTCTGTGTAGTGGGTACTGACATACTCATTATTGCCTCAATTCGGTCTGGTGACACCTTCCTCTTGCCTTTTTCTAATCTGTGTCCCAAGTACTGTACCTCATTCAAACAGTACTGCAGCTTGTTCGGGGCACCTTATGTCCATTCTCTGCTAAGTGGTTCAACAGAGCTATCGTATCAATTCTGCAAGCATCTTCTGTTTCTGAGGCAATGAGCAAGTCATCTATGTATTGCACGAGAACTGAGTTCTGCGGCAACACAAGACTCTCAAGGTTCTTCTTCAGGATCTGGTTAAAGATCGATGGACTTTCCGTATACCCTTCAGGGATACGACACCATGTTAACACGCGATTTTCCAGCCTGAACGCAAAAAGAAATTGGCTTTCCTCGTGGAGCGGTATCGAAAAGAAAGCTTGACACAAATCGATGACCGTAAACCACTCGGCTTCGCATGGGATCTGGAACAGTATTACTGAAGGATTCGGTACCACTGGACAACAAGGGATAACTATCGTGTTGACCTTTCGCAGGTCTTGCACGATCCTGTATTTCCCGCTCGGTTTCTGTAGTCCCATAATAGGTGAATTACAGGGGCTACCTCGGATCTCTTTTAGAATGCCTTTCTTAATGAAGGTCTCGATCACAGGTTTTATCCCTGCAATCGTTTCAGGCGACAAGTTGTATTGAGGTGTCCTGGGGAAATCAACGTTTTGCTTCACCTCAATCCGCACTGGTTCAACCCCTCTGATCAAACCTATTTCATCGCCTGCGAAATCCCACACCACAGATGACACTGCATCTCTCAAATCAAGTGGAAGTTCTTCCACAGTCACCATTGGGTACAGATCTATACATAAATGCTGATTTGCAACCTTAAAGTCAGCATCGTCATCTCTCGTCTGGACCTCCACTCCCTGAGGCGTACAATAAATCGTGCAGTTCAACTTGCACAACAGATCTCTTCCCAAAAGGCAAACTGGACTCGTATCACATACTACAAACTGATGTCTAGTTTGGAAGGAACCTATCCTTACTAAGATCGGTTCTGTCAATGGGCTGCTTATTCTCTTGTTCGCTACTCCAACGACCTGGATTGATTGTCCCGAGAGGGGTAGGTTAGGGACTACTGCTGATCTTACAGTAGACCGGGTAGCACCAGTATCAACCAAAAGTGTGGCAGGATGACCCTCAATATCTGCCTCCACAAAAGGTCCTCTCTGATCTACCTCCAAGACCGCTCCAAGCGTGCAGTCTTCCTCCCCCCTCAGGCACCGTCAGGATAAAGGGTCGAAACTACTCTCGTCATAGTCTTCGAACAGGGGCATCTGTTGGTACGTTCGTATTCCCTGTGTAATCCTTGGAGCCTGGGGAACCTGGGCGTGAGAGCTGTATACACCACCTTTCATCGTCCTAGGCCTCGTTACTGTATTAACTACCTCTTGCGCGGGTGCCTGAGCCCCCTCTTCCTCTTCCTGCAACTGATTAGCTGGGTTCAAAGGACACTCGCGTTTCCAATGTCCGACCTGGCGACAAAGATGACACGCCGTGGTCTTCTTCAGTGTGGCTATGTCCACTCCTGTCTTGGGGTCTACTGGTTTTCCCCTTCCCTGTCCTTGCCCATTCTGGTTCCCCTGGAAATTTCCTTGTTTTCTTCCTAAAGTCCCTCCACTAGGCTGACCCTGTGCTGTCTGCATCTGGACAAGCATCAATTTATCTTTTAACTTCCGATGTTTTGAGTCCACCTCATCACCACAGTATCTTGCATACCTCAAAATTTAATCTAACGGCTTGTTCTGCCAGCAGATCAAATGATGCTGTATCATAAGGCTGATTTCCATCCTCAGACCCATTACAAACTTTGAGACAAACTGTCCCATATCCTTGGGGTCCAAAATATCTAACCCACTATACTGTTTAAAAACTTGCAGAAGTCTTTCGTAATATTCGTGCACCGTTTCTTTGGGTTCCTGTACAGTCCGATCTATCTTAACCCAATCTATATCTTGGGGTGAAATCTTCAATTTCAACCACGTAATCACTTGTTCATACTTTTTCATAACTAGGGGTGATGGGCCATTTGTAACCGCCTCTCTTTCTGGTTCCGAAGTCGGCCACTCGATAGCAACTTTACAAGCTGTCCACAAATCTCCCGGTACCACTATGTCAAACAAAGTGTTCAAATCAATCCACAATACTTTTGAAATTTTCACAAACCGCTCAACCTGCTTGTACCACTCTACTGGTTTCTCCCTCAGCCGAGGAAAATCATTTGTAAATGCAGCCAAATCACCTCTATTCCACGGCACATGCACGTACCCTCCATTCTGTACTTCCCGTAAAGGAAAATTTCCAACACCCGTCGCCCCCCCCCTGGAGGCGGCGTTTCCCCCTCAGCTTTCTTTGTTAGCTTCTTCTTGGACCACCTTTCTTCCCATTTGTCCAACAAAATCCATATCCTCATCCCTACGATCAGATCTCTAGTATGTGTCCTTAATCCTGTTAGTCTTTTCTCCTCCAGCTCCTGGTCACTGTACTGTAGTCTATGTGGCCCCTGCAGCGCTTTAGTTTTATTCAAGTCTACCTCGTATCTTTTGGCCAATTCCTTCAATCTATCATGTGCCGTCCTAGCTTTTCGAGTCACATCTTTTGCTACAAACAGCAGCTCATCTGGTCCATAAATTTCTATCCTTTCCAAGGGCAGACCTCCATCAATCATCTCGTCTACCTCTGCTTTCAATCTCACTACGTCTAGTAACCTTGCCTGTACCGCACTCCTCAGTACATCTCGACAACCCGAGCCATCCCGCTCATCACAGTCACTATTCTGTCCTTGTGACCTATTCCCTTCCATCATATTCCTGGAACTTGGTCTGTCTTCCGAGACGTTCTGTGCCCTATCTCCGTGCATCCTATCACTTTGGTTTGTCGCTGTTGGTGTCCACATCCTCAAAGCTGACCTAGATTCACGCAAAGACCTTGGTCTTTCTGGTCTCTCCTCTTCTTGTCTAAAGGAAGAGTCTGCAGTAGCCGGTAACGGCGTACTCGTCTCCACTGGCATGGGGAAATGAACCACTCGTACTCCAAAGCCATTCCCACCTTCGCTTGTTACTTCTTCCCTTTCCATCTGTACGGGGCCCCCTTCTCTCACTCGGTCTGGGTCATATACCGGTACTATAGGGCCAATGGTAACCGGTACTGTCAAGGAGTCCGGTAATCTTGTGTTCCCAACAGGAGGCTGTGTTATCATAGACGCCGTTGCCCCCCCTGTTCCTGTGGAAATCCTTCCCACTACTCTCATACTAGTCTGATCCTGGCTCCCATCAATTGTTACTGCTGGGGTCGGCTTTCCCTCTTCTGAGTCTGGATTAAATGGTGGTGGCCTCTCTGCCAACATCCTATCCAACAAGCTGTCGTCTAGATCACTGTCGTCCTCATCGATTCTTATTATTTTCCCATTTTGTACTAACAATGGGTACAACTTATCTCCTTCGATCGTTTCTACTCTCCACCTTTTGTCCAATGCATCCCACCTTGCGTCTTGGAATACCCTGACCGATTTCTTCACCCTTTCTTGGCTTCTGTCTTTCTTCCTATCATACGCTGCTCTTATCCACGCATGTAGTGTCTCAAACTGTGTTGGTCTAGGTAGTGGTCGTAAGAAGCCATTATACTTTTTAGCTGGTACAGCACCTCTAACCTGAAAGTACCATAGCGTGGGAACGACAATTCTCCTTCTGCTTCTGTCATTTTATGCCAATTCTCAAGCCAAATTATAGTATGCATTCCGACATTCTTTGCCATATAATGTGCCGGTGTATCCTCGGGAGGAGCTTCCTCTCCTTCCCGAACAACCACATGTCTATCACCTCTACAAAGTTCCCGTAAAACTTTAAAACATTTCATGATGAATCAACTTTTTATTTGCACTCAAAATGTCAGCTTTTACTTCCTGATTTCACTCCACCAATACCAGCGCGGCTCACACCAACCGGCCTATCGCAGCGCGGCACTTGTCTGACGTCACTTTTCCTCTGCTCGCAGCAGTTCCCCTCCTTTCTAATTCACTCGTTCTCACTCGCACCTGTCCCAATCATACTCTGAAATAATGTCCGTCCTACCGAACAATTACCTCTCTGACTGTCAGTCCACCAATGACCGATCAGCCTCTTGAGCTTGTTGACCTCAAACTGGCAACCGTCTGTCCGCGAAACGACCGGACAATCGCCTCTAACACACTCGATAGGATTCAATCACTCGATGTTCTCCACACAATAACCTACGACCTGCGTCGGTTATTCACACACTCACACATGTGTTCCCTATCTTCAGTGGGTCTGTCAATGACGTCTCGTGACCCCCACAACCTCTGGTCAACGTTCTCAACTCTGGGTGTATTCTACACCACAATAAATCTCCCGGTCCCGCGCGCGCTCACGGTCCGGTTCTCAATCACACAACTCTCTCTCCACTCCGCAAGACATCACACAACAATAAAACACCGCAATCTACCAAACATCACTCTTTTCATACTCACTCTCCCACGAACTGCTACTTCCGCCGCACCGTCACTCTCCGTCAGTTTTCCACGACCTCCGACATCCTTCTCCCGCGGTCCTCTGGATCTGCGTCACTCGGGCTCTATGGGGCAACTTAGTCTCCTATCTTGTTCTAGATCTCCCCTTACCATCAAAGGTAACCATCCTACTCTGCTACCAACTGATAACGCCGATTCTTATCTAATTATCTATAAGAACCTTCTGGTCGCCAAGATCTTTTTACCTGTTTAATGGTGTAAAGGAGAGAATCTCATCTGGTTATATAACAACATTCATTTTGTCTGAAAGGACCACTGACTCCGAATTCAAGTTTAAGAATTTATTATCGCCAAAAATAACTGAACGTGCAAGCACCTCAACACGAGGTTAAAGAAATAGATGGGCACTAATACAAATAATAACCTACGCAGGAATCTCATCCGACTCAAGATAAAGAGAATAGAAAGTTCTAGAAGGATCAACCAGACTATGATTGCTCCAAATTCTAAGTTGCTCTTCATTGGACTAAACAAGCTTAAAATCAATTGCTGTCCCTACACTAACGCTAAGTGACATCCCTATCTTACGATTTTCTCAGGCAAGAGTGAATAAAAGGTGTCAGCTGTGAAGACTTCCTCAGAAGTGCAATCACCTAGTACCTAAGCTCCGCTCTGTCCTTCTCTCAGGTCTCCCCTACCTCTTCTCTGGCCTCCTCCCTCAGGGCACTATCCCTAATACAAAACCCCAATACAATTGTACACGCCTTTGTCACGCCTCCTTGGCCAGGTCTTCTTTCTTGTATTTTTCCATCGAAACGGTTACTTCATCCTGGACGGTTGCGATGGCCTTGAGTCCCAGGCACCTTCTCCGCCGAAAGTATCATCCCTAAATTCCATTTCACTCCCCGTACCATGCCTCCCATCTCTCTAACTTTTGAAAACAAAGAGTTAGTCTTTACTAACGAGACATGTGTCCTTGCACCTGCAACAAGAGATACGTTCAACAGAAACCTTCTACTGTGCTAATTAAATCTACCGTTTGTGCCCAGAGAGCCTTACCAAGAGAAACCTCTCTCTGTCTACAAAATAAGCTAACATAAGAATAAACCAGGCCTTCCCTAAGCATATATGTAGTCAGGCCTTTACATATAACTTTTAAACACACATCTTACTTTCCCCATAAACATTTCCATTACACTTCATATGCGAAAATGAATTACATGTGCAACTTAAATATGGTGCACGTTTAAACTACTGCAACAAAATACACACGAACTAATATCTCTATGCGTTATTTTCATACAATTCAATAAGCATTACATTTCATGATTTTCATAACACCATTATACTGCTGCGTTCACTTAATATTAGTGAACTATTCACTCTTACTAAACATACATGAATACACAACTGAATATATGCGAATATATTTCTGATTACATGCGGGTGCGGCCTATCAGTGATTATGATGCACCCCTACAATTCACAAGAACATTTCGCTCTATCATCTGTTTCCGATCTTTGTTGATGCTCTCAGCGGTCTAAGGGACGTAGAGCACGATACAGAACTTTTAAATACATTCTTTTCTTACTAATGTTGCTCATTTGTTGCCCGAGTTCCCTACGATGACGTCAGAACAATGGCCTCGTGCTTGCAGGCCTGGCTCCCAATAGGACGCCATGCTTGGCCTGATGCAGCGATGCTAGTCTGAACAGGAAGAGACGAGGGGCGCGTTCTGGATCAAGGCGCTTTGTGGGCAGCAGAAGAACCATCTGTAAATGGCCAGCTGGGATTCTCTCATCCGCTGCCAGCCCTAAATCCACGGAAACTTCCTTGGCAATGAAAGAGAACAAGCTCTTTTCAAGCCACGAGCAAAGAAGTCTCCCAAAGGATGCGTCTCTAAGGAAAGTGTTTGTGTTTAAGCCGTGTGAGCATTAGATTAATGTGTAGCTGACAAGGGCGGCAGAAAGCAGCCTTTGGGGCCGGAAATGTAGCTTTGTAGATGAAAGACTTCTCCAAAGGGGGCTGTGATGTTGCTGTGCCATTGTGATGCGTCTTGCTTCCACTTTTGTAACAACAAGAGATGTTTCCAAACTAAGACCTTCCCCTTGGGAGATTTTTTAATTGCTGCCCCTGAAACCGTCTTTAATTAAAATTCACTGACGTTAACACTTTCAGTTTTTTCCAGAGCCTTGAAGCTTCCGGCACCACCTACCAGCATCAGAGTTGAGACTACATCTGCTCCTCATGGACCTGAATGCTGGTTACCTGGGTGCAGACTTTTCTGCGGATCGCGCTGCCCTTGCGTCACGCGGACTAATGCAAGGGCAACGCAATACTTAAGTCATATTTACCAAGCCTCGCAAAGTCACCTTGCATGGCCCTGTATGGCTTGATATATCCGGGTAACGCCAGGCCGCACAAGCTGCAGCCTTGATTTACTCTGCACCAGGAAGGCGTTATACGGGCAGAGAGTGGGTGTTACTATGCACCAGGAAGGCGTTCTACGGGCAGAGAGTGGGTGTTACTATGCACCAGGAAGGCGTTCTACGGGCAGAGAGTGGGTGTTACTCTGCACCAGGAAGGCGTTATACGGGCAGACAGTGGGTGTTACTCTGCACCAGGAAGGCGTTATACGGGCAGAGAGTGGGTGTTACTATGCACCAGGAAGGCGTTCTACGGGCAGAGAGAGGGTGTTACTCTGCACCAGGAAGGCGTTATACGGGCAGAGAGTGGGTGTTACTCTGCACCAGGAAGGCGTTATACGGGCAGAGAGTGGGTGTTCCTATGCATCCACCCAAGGATTGTGTCGCATTCCCAGATTTACCAATACAGGTCACTTCGAAAGAAGAAAAAGCTTCTAAGGGTTGTTTTTGTGCAGGAAGGTGTCCTTTCTTGAGCAAAAACAATCCTGCATGCAACACGGGCAGCATGACGCCTGGGTGTCTGCATTGGTGCTAGGCTGCACTGGGTGCGCCGTCGCAGAGAGAGATCAGGAATGCGACAATTGTTGCTAAATCTGGTGCATCCCTGCCCATGGCCGTCCGCAGGGAGGGGCAAGGAGGGGCGCTTGCCCCCCCCTGGAGCGCCCCTCCTTGCCCCCCCTCATGTGTGTCAGCCCGGGCTGAGACAGCTTCTCGGGCTGGCGACCGTCTTGTTTGCAGCTGCACCCGAGTACTTCACAGGTCTTTAAAAGACCATTTACGTGTTAACGAGGCTTTTGTGAGGCTTTGTTGTTTTTCCACCCCTTCATCTCCACTGTGCCTATTGCTGGAAGAATTAGCCCCCCCGAAATTTGTAGTAGCTTTCCCCCCCCGAAATTTGGGCTCTAGTTGCGCCTCTGGTCTGGGACTAAATATATTTTCACCACCCCTTCTGCTGTGCTCCGAAACCGAAGCTACATCCGATGCTTCTATCAGGCCAGAGAGTGGCGTGCGTTGTACACCACGGATCACTGGAATTTTTATGTGAGGCTAACCGGCTAGGAGTATGACTGTGATTACAAGTGCAAGTAACATTACTTGAGAGGCCGAGTGGATGTACTCAGACATTTCACGATGATCTGAGACTAACTAACTATATTGTGTACTGCTTACTATTGCCAATGATTTCGTACCGAAGCTTTCTGATAGAGTGGGTGTTCTCTTTTGTTGAATCCACTGCTCTGAGTTCTGACATAAGGGCCAAAAAACTACAGTTGCTGTCTGATTGTGAGGAAGGGGTGTCTACTTTCCAGATCATTCGGGGGTACTTTTCTCAGTCCTTGCACTGGATCTGGCTTAATTTCTGTACAATGTGCACAAACTACATAATACCAAGAAGAATATGTTTCTATCCGATTCTCCCAATCTTCACTTCTCTTTTGGCCTTCTTATAGTACTGTTTCCAGTGCTATTTCCAGTACTTAATTTGTAAAAAAGTAAATAAATACGTTTAGGGACCCAATGTTTTTTTCTTAGAAGCTGCCAGCAGCACTGCTGAACACCAGGGTGGCCAAATACCAAGGCTGCTTACTCTTGATTCCAGCTCACGCCTCTTCTGTTCACCACCTTACACTTCTCTCTCTTTCTCCGAGTCTTGCCCATTCTTTTTCATCTCTGCTTCATGAACCCAGTTCATAAGTGGGGCCTCTTATTTTGGTATCCTGGCCTTTTCTACTCCAGTCTGACACTGACTGAGTCTCCCAACACTTCTCCCCCTCCTTAGAATTCAGAGAGGGATCTCCCCTCAACTCTTAAACCTCCAATACGTTTTGGGTTTTGTCTCTCCCTTGTCAGTTGAAAAATTAGATCTGTTCTCTGTTACTACAGATGATTCCAGTCCTGCAGTTATGGTAAGTGGACACTCACTTTGGCCATGTGCCACAAAGTCCACTGTAGAACTACAGGCTGGATGGCACTAGTCACGCTGGCCGCAGAGGCAGCAGTAGATGGGATAGCTAAACAGGTTTTTGTAGCATCAGCCAGTCAAAATCTATTTATAGATGTTAAATCACGCAAACAACCACTATATCGTGGCAGATACTGGAGGTGCCTGCATTCTCTTTCCTCAAGGACATTTTATTAACTTACAAACAGGTGCTTCTGAGTCCCCTCTGCCGCTCATGGTCCAGGTGATGCTGTCTTTCCTGAGAATGTTTCTAAAAGGCAGAGCAACACCCTGATGATGAGACAAAAAGAAACCATTAACTGAAAACAAGCTGAAAAAGATAGGGCGCTATGGGGTCTTACATACAGCATAATTGCGCTGTGCAAATGTTGATGACCTAGTGTCCTTGCGCTTTGCTATCAGGAGGCCCCAGTTGAGAGACTTATCACTGTGAGTCCTGGCGTTTTAGCCAACAGCAGTTTGGATTCTGCAAATCTGCTGTGATGCAGGCAATTTCAGAGTCTTAGGCAAAATTACATTTTATCTTTTGTCAAAGTATTTCCCATAATAACAAGGCAAATTTAGGCCATTTGTTGCAGTTTTTCACTTCCTCCTGTTCATTTGTGATAGTGCTGTCAAGTAACTGCCTGCAACAGCCTTAATTTATATCCGGCAGCCGTAGCCTGTGCAGGTAAGAGCGGTGGGGGTGGTGGGGGATTTCGATGGACAATGACGAGTGAAAATTAATTATTTATTTAATTTTCTCTTGTCATCATCTGTCGAAATACCCCCCCAACCCGGCCCACCGCTTTTACCTGCACGGACCGCAGCTACATCCGGCCCATTAAACCCTGATAATCCCAGATTTAGTCCAGAAGGCCATTTTCATTGCTTGCACCAGGGCCCAAGGCATCTATACTGCTTTAGTGGGATAATACAAAATAAACATATATGGCAGTGGGAATTTCCATAGATTGAGTTGTATCTTCAGAGCAGAGACCTTGCCCAGAGAATGATGTGGTTGCCAAGTCTGCCAACATTCTGATTATTTGCTGGATCGGGCTGCACAGTACTAGATGGGGTCCTGAAAGTTGGGGTTGCATGCACTGACCTTGTGGCAGTTTTCACTCAAAAGAAAGTTTCCAGTCAAATGGTGTTGCATGAGTTCTGTGATTTTTGGCCAGATTTACAACTCACAAATCTTAAATTTACAAAACACTGATAATGTTGTTTTGAAATTGTGAAAATTAGTTGTCAGATAACACCTCGGGGTAAAAATGGTGCCAAAGATGCTAAATCCCAACTTCCAGAAATTTGAGTGATTGGGGGGGCCTCCACTCCTAAAAAATATTGTCAGGGGGGGCTTGGCCTAAAAAGGTTTGAAGACTTCTGATCTACACAGTGAGACCTTCGGGAGGGGCTGGATGCCAGGACGACAGTGCTGCTGATCAGCCCGACTCCACTGAGTAGTATCAGAAGAGCAGGCAGCAGTTTTTAAGTAAGTTCCAGTAACTTTAATGCATTCTACAGCATCAGCATTACCTACTGGCTGCATATCTAGGTTACTCTAAGTGAACGGTGTTCTAGACTTACATGCATGGAAATGTCAAGGACAGTCCCCTCCAAATATGCAAATGTAGTGTGAGCTTGTAGTGTTCAGCTTTTGGGGTACCAGGGGGTAACTTTAGGGTTCAGGTTGGGTGTGGGTTTTGGGGTACCAGCTGCCAGGGGGTAATTTTAGGGTTCCAGGTGGGTATGGGTGTTGGTGTGCCAGGGGGTAATTTTAGGGTTCAGTGTGGGTATGGGTTTTGGGGTGCCAGGGGGATAATTTTAGGGTTCAGTGTGGGTATGGATTTTGGGGTGCCAGGGGGGTAATTTTAGGGTTCAGTGTGGGTATGGATTTTGGGGTACCAGGGGGGTAATTTTAGGGTTCAGGGTGGGTATGGGTTTTAAGGGGCCAGGGGGGTAATTTTAAGGTTCAGGGCGGGTATGAGTTTTGGGGGGGCAGGGGGACAATTTTAGGGGTCAGGCCGGGTATGGGTTATGGGTTTTGGGGTGCCAGGGGGCTAATTTTAGGGATCAGGGAATGTATGAGTTTTAAGGGGCCAGAGGGGTAATTTTAGGGTTCATGTGTGCTCTAATTGTTGTCCAGTTTCAAATGCAGAATTCACCACTTTTTTTTTCAGCTTGGCCTGAGCATTACCCGATCCTGATTGTCTGCCATTTTAGCCCCGCCCCTA
Organism: Calotriton arnoldi; assembly: GCA_963921515.1. Classification (NCBI taxonomy): domain Eukaryota; kingdom Metazoa; phylum Chordata; class Amphibia; order Caudata; family Salamandridae; genus Calotriton; species Calotriton arnoldi. The sequence continues at coordinate 200,380 of CAWUFW010014404.1, forward strand.
TTGATTAACATTAGCCACGCCCCTTCATTTGCCAGGTTAGCCCCCCCCCCTGGAAAAATTTCTGCGGACGCCCATGTCCCTGCCCTCTCCATTTGATAAAGTCATGTGTTGTCCTGGTGTATTTTGTTGCGTCAAACAGGATGGGGACAGGATGAGTAGAGGATGTAGCCTAACGGTTAGGGCGGTCGACTTCAAATCAGGGGAATAGGTTTCGAGTCTCCGCAATGACGCTCAACATCCTGTGATTCTGGGCAAATCAGTTAATCTCCTTGTGCCTAACACAAATGAATGTGTCCTCATGTAACGCAACTGCTGCTCATGTAAAGCGCTCTGATACCTGATTTCGGGTCAAGTTTGTGCTGTATAAAACTGCGAGAAAGAAATAGTTAGAAATGTGGCCCCTGGTTTCTTCTAATTTTATTGTAAGATGGAAGGGTCTATCATGCCATCTCAAAGCTTGGTTTTGTTGTAAGCAGCCACAGAACAACAAAACTTCAGTAACCGTCACCCCCTGACCTGGGAAAGGAAGGGAAAACTACACCAATCAGATTCCACAATAGTCCATAGTAGTTACACAACCTACCTCTCTCCTCGCCAGTGTCAGCCTACATCTAAGTAAACGCCGGTTGGTGACAAAAATAGTTAGGTATAGCTTGGTATCATTTAATATGGTGCACAAGCTTATTACCTGAAGTGATCTCTCTTCCCACTCACACGGCTCTATTTATTCTTGCCATTCGGCAGCCATTTTAGTTCACTGTTCATTGTTTGGAAGTCGGCCTCGTCCATGCTGAACTAGAGACATTCTTTCACTGCTTCAAGGTTATTTTCTGGTTTTTATTTAGAGATTCACTTGAAGCGCTACTCACGAAGGTAAATTTACACATGAATACATTTGCATGTGTAAGTTTACTCTTATACTTTTGGGTAAAATTACTATTTTTGGCTATTAACCATTTACAAGGGTAAAGTTACTCAAAAGTGTAAACTTACATGTCCCCACTTCCTGAAAAAAAAGCGGTAGGTAAAAACATCATATATGACCGTAAAGTTACTACTAATAGGGACTTTTCAACTGTACTTGACATTTCTCACACTTGACGGAGACCTCTGCAATTGGGGGGAGAGCTTCCTAAGGTAAAGTACACAGAAACTTTGAAAAGTTATTTCAGATTTAAAAAATTATTTAAAATATTTGTAAGTTAAATAATAATGTCAACTAAGTTTATATATGTATTTTAAATCCAGAATCATATGTAAAAAATTGGTACAACACTATTAACTACATTTTAAATATAAAAAGAAATCAATTTAAGCCTATTAAAATACATTATAATTGTTTTAAAAATATTTATTAAAAAATAGCACCCCGCAAAGTAAAGCAATGTTATCTATTTATATTGTCATAAGAGGTACCAGAGTTGTGGGTAAAATTAATTTAATATAATTGATATTACTTTTTAACATTAAAATACTTATAAGTATATTTTGCTTTAATCAAAATGTGTTAATTTAGTTCAAATGTATTTCCTACGGAGTTCTATCTTAAATCCCTACAGCCATTATTATTGCAGTACCTGTGAATGGACCTGGGTGGTGCTGGGCTTACTCCACCTCTGAGCTGGAGTGCATTTACACCTGCTTTGTGGTCCTTTTTGGCTGTAGTAACTTTAAAAGTGCAGTTTGAGAAAAGGAAGGTTGATTACCCATTTGTAGATGAGTGTGTGTCCCTCCCTAAACCCTTCCTCAGCCCTCCAGTAATACCTCCTTAATCTGCACCCCCCCCTTCTCAGTCATAACATTCCCATTTTTCAGCTACTTCCCCCTGCAGGGACATCTTAAGGATTTTGGGGGTCCTGGGCCAAACATATTTTTGGGCCCTCTTTCAGAAAGACTCAGAATTTACAAATTACACATCTTCAAAATTCAATTTGACCCTCTCTGGATTCCTGGGTCAGGAAGGATGAATACAAGTCACAAGAAGCCGACCGATTACAGAACTAAAACCACAGCTCTTCGAACACAGAATACAGACTCGAACACCAGTGAAGTCAAAAGAAGGAAAGGTATTAAGGATGTTTTAAGAAAGATTGTCATGTCCTTTAGGATCGTCCCATCATGTACATACCAAATTACATACGTTTTGCCCCATCCACACGACATAACGGTTCTACACAGGTGACCTTTTACCGAGTAGCTTACTTCTGTCTTTTCGACAACAGGCTCTCGGTACCCTATCCTAATCCCTGTACCTGACGTACATAAACAAGGTCCTCAGGCACAGCAGATATATACTGTATAAGGGTCACATCTCTTTTTTTAATCCATGGCCAACAGCCAGCTATGCAGGAGTGTTTTTGTTTAGAAAAGGATTAGCAAGGGATTAGTGAATGTTTTCAAAACATATTGATTCTGGAAGAAAACCTGGAGTTTACTGTAAAAGACCCTCACTCCCCCTTACAGACAGAGAGGAGAATGCCTTCCAGGATGGACCGAGACTCTGCAGGCTGATCCTTCGATAAGCAGAGACCCGACATCCCTTGCGGGGTGCCATCCTCAACGCAGAGACGGGGTCCTTCATTCAGAACCATCAGGTGAGGGGTTAGCACTTCCCCAAGGGTTTCCTGGTTCCATTAGGATCTATCCTGACATTTACATACACAGCGTTCACCTATATATCTAGGCTAGGTATATTTAGGTAGGCTACGAATCGTAGGAGTACGCCAATGCTATTGTTATATAGGATCTGCTTTTATTCATCTTATTAGCACTATGGTAGAAATGTATCTGCTATTTACCATATTGGTACTAGCGATTAAATTTGTCTTCTCCTGTCTTTTGATTGTCGCAGCTAATATGTTTCACACTAGACTGATGCTTGACCAATAAATAATTATTGAAACCGTTCCAATCGTCATTCTATGTGTATTCTGAGAAAAGTAAGCATGAGTAACTGAGCGAAAGATACCGTATTGTTTCCACGGTACCTGAGGAATCAGGGTTGTCATGTTCAGTGGTTGCCAGAAACTACACACACCGCTGTAGAATACAGAGGGGTGGTAGTGGCACCGTGGAGGTAGCTGGTCTAACGGCTGACTCATCCTGTCAGGGTGTCCAGAGTCTGTCTGCACACCAAGCCCTCATTTTAGGTCATCCAAAACGCGCAGGTCCTGGGGGGTCCTAGGAACTACACAACAAGATCTGAGATGTATTGCATCCCTTTCAGGATCGTTTTATGCAAATTGTACACATTTTTTAAACATCCAAATATGATACAACTTTTGAGGAAGTGTTAGTTGAGATCAGTACGGAAGTAACAGGTTGTGACTTTGGAAACCTGAGCTTTGCTCTTATAAATTCATTCATGCACATTTAAGCTTCTGACAGCAAAACTATGTCTCAGGTTACACGGATCGTACACAATTCCAGGATTCACACAGGGAAACTATCCTAAACTTACACATGCAAAGGTTGCAGCCTCAGGTATCAACTCCTGGGGGTTGGAGATATTTTTTAAGCTATGGCTTTTCGTCTATTCCTCAGGGTACACAGATTGTATAAACACGGACCCTAAACTGCAGATCTAATCCACACTCTACACAGACCTCACAAACCAGACTCGGGCAGCACTTCAGCCACTTATGTATGTGACAGCGACAGCATCCCTCAAATTACATATATATTACAGATTCAGGGCCTATCAGAGTTTGGCGAATGGGATATTTCACCACACACTTGGCAGATATTTTGTACACCGTTATACCACCCTATTATAGTCTGTGGCATTTGTAATATGGCAGAAGAGATATTTGTCGCGTCTGTGATGGAGTATGCCATCTTCCAAGCTCTAAAGGAGGCCCTCAGTCTTAAAGCTTCTCCTTACATCAAACGTACATGCTCGAGCATCTGAAAGCAAAGCTGTCCCTCAGCTTACCCATACATTAAAGGCTCAGGCCTCTTACTGAAGGCATCTTACAGGCTCAGGCCTCTTACTGAAGGCATCTTACAGGCTCAGGCCTCTTACTGAAGGCATCTGACAGGCTCAGGCCTCTTACTGAAGGCATCTGACAGGCTCAGGCCTCCTACTGAAGGCATCTTACAGGCTCAGGCCTCTTACTGAAGGCATCTTACAGACTCAGGCCTCCTACTGAAGGCATCTTACAGGCTCAGGCCTCTTACTGAAGGCATCTTACAGGCTCAGGCCTCCTACTGAAGGCATCTTACAGGCTCCGGCCTCCTACTGAAGGCATCTGACAGGCTCAGGCCTCCTACTGAAGGCATCTTACAGGCTCCGGCCTCCTACTGAAGGCATCTTACAGGCTCAGGCCTCTTACTGAAGGCATCTGACAGGCTCAGGCCTGCTACTGAAGGCATCTTACAGGCTCAGGCCTCTTACTGAAGGCATCTTACAGACTCAGGCCTCTTACTGAAGGCATCTTACAGGCTCAGGCCTCTTACTGAAGGCATCTTACAGACTCAGGCCTCCTACTGAAGGCATCTTACAGGCTCAGGCCTCTTACTGAAGGCATCTTACAGGCTCAGGCCTCCTACTGAAGGCATCTTACAGGCTCAGGCCTCTTACTGAAGGCATCTTACAGGCTCAGGCCTCCTACTGAAGGCATCTTACAGGCTCAGGCCTCCTACTGAAGGCATCTTACAGGCTCAGGCCTGCTACTGAAGGCATCTTACAGGCTCGGGCCTCTTACTGAAGGCATCTTACAGACTCAGGCCTCCTACTGAAGGCATCTTACAGGCTCCGGCCTCCTACTGAAGGCATCTGACAGGCTCAGGCCTCCTACTGAAGGCATCTTACAGGCTCAGGCCTGCTACTGAAGGCATCTTACAGGCTCGGGCCTCTTACTGAAGGCATCTTACAGACTCAGGCCTCCTACTGAAGGCATCTTACAGGCTCAGGCCTCTTACTGAAGGCATCTGACAGGCTCAGGCCTCCTACTGAAGGCATCTTACAGGCTCAGGCCTCTTACTGAAGGCATCTGACAGGCTCAGGCCTCCTACTGAAGGCATCTTACAGGCTCAGGCCTCCTACTGAAGGCATCTGACAGGCTCAGGCCTCCTACTGAAGGCATCTGACAGGCTCAGGCCTCCTACTGAAGGCATCTTACAGGCTCAGGCCTCTTACTGAAGGCATCTGACAGGCTCAGGCCTCTTACTGAAGGCATCTGACAGGCTCAGGCCTCCTACTGAAGGCATCTTACAGGCTCCGGCCTCCTACTGAAGGCATCTGACAGGCTCAGGCCTTCTACTGAAGGCATCTTACAGGCTCCGGCCTCCTACTGAAGGCATCTGACAGGCTCAGGCCTCCTACTGAAGGCATCTTACAGGCTCCGGCCTCCTACTGAAGGCATCTGACAGGCTCAGGCCTCTTACTGAAGGCATCTTACAGGCTCAGGCCTCTTACTGAAGGCATCTTACAGGCTCAGGCCTCTTACTGAAGGCATCTGACAGGCTCAGGCCTCTTACTGAAGGCATCTGACAGGCTCAGGCCTCCTACTGAAGGTATCTTACAGGCTCAGGCCTCTTACTGAAGGCATCTTACAGACTCAGGCCTCCTACTGAAGGCATCTTACAGGCTCAGGCCTCTTACTGAAGGCATCTGACAGGCTCAGGCCTCCTACTGAAGGCATCTTACAGGCTCCGGCCTCCTACTGAAGGCATCTGACAGGCTCAGGCCTCCTACTGAAGGCATCTTACAGGCTCAGGCCTCTTACTGAAGGCATCTTACAGACTCAGGCCTCCTACTGAAGGCATCTTACAGGCTCAGGCCTCTTACTGAAGGCATCTGACAGGCTCAGGCCTCCTACTGAAGGCATCTTACAGGCTCCGGCCTCCTACTGAAGGCATCTGACAGGCTCAGGCCTCCTACTGAAGGCATCTTACAGGCTCAGACATCAAGCATGCTGCCTATATTTTAAGTTGCATGAATGTTACCAGCCAGCTAAGGCCTCTTGTAACAGTACATTATGTTACATGCATCTCACCGGCTGCAGCTTCGTACAACAAAGGTAAACATCAAGGTGTATATGTCTTACAGGTTACAGTCTCAAAGTGAAACAGAGGCAACGTCCTACACTGATATCAGATGCTCAGGCTCCAAACAGGGCAACTATGATTTTGGAAGATGTGTCTGAGAAGTGTGGCATCTGCCTGTGGTTTCTGATAGCAAAGCTATCTTTTAAATACTCATACAGGAAATACCTTACCAGCTGGGGAAATTTGTTTCTATACAACTCCGGAAGACTGGACTACGGCACATTGCTGTGGATGTAAAACTTTTAAAGTCTATGCAAATGTATTCAAAGCACCCAACAATAACTGAAATTGGAGGCTGCTATGCGAGAGGTCCATGCATCTGGCATTGAGACATTATAGCTTTGCTGGAATGCTGGGCACTACCTTTTTAGGAATAAAACACACTACTGAAGCAGCAGTGAAAGCTTCTCTCACAAGCAGAACAGGTGCAGTGCAGACAACAGTAAAACAAACACCTCATGCATAGCTTAGGCAGCAGTAGTGTAGCATCACTCACAAATAGCATCACAGGTGCAAGCTTCTCTCACAAGCAGAACAGGCGCAGTGCAGACAACAGTAAAACAAACACCTCATGCATAGCTTAGGCAGCAGTAGTGTAGCATCACTCACAAATAGCATCACAGGTGCAAGCTTCTCTCACAAGCAGAACAGGCGCAGTGCAGACAACAGTAGAGCAAACACCTCATGCATAGCTCAGGCAGCAGTAGTGTAGCGTCACTCACAAGTAGCATCACAGGTGCAAGCTTCTCTCAAGCAGAACAGGCGCAGTGCAGACAACAGTAGAGCAAACACCTCATGCATAGCTCAGGCAGCAGTAGTGTAGCATCACTCACAAATAGCATCACAGGTGCAAGCTTCTCTCAAGCAGAACTGGCGCAGTGCAGACAACAGTAAAACAAACACCTCATGCATAGCTTAGGCAGCAGTAGTGTAGCATCACTCACAAATAGCATCACAGGTGCAAGCTTCTCTCACAAGCAGAACAGGCGCAGTGCAGACAACAGTAGAGCAAACACCTCATGCATAGCTCAGGCAGCAGTAGTGTAGCATCACTCACAAATAGCATCACAGGTGCAAGCTTCTCTCACAAGCAGAACAGGCGCAGTGCAGACAACAGTAAAACAAACACCTCATGCATAGCTTAGGCAGCAGTAGTGTAGCATCACTCACAAATAGCATCACAGGTGCAAGCTTCTCTCACAAGCAGAACAGGCGCAGTGCAGACAACAGTAGAGCAAACACCTCATGCATAGCACAGGCAGCAGTAGTGTAGCGTCAGTTACAAATAGTATCACAGGTGCAAGCTTCTCTCACAAGCAGAACTGGCGCAGTGCAGACAACAGTAGAGCAAACACCTCATGCAAGGCTCAGGCAGCAGTAGTGTAGCGTCAGTTACAACTAGCATCACAGGTGCAAGCTTCTCTCACAAGCAGAACAGGCGCAGTGCAGACAACAGTAGAGCAAACACCTCATGCATAGCTCAGGCAGCAGTAGTGTAGCGTCAGTTACAAATAGCATCACAGGTGCAAGCTTCTCTCACAAGCAGAACTGGCGCAGTGCAGACAACAGTAGAGCAAACACCTCATGCAAGGCTCAGGCAGCAGTAGTGTAGCGTCAGTTACAACTAGCATCACAGGTGCAAGCTTCTCTCACAAGCAGAACAGGCGCAGTGCAGACAACAGTAAAACAAACACCTCATGCATAGCTCAGGCAGCAGTAGTGTAGCGTCAGTTACAAATAGCATCACAGGTGCAAGCTTCTCTCACAAGCAGAACAGGCGCAGTGCAGACAACAGTAAAACAAACACCTCATGCAAGGCTCAGGCAGCAGTAGTGTAGCGTCACTTACAACTAGCATCACAGGTGCAAGCTTCTCTCACAAGCAGAACAGGCGCAGTGCAGACAACAGTAAAACAAACACCTCATGCATAGCTCAGGCAGCAGTAGTGTAGCGTCAGTTACAAATAGCATCACAGGTGCAAGCTTCTCTCACAAGCAGAACAGGCGCAGTGCAGACAACAGTAGAGCAAACACCTCATGCAAGGCTCAGGCAGCAGTAGTGTAGCGTCACTCACAAGTAGCATCACAGGTGCAAGCTTCTCTCACAAGCAGAACTGGCGCAGTGCAGACAACAGTAGAGCAAACACCTCATGCATAGCTCAGGCAGCAGTAGTGTAGCGTCACTCACAAGTAGCATCACAGGTGCAAGCTTCTCTCAAGCAGAACTGGCGCAGTGCAGACAACAGTAAAACAAACACCTCATGCATAGCTCAGGCAGCAGTAGTGTAGCATCACTCACAAATAGCATCACAGGTGCAAGCTTCTCTCACAAGCAGAACAGGCGCAGTGCAGACAACAGTAGAGCAAACACCTCATGCATAGCTCAGGCAGCAGTAGTGTAGCATCACTCACAAATAGCATCACAGGTGCAAGCTTCTCTCACAAGCAGAACTGGCGCAGTGCAGACAACAGTAAAACAAACACCTCATGCATAGCTTAGGCAGCAGTAGTGTAGCATCACTCACAAATAGCATCACAGGTGCAAGCTTCTCTCACAAGCAGAACAGGCGCAGTGCAGACAACAGTAGAGCAAACACCTCATGCATAGCTCAGGCAGCAGTAGTGTAGCGTCAGTTACAAATAGCATCACAGGTGCAAGCTTCTCTCACAAGCAGAACTGGCGCAGTGCAGACAACAGTAGAGCAAACACCTCATGCAAGGCTCAGGCAGCAGTAGTGTAGCGTCAGTTACAACTAGCATCACAGGTGCAAGCTTCTCTCACAAGCAGAACAGGCGCAGTGCAGACAACAGTAGAGCAAACACCTCATGCATAGCTCAGGCAGCAGTAGTGTAGCGTCAGTTACAAATAGCATCACAGGTGCAAGCTTCTCTCACAAGCAGAACTGGCGCAGTGCAGACAACAGTAGAGCAAACACCTCATGCAAGGCTCAGGCAGCAGTAGTGTAGCGTCAGTTACAACTAGCATCACAGGTGCAAGCTTCTCTCACAAGCAGAACAGGCGCAGTGCAGACAACAGTAAAACAAACACCTCATGCATAGCTCAGGCAGCAGTAGTGTAGCGTCAGTTACAAATAGCATCACAGGTGCAAGCTTCTCTCACAAGCAGAACAGGCGCAGTGCAGACAACAGTCAAACAAACACCTCATGCATAGCTCAGGCAGCAGTAGTGTAGCGTCACTCACAAGTAGCATCACAGGTACAAGCTTCTCTCAGATACAGCATGGCCAAACACGGAAAGGATGTAGTTTGCAAGGTCCCTTCAGCACCTACAACAGTCCATTGAGGGCTCCAGCACTGCAAGTGTCCCTGGCACAAGGAAGATGCACCAGGAGGTCAAGCATCCCTCACACGGAAAGGACAGCATCAGGTGCAAGCTTCACTCACACATAGTGAGGTCCACCATGGACATCAGCGCTGAAAGCTACATTGACTCGCGCAGCTGGTTCCACACATGGACAGAAACCAAACAAGCTTCCCTCACAGAAAGGGACAGAGAGAGTCTTGGGAGACAGAGCAGAGCAGCTGAGCAAGGGGGGAGCAAGATGCACCGGATCGAATGTGTAGGAATATACTTCTGAAACATTGAACTTGTAGAGGAAGAAGCCCTCAGAAATGATTCTTGTTTGGGAAGTTCTTGTGATGGGAGAGACCGTGTGCCACTATATTAATGATAAAACGTGCAGTGACACAAAGTAAGTGATCATGCAAACATAACACATAGATATGCTCCACACACTATATCATGCTGTAAACGTGTTTACATTTAATATTTACAACAGGTGTATCATGATGCAGTATAGGAATATAAGTGTCCAATCATATGATAGTTAATGTTATCTCAAATAATCTCTGTAACTCTCTACTATAACTCTTAAAGGAAGTATTGTTTTGATTTAAAATAAACATTTTCTAGATGTTGCCCAGAGTTTTAAAAAAAGTACAACATGCCTCTGCAAGATATCTGTACGGATTCAGCATATCAGCCCAGTCTCCCCCTTACCAAATATAATCAAATGAAAGTGATATGTGAAGCGAACAGTTATCACTGCAGGGCTCTCAGCAGACCCCAGCCAGCTCAGGCACACACTGAGAAGGACCCCCTAGCTTTCAAGGCGCCCAGCGTTGCCCAGGCCATACAATGTCTCTCAGGGCTCTGAAGGAAGTAGTGAACATACATGCCAGTAGGGAGTTGGAAAGCAAGGACATTGAAAGGACATTTTTTACGTGTAGAGGTATTTTTTTTTTAACAAAGGGCTCTGGATCACATAAGTGGGGGCCGCTTGGAAGGTGGGGGTCCTGGGTAAACGCCCACTTTGCTCACACCTTAAAACATCTTTGCACCGTCCCTCCTACATATACTATTAAACGTACCCGTACCCATGTGGCGGCCTCCACAGCGGGGGCAGAGATCTTCACACATAATAGATAGGAGTGGCCTCTGCACATAGATTAGTGAATAGCATTTTGTAGACTTCAGTAGGACTACTGTAGTACTTGTAAACATACCACAAATGCAGTTTGTGAATAGGCCCTTTGGCGTTTAGTGGTGACGATCTTAGACTCACTGGGGAATACTTTGTATGGATTAAGAATGGCTTGTGTCGAGGGGTAGTAAAGAGCTTTTAGGGCTCAGGAATGGCTAATGTTTAGGGGTAGTAAAAAATCCTAGATGGGTCCAGGGATGGAGAGGTAAAATGGTTTTAGGGTTCAGTGAAGGGTAGTTTACAATTAAATTACAATAAGTAACAAGCATTTGCAATGCAATAGGTCTCACATTTGCGACAGTTGGATCTATTGGTGTTGTAAATGTAAAAGTTTTTTAGTAATATTTTTTGGAGTGGAGTGGGTGTATGTTGTGTGTAGTGGAATTATGTGGTATGTTGTGCGGTGAAATCATGTGGATCCACACGGCAAAGTGGGTCAGCAAATGGCTCTTTCTTCCCCAGGCAACAACAATTGACCCAAATGCACATATTGAACAGACACTTTTGAAGCCTTTAAACTGAATATGGCTGCAAGTTGCATGTTGTTTGGAATCAGTCCCTCTGAAAATGAACGGTACCTACACTTCTGGATGTGTCACCCATCTGTTGGCTGGGACAGAAAGATACAGCAGTCTCATCATTGATCGTATGGCACCAGTCTCACAAAATGTCATGCAGCTGCAGTCTCACAGGAGCTCATTTGAAAAATCTTCCCGAGAGCTTGTTCTGCAGCAGTCTCATAAAACGTTGTGCACCAGCAGTCTAGCAATTGAGTGTATAGTAGTAGCTTCATCACAGCTTGTGCGTCACGGTTCTCACAATCCCTCATTTGGCAGCAGTGATATCATGGCCCATCGTTAGCAGTGATTGTGTGTTTGCTATTTCACCATAGCTCCCTCCAAGTTCTTAGCTCGCAGTCTCCCCAGTTAGTGCCTTTGGTGGAATTCTCCAACTATGTGTCAATGTGAGAGTTTATAGGTCTATGTATATAGGGTCTGAGCATGTCAAGCACTTAAACATGCAAAAAGGCCATGCGTATTGGTTTTGCCAATGCCCTTTTTTGTGTGGGCAACACCATTTGTGTGTGGGAGTCATTTATTAAGCACTTGTGCCTGTCTAGTTTGTTTTGGACAAGTTAAAATATTTTTCTAAAATACCACAGAACACAATAATTACTCGTCATACTCTCCTTAACAAACTCATTGGGAAATGCCACTACCTGCAGGCATGATTAAAGATCAGCATTGGCAAAGCCAATAGGTCGGGCTATATACATGCACAGCCATTCACAATCTATACATGCACAGCCATTCACAATCTATACATGCACAGCCATTCACAATCTATACATGCACAGCCATTCACAATCTATACATGCCCAGCCATTCACGAACTATACATGCCCAGCCATTCACGAACTATACATGCCCAGCCATTCACAATCTATACATGCCCAGCCATTCACAATCTATACATGCACAGCCATTCACAATCTATACATGCACAGCCATTCACAATCTATACATGCACAGCCATTCACAATCTATATATGCACAGCCATTCACAATCTATACATGCACAGCCATTCACAATCTATACATGCACAGCCATTCACAACCTATACATGCACAGCCATTCACAACCTATACATGCACAGCCATTCACAATCTATACATGCACAGCCATTCACAATCTATACATGCACAGCCATTCACAATCTATACATGCACAGCCATTCACAATCTACACATGCACAGCCATTCACAATCTATACATGCACAGCCATTCACAATCTATACATGCACAGCCATTCACAATCTATACATGCCCAGCCATTCACAAATCCACAGACACTATTTATACCAGGGCAATTTGTAACGGGCTGCATGGCTCCATAAGGTAAGGGAATACACCGGATAACAGGCATAGGACGCAGACAGGTTTCACACAGACGTGGCACAAAGTCTGTTAACATTTGTGTACACCTGTATTTACATTCATTACGTGAGGTGCCCTATAACGAGACATGGGACCCATACTTGTGTCATGGGACTCAAGCTGTACGTCAGTGATAAGGCTCCACGAGCCAAAACTGGTCTGAGATTACTTGTGCTCCCATTCAGAGGGGTCATTTCTTAGTGTTTTGGTCTGAGCTGTTATTCCTAGAGCAGAATCAAAGCTGATTTGCATATTGTTGGACCATGGCTGTACTGGCACAGTAAGCAAAGAAATAGACTGGAATGTGGCCCAGAGTAAGTAAAAGCAGTTTCAATTAATTTAAGAGTTACACGTTACTTTTTGTTTTTCCAAGTCGTTAGAACTATGGTCGCACCTGTTGACCTTGTCTTGCTGGCAGTGAAGGTTGAAGTATGATGTGATGCCAATTGGTGTTGCTGTTGTAGGAGTGGTTACAACTGTTGTCAGTTTTTTTGTCCCTGCCTTGTTGGTAGCTCTTGTTTTGCATTTCACGTTTTCAGCTGTGATGGCTTCCGGTTCCCTGTTGTAAAATGTTAGTGGTTCCAGTAATTCACGTAGGTGCATGCTTTTAAGAAGACACTCAGTAATGTAATGTGAAAATATTCGTGACCATGGAAAGGAAGATTATTAATACTGAAAACACATATGCCATTATCACAATAGAAGCTTTTTAGGTATAAACGTATATATAAAATTTAGTTAAAAATTATACATGGAAAAAACAAAGGGGTATATTCACAAGAACGTGTGATAACTACCGCAAGAGTAGCATAACGCAACTTTCAATAACGCAGCCTATCACGGGAAAATTACCCCGTGTCAACGTGGAATTCAGAACAAGGCGGTACCATGCGATAGTCACCAGATAACGCGTCAAATTCCAGCGTGTAAATCAACACCACGCCCAAAAAATGCGAAACGCGAACGCGAGAAACCATGCGATGAGGCCAATCGCGGTACAAAAAGCTGCGAAAAGCAGCCTCAGGCCTGCAACTCCCACGCGTCTGGCGGGCAATTGCACCATAAAAACCACAGGCACAACACACCAGAAACAAGCCAAAGCACGTAGCAACATCCATGCACCCTGACCCAGCGCAGAGGGCAACGCGAACCCCACAACCCCCACAGACCACCAGCAAGGAACAACTGGCTCGGGGAAGGCCAAGGAGAAAATGGAGAGGAAGACCGCAGGAAAACAAGACCAAGGCCACGGAGGCGACAGAACACTACCAGCAAATGTCCCACAAGCAGACCGCCTGGAATGCAGTCGCAGAGCCCAGGAGGCCAATCCAGGAGGCCAAGAGGCTCCACCAGGACGTGACAACCTAAACCAGGCACAAACCCGCTGCCAACAGGAAGGCAGCAACGGCGACAGGAGGTGGCAGGAGGTGGCAGTCCAGCGACACAGGAGGAGCAGGAGGAAAGCCAGGCCACAGTCATCAGTGTGGAGAGGGTGCAAGGAGTAGGGAGTACGGACACAGCTCGACAGGACCTGACACAACAACAACAGGGTGAGGATCCAACAGGGACTGGGGGGACGGGGGGTGATGGGCACAATGCCACACATGCACAATGAGGTGTAGCACACTGCACAGCCACAATTACCCAGGGACATGTCCCCCATCCCCGTAGCACACTGTAGCACACACACATAGCAATCACAGCACATACCATGACAATGTGGCACAAAGTGCAACACCCACACTGCAGAACAGGGGACACAACTGGGTCCGCCCAGGCGCAGAAACAGAACAATCACATTGGACAGAGCAGGGAACTGTGAGATGCACATCTACCCCTACAACTCTACATCAGCCATGTAGGCCAAATGTACACTGTCCCAACTCAAATAGCCACCACCGCCCAAACAGTCACAATGTACATTGTCACACAGTCTGCATGTCGACAAGAACAAGGTGCCAACACAATGCCAACATGCACCTCCCCTTCACAATGCAGAGGGTCAAACAACACCTTGAGCAGGTCTGAACAGACAACACATCAGTGATGCCCGAGACGAACACCACACCCCCGACCCCGACGCCCTACAACAGCCCATGGACATCCCACACAACCCACCACTAGGACCAAGGCAGACAAGCTACTCAGAGGAGAACCCAGACTCTGCAACAGACCACACAGCATGAAGCACCCGCAATCACGGCTGCCTCACAACACGTCACCCACCCACACATGGCACCCCAATGCCAGGTGGCCGAACGCCAAAAGGAGGTGGCCCAACAGGTGAGGGTGTTGCCTAACCCATGAAATGCGAAGTAGAGCACATACGTGGGTGTCCAATACCCTTCAGGGACCACCTACAAAGGAGACCCACACCTCCACAGAGACACATGCACATATCATGTTGAACTGGCTACGGGCACGTGCGCCCGGCCCCTTTATTGGCAGGGCCACATGTACAGTGACGCCTGTGCTGGATGTGTGTGGGGTGAGTATAAGCCAGCCCGCACGGAGTGCTTGGTGCTGCCAACAACCTGAAAAGTGGACACCAGTGTCATGGAAACAGAAAACACCAGCATAACAGAGTCAAATGCAGAGCAACATGGAGGGATCCGGAGTAAGGACAGAGGTCACCCAATATTCAGTCTGGACGTTCCGTGAGTTGCAGTGCACTGAGGTAGGGGCACTAGAGAAGAGCGCGCTCATGTGAAGGAATTGCTAGGATTGTGTCCCTTCGGGTTAGTCCTGATGCAGATGCAGTGGGGTGTGGTACACCTGCATCAACTTCCTCATCAACGTCCCAGCTCTCCCACACTGCCTGAGGTGACATTGCTGCGCAACCTCACAATAGCACATAACTCAATCAGTAACGGACAATGGCTTGCGGTGCACTGAGTCACTGGCACCTGGAGTGCTGAGCAGGGCAGCAGGCCGATGATGGCATCCACGACATTTCTGGGCAACTCCGTAGGTCTGTCAGGACCACCCTTTCGACTCTGGCAGATGGCGGTTGAAGGTGGTCCTTGCGGTGGTAGCGTGTGCCTCCTGCGGTGATGCGACGTCCGGGCCGGTCAAGACTCGATGCCATGTGTGGGCCCTTGTGGCCCGCAGTTGGGGCCGGAGGAGGCAGACAGCGCAGGGCCACAGACACATGGTGTTGATCACCCCAAGACCATCGCTACAGAGGCCATTCAATGTCTCAGAAGAAGGGGTCCCAGGCCTGACCAGTACAGAGTTAGTGGCCCCGGATGCACTGCGGCCGGCACAGGCACCCAGCCACGGGACGGTGACTTGCGGTGCAGTCAGATGGGCCATGCGACCTGAGCGGGTCCCCATCAATGTCCGAGGTGTATGTTGCGGAGGGTTTCGGGGACAGTGGAAGGTGTCCTCCAGGGCATGATGCGGAAGGTCTGATGTTATCTGGAAGCAGCAAATGGAGGAGTGGAAAGCGCAACCCTCGTCCTCACCAACAATTCGGGATCAGCTACATGAGGATGAAAACTAGCCCCTAGTCCATGGACTCAAACGCCACCAGTGTCCGACCAGTGAGTGTCCATGAATGTCGGGGAACAAACTTAGTGGCACAGGTGCTGTGAGGGGATGCAGTCTGCGATGATGCCGGTACACAGATGTGAACTCCAACATTGCCAAATCAAGACTCTGTGACCTACTGGACCGCAGTGTAGGCCGGAGGCAGCGGTCAGCAGTGGCCCACAGCCACGGGTCCTTGGCTCGCGAGGCACAGAGTTGGTGACACAGTGGCAGTTGTCGGTAGTGTTCAATCACCTCCGTGACGCTGATCCTGTTCCCTCCGGACTGCAACGTGTCATCCTCTTACGCCCCTCCGTGCGTGCGAGGAAATGTATTCTGCCTTCTGAATTACCGATGTTCAGTTCCAAATCAGTGATCCCACTTGTGCGCAGCGTAGGCCGAGGGCAGTGGTCCGTGTAGGCCCACAGACACGTGTGGTTGTGATGCCATGCACAGACTTGTTGCCACCACATCGGAGGGTGTATAGTGTATTGTTCTCTGCCTTAAATGATGTTCACTGCCATAGTGTAATCAAGACTTAGTTCCAAATGTGTGACCTACCTGACCGTGGTGTAGGCCTGAGGCAGCGGTCAGCACGGCCCATTCACCGAGTGTCGCCAGCATAGGTTGGATGGCCCCACCGGCCTGCGTAGTTCAGGTTCAGTGGCACCACGTGTAGCAGGCTGACGTTGAACAGGGTTAGTGGCACCACGTGTAGCAGGCTGGCGTTGAACACGGTTAGTGGCCCCACGTGTAGCAGGCTGGCATTGAACAGGGTTAGTGGCAACACGTGTCGCAAGATGCCCATATGGAACTATGCCTCACTGATCGGGGGTCTGGTGCTGTGGCCGCAGGCCGGGATATGGGGTCACTGCCATTCATGACTCAAGACACAGTTCCACATGTGGGACCTACTGGTCCGAAGAGTAGGCCGGGGGTGGCAGTAGAGTACGTCAACGGAAAAGGAATGAAGCGGCCCGGTGTCGTGGCAGCCGTGATGGTCTGAGGTGGCTGCCAAGGTCTCGGGCCTCGGGCTTGTGGCTTGCGCCGGCACGTGGTGGGCCCTCCTTGACACACGCCGGTGTCGGAAGGTGATCAGTGTGGTCTGGCTCGCAGGGGCTGGCCTGACGGGTTTGTGGACCAGCGTGCCGGGGTCCGGCAGGCGCACGGCATCTCAGGCAACTCCGCTCATGGGGATGGCGTCAGCCTCGTGGCGAGGTGGGAGGTGCCGCCCTGGCAGAGACGTGGGTCTTTCCGGAAGTGGACCATGCCATCCCACCCCGCTGATGCTTAGGGGGGGGCGTAACAGGCAACATGTCCGCGAGGTCCCCCACTGGCTGTGATGACATGGTGGCATCCACTGTCCACTATACTCCATACACAAGCGGTGTATGTCGCCATGGATATGGGTGTGTTCTGCATACTGCGAGGTGTCCAGCACATCTCCGGCACTCTTGGCATGCTGTACTTTCCCAATCATGGTTCTCCTGCATCCTTCACACATGCCTGGTTGCCACCTCTCCCCACATTCGGCTAGTATGTGGCTGAGGTGCCATGCCGCTGCTGGCTCATTTTCAGGGCTTGCCCATGTGGACATTGTAAGTTGTTCTGTCGTGTCTGGTGGGTGGGCATATTGTTGTGCCTGTTGTATGTGATTTTGTGACGTGTGCATTGCCCTACTTGTGAGTTGCATGGTTGTGGTGTTGAGGTGTGTGGGGTGTTCATTTGTATATTGCCAAGGGGCTGTACATTTCCCTTGTTGCCATCCTGGGAAAGCTGGTTGATGATGGACTTTCGGAGGATGAAGGTATCATGCACACTGGCTGTGTATTTGTAGGCGACATTGTTGGGTGTTCCACGGTGTTCTGTTGTTGCCTGCACATTGGTGTGAGACGTGTGCTTCCTGTTGCGGTGCTTGTGTGCTGTGTCACCAGGGGGCACAGGTAGTACATGTGTGCTGTGTGTTGCCCCCAACACGGGCGTGCATCCTGCTATGGTGTCTGGTCCTTGCTTGGTCTCCAGCGGATCCTGCGCATTGTGTTGTACGTATGGGGACTGGGGTACCAGGGTGATGGTGATGTCCAGGACAGGTGTGGGGGACTTGGATGTGGCTGGCTGTGGGACTCCTCCGACTCTGGCGGGTGTTGGATGGGGGGTCTCAGGGGCCAACAGGTGCAGCTACGCCATCAGCTTTGTGTGGGGTGGGATGTTGGTTGTCCGCTGTGTTGTTGCCGTAGGCCTGTTAGGCGATGATGGTCAGGATGCGTAGGTTGGTTGTCCCTTTCAGCCTGCAGTGGAAGGTGACATTGTCAGATGTTGGGTCTGTGCGGCTGGTATGTTTCCTGGGGTTCCGCTGTCTATGTCTGCGCTGCATCTGTGTTGGTCCGGGGAGGGGTGTTCCGGGTGTGGGATGGGGTCCTGGGGTGGTGGGGGTGGGTGTTGTGGCCCTCTTGGGTGTCCGGGCTGCATGATGTGTGGCTCCATGGCATCTGTTGCCCTTCGGTTGTGGCCCTGGGCTGTGCTCCCTTTTGTGGTGCTGGCTGCCGTCCGACTTTACACCAGGTCAGAGCAGGTGTAGATTTCCTGGTGCTAACGCGCCTTATCGCCTGTTTTGTGTTTTTATCGCGGATGTGGCTGGTCGTTGTGAATGTTGAGGTGTGCTGTTGTCTCTGCTTTTGTCACTGGAACGCCTACTCTGCATCTCATTAGCGATATTTGGGAGGGTCCTCTGTGGCGATGTTTTTTGCGGCTGCTATTGCGGGTAAACTGGTGCTGTGGGCTATTAACACCGGCTTGTGAATGGGGGGGTAAATTTATCACGACTTTGGCTGCGATAAAGTTCCGTTAATTCGGCGATAGCTCCTTGTGAATATGCCCCAAAGTGATTTGGTGCCTAAAAAGTGGATCATGCTTAAAACGTGATTCGCTCAATACGACGATAATTTAGGACTGTGAAGAGACTCATATGACCTACTGAAGTCTTGTTTTATATTAGGAAAAATAAAAAAATTCAAAAACGACCAGGAAACTAATCGTATGTGATATACATAAAATGGTGGCGACGTTTCAACCCAAGGGGTAGGAGGGCCATCCTCAGGACTAGTGATTTGTAGGAAAAGGGCTAGAGAAACAGATAAGCCACTGCGCCGTAGGTTCCAAATATATTGTTGTAATGGCCAAAATGAATTGACAGTAAAAGCTCAATATAACCCTTATGGCCATATTGACTGGACTGTACATTAAACATTTTTGTAAATTAGGCAAAAAACAGCTCAGCTGAAAATCTGTCAAAATGATAATGCAAGGAATTTGGTGCACGTGGAACAGATGAAATCGACTGAGTAAGCAAAGGCTTGGCGGACGGTAGTGCAGAGATCTATCCATCAAGAAGAGAGCCTGGTGTGGAAATTGGAGCCAAAGCCAGACTGGAAAGTGTGAGCTTACAAGAGAACAAGGATATTTGCCCGTCTTTGTGCAAAATACACACATGGCGTCAGGATTCTCAAGTGATCTGAAGCACGACTTTGTCGGACACATTTGTGAGATGGCAGAATAAAATTGCTGTCCATCAAGGAAACTGAGGGGCATATTCTCAAGAACATGTGATAACCACCGCAAATTTAGCTTAACGCAGCTTTGCATATCGCAGTCCATCGCGGGAAATTAACACCTTGTTAACCAAGTATTCACAACACGGCGGCCCCATGCGATACTCCCCAGATAACGCGCCAACTGACCGCGTTAGAATCAACGCCACGCCGCAAAAATGTGAAACACCAACGCAAAAAAAGCTGCGATGAGGCCAAATCGCGATACGAAAATCTACAAAACCCAGCTACAGGCCTGCAATCCACACGCGTCAGGCGGGAACAATCACCATAAAAGCAGAAAAAAACCAGACAAACAAATGCCAAACAACAGCGAAGCACAATGGACGTTGCCGGAGCAAGTACAGAGGAGAGCCAGAACCCCACAAGCCCCCCGGAGGACCATCCTGGGACTTCGGGGCAGGGAAGGGAAAGGACAAGAAGAAGAGGAAGACGAAGTTCAGTCCGCAGGAAAACAGGATCCTGATAACGGAGGTGACAGAACACCATCAACAACTGTTCGTCACCTCCACTGTGTCATTGGCAACAAAAAATACATTATGGCAGTCCATCGTGGACAAGGTGAATGCAGTCGGAGTGCTGAAGAGGACAATGGGCAAGGTCAAGAGGCGCTGGAATGATGTGAAGCGCAAAACCAAGCTGAAACTCTCCAACAACCTGAAGGCAGCAATGCAGACTGGAGGTGGGAGCCCAGCGCCACAGGAGGAGCAGGACGACATGGAGGAAATGGTGTCCACAGTCATCAGTGGGGAGACGATGGCAGGAGTTGGGGGCCCGGACACTGCTCAACAGGACCCGACACAACAGCAACAGGGTGAGTAACCACCAGGGCCTGGGGGGACGGGGGGAGATGGGCACAACGGCACACATGCACAATTAATTTGAGCACATCTGCGGACACACCATGCCCCAGACCACCAACTCCCACCAAGAGACCAACGTACCCCAGTATGCAACATGTCAACACTGTACAAGCAGAGAAGTCAGAGGCACACCTCATGAAAGTGATAAGGGGCAGCAAAATCTGAGCTGCAGGGGCGACTCCCAAAAATGCAGCACACACATCACATACAGAGCACATCTACATTGACAACGATGTGACACAATCCGCAAAACACCTACAACAGAACACAGGACACTACTGGTGCCGCTTGGGTGCAGCCACTGGCCAATCACAATTGGCATTGCAGGGATATGTGCGTTGATAATGTACAAGTACAAACACACATCCGTGATGTTGTCGAAATGTCCACTGTCCCCAATCAAATAGGCAGCTCCTCCCAAACAGCCACACTGTACCCAATCATGCTGTCTGTATGTAAACATGTACAATGCGACAACATACATGTGGACACATTGTTAAACTGCCTCTCCCCTTCACATTGCAGAGGGAGAATCAACACCTCCTGCAGAGCAGTCCGACCCTCTCTTCTCTGGAGACGAAGAGGACGACCACAGCTTCGACTCTGACGCCCTCCACCTGCTCGTGGAGAGCCTCCGCAGCCCACTTCCAGGAGCTGGGCAGCCCAGCTGCTACGAGGAGACCCCACCCCCTGCACATACCACACAGCCGGCAGCACCCACCACCACTGCTGCCTCCCAGGACCCCCACGGAGAACACATAGCCTTCCAATGCCGTGTTTTGGGGTGCCAGGAGAATCTGGCTGAACAGGTGCGGGTGGGCTTTGACCGCATGGCAGACAAACTAGATGCCATACGTGGGTGTCTAACTCCCATCAGGGACAACTCACGGTCCCTAACGGACACCCACAGTCCGCTCCATGCTCTCCAACGAACCATGGCTGACATCGCTGGAGCCCTGACTCAGCGAATAGTACAACTGTCCAGTCCGAGTGGCTCTAGCGATGTCACACAGGAGTTGGGAAACATGCGGAGGTTAATGGAGACCATGGAGCGGGCGAATGCGGAACGAGCGGCTGCCACGGCTGCACACCAGCGAGAGGTAGCTGGGTTCCTCAATGACCTCAGGACCCTCCTCATGGCATTGCTGCCACAAGGCCTGGTGCGGATGCATGCTGCTGCCCCCACTCCATCCACATCTCCGCCCCCTGAAGTGTCAGTGCCACACAGTGTGGCAGACCTTCCACCTCCGGCCACAGATGTGTCACTGCCACACAGTGCTGGAGACAGAACACCACCACCCACACGTGAGGCACATGAAACAGCAGAGAACGAAGATGTGGATGATACTGCCCTTGTGGTAAGGAGGACGCAGCAGCATGCATCCCATCCATAGGTCCGGCTTCAGCTTGGTACTACCCTCTGCATCATCACCTTCCACTGTCCCCCCGATGCACTCTGCGGCACTCACCTTGGACCTCGACATGGACTGCCATATGATGTTTGATCGCCATTGACACAGCAATCAGACTGCAGACTGTACTCGTCCTCTTCCTTTGGACTTGTCATTCCCTGGAGGACCCTGGCTGGCCCTCAATGGGACAACATCGTCATGTGGGGTTTGCATGGCCCTGTACTGCTCCAGATGCAACACTCCACTGAATGTGCATTAAACATTCATATACACACAGATGTGTCATGTCTATGGTCTTTTAAGTGTGGAAGTATGGATGAATGTGGGCTCACTGGACTCCTCTTACGTCCATGTGGCTCATGTCATAGAACAGGGGTGACAGGGTGACACATTGCCCAATGTGGTCCGGGTGGCGCTGACACAACAACAGGGGCACACGCATGAGTTACTTCCTTCTCCAGCCCAGTACGGAACCACGCCCAGGGCCCCGGGGTCATATACAGACCCTTACGCTGGACTGGCATACGCCAGGCCATCCCACTCCGCTTACGCTCACACGGGGGGACGGCAACGCTACATGTCCCCTGTCTTTCCTGTGGTGATCTGCTGCTCACAGGTCTAGTTGTCAGCATGCCACAGCCACTCCCTCACGGCTGGTTTACACCCACACCACACCCATCCAGCACACGCGTCACAGGACATGTGACCCTGCCAATGAAAAGGGACGGGCGCACATGCTCGACGCCATTTCCACTCTCTATCTGGGTGTGTCCGTGTGGTGTTAATGTAGGCATGATGGCCTCGGGCCCTGCAACATCACATTCCCCAGGACCGCAGGTGACATGATGGCGTCCGCAACACGATACCCAATCATACAGGGAGCATGACTTTGGGACACAGACTTGGTGGCACCGGATACATTGCGGCCGGCACAGGCACACCGCCACGGGACAGTGACTTTGGGTGCACTGAGGTAGGGGCACCTTAAGTGCTGAGCGGGTGTGCAGCCTGCGATGATGCCCCGTCCCGGCCGTCCGGAATGCTCAGGATTTGTGTGCCCTGCTGGACCGCAGTGTAGGCCAGAGCCAGCGGGCAGCGCAGGACTACCGCCTCGTGGCGTCGCATCCCAGATCACAGAGTTAGTGGCACCTCAAGGGCTGAGCGGGTGTGCAGCCTGCGATGATGCCCGGTGCACTGGTATGTCCTCTGCCATGGCGAAATCAAGACCCAGAATCATATGTGAGACCTGGTGGCCTGCGTAGCGGGGCTGCATGATGTGGAGGGTGCCATGTCCGCGGGCCCCGGGCATGTGGCTTGCAGTGGCACGTGGTGGGCCCTCATTACTACACGCCAAGGGCGGAAGGTGAGCAGTGAGGCCTGGGTGCGCAGGGGCGGGCATGCACCGCTGGGCGGCGGGAGGGGCTGGGGTACATCTGCCTGGGTGCGCAGGGGCGGACAGGCGATGATGTCTTGTGCAATTGAGTGTACTTTGCCATTCATGTCTCTGGACTCTGTTTCAGATGACGGATCTGTTTCAGATGTGTGACCTGGTGAACTGCACTACATACAGGCACGTGGTTGGAGACACACCTGTGGCAGCAGGTGGGCAGTGTGGCCTGGGTGCGCATTGTGGGCACTCTCTCTCCCTGTCCATCTCTTCTGTTATCTGTGTCTCACCCCCCTCTCTGTCCGTCTTTCTCTCGCTCCCCCTCTCTGTCCGTCTTTCTCTCGCTCCCCCTCTCTGTCCATCTTTCTCTCGCTCCCCCTCTCTGTCCGTCTTTCTCTCTCTCCCCCACTCTGTCTGTCTTTCTCTCGCTCCCTCTCTCTGTCCGTCTTTCTCTCGCTCCCCCTCTCTGTCCGTCTTTCTCTTGCTCCCTCTCTTTCTCTCTCTCTCCTTCGCGCTCTCTCTGTCCTTTGATGTGTGCAAGACACACCTTCTCATCATGATTTTTGTCTTGCAGGCTGTGACCTACGGATTGTCCCGAGGGGAGCCGCCATGTGTCTTCATTTCTGTTCTGTATCTCTTTGAATAAATTTTCATTTGTTACATCGAAGGTGGATGTGTGATGCTCATTTTTGTGACGACACATGCATGCCACCAAATGTGATTGTGCGACATCTGGCGGATTATTTGGTACATGTTCCGTATAGTTGATGTGGCATGTCTTTGGCCGGGGGAGGGGGGCCCAGGGGGGTGGTCCGGGGGGTGGTGGCGGTGGGTGTTGTGGCCCTGTTGGGGCTCCGAGCTGCATGATCAGTGGCTCCATGGCATCTGTTGCTCTTCAGGTGTGGCTCTGGGCTGGGCTCCATTTTGTGGTGCAGGCTGTGGTCCGACTTTGCACCAGGTCAGAGCAGGTGTTAGTTTCCTGCTGCTAATGGGCCTTATTGCCTGTTTTGTGGTCTTACTGCCGATCTGGCTGCTTGTTGAGAATGTTGCGGAGTGGTGTTTTCACAGCTTTTTGCACGGGTACGCCTACTCTGCATCTCATTAGCGATAGTTGCGGGGGTCATCTGTGGCGATGTTTTTTGCGGATGCTTTCGCGGGTAAAATGGTGTTCTGGGCTGTTAACACCAGCTTGTGAATGGTGCGATGAATTTATCACCACTTTGGCTGCGATAAAGTGCCGCTAACTCGGAGATAAGTCCTTGAGAATATGCCCCTGAATGCGCCATGGCGCAGAACTTTAGATGAACTTGGCATGCGTGTAAAATTGGCCAAGCCCGGGGGTTAAGTGTAGAGGCTTTAAGAATATCAGAGCACTGATCTCGATCACACAATGGCCAAAATGTGCGAGACACCAAAGTCAGCAAGTTGGTTGCAGAGCGACAATCTCTGCCCGTTGACAGAGATTTCTGAGAGAATATGCTCCAAGAATAGAAGAGGGCACCCGTGGATCAAAGGGGGCGGCTGTAGTCACTGTGGATGTGAAAGTTGTTGCTAACAAGGGGGCAGATTTACGAGCCCCCTGCGCCACCAGTACGTCACTTTTTGTGACGTCCTGGAGGCGCATTCCACTTCTCCATATATACAAGGAGAGGAAAAGCCATCCTGCGTGACTTTTCCTCTCCTTGTAAATATGGCCCCTTCACACGCAGCACTTTTGCGTGGAAGGGGCGTTCCATGGGTGTTGCTGTGGGTGTTCCCACGCAACACCTATGGAGCCAGACACATTTCCAGATTTACAAGGAATCATAAACCTGGAAATGCGTCAGTATGCTACGCCACCCTAGGGGTGGAGTAGTGAGGCGCAACGAGGAGAAATGTTTTCATTTCTCCTCGTTTTTTCCTCTTTCAAAGCGTGCTGCATTCTACAGCACGCATTGAAAGAGGAAAATGCCTGTAGTGATTGTTTTTGTGCAGGAAGGTGCCCCTTCCTGCACAAAAACAATCTCCCCATGACGCAGGCATCCTTGCACCATGGTGCAAGGGTGCCTGCGCCGGCGCATGGCAGCTGTTTGTGCGCCAGCGCAGGGGAGAGCAGAGGAATGCGACATATTATTGTAAAAATGTTGCATTCCTGTGCTTTGGAAGTGGCGCAGCCAAAGGGCTTGTGTTGCCTCGCTGCGGCACTTCCTTGTAGATCTGCCCCATGGTTGCTGCTGTTTCGTCACCTGCTTTAAAAAACTGACGGTGCTGAGCACCGGCAGTACCCGGCCCACTTAAAGCCCTGAATGTTAGCATTGAATGCAGAGCACACGTTCCTGCTGGCACCGAGGCAGTGCAGGAGTGGCAACCACGGCGCGGCAGGGCTCTACCGTGACCTGGCACCTGAGGCAATGCAGGGCATGCAGACTGGCACCCGAGGCAATGCAGGGCACGCAGACTGGCACCCGAGGCAATGTAGGGCTTGCAGACTGGCACCTGAGGCAATGTAGGGCTTGCAGACTGGCATCGGGGCAATGTAGGGCTCACAGACTGGCACCCAGGGCAATGTAGGGCTCGCAGACTGGCACCTGAGGCAAGGTAGGGCTCACAGACTGGAACCCGAGGCATTGCAGGGCACACAGACTGGCACCTGAGGCAATGCAGGGCACAAAGACTGGCACCCGAGGCAATGTAGGGCTCGCAGACTGGCACCTGAGGCAATGTAGGGCTTGCAGACTGGCACCCGGGGCAATGTAGGGCTCGCAGACTGGCACCTGAGGCAATGCAGGGCACGCAGACTGGCACCCGAGGCAATGCAGGGCACGCAGACTGGTACCCGAGGCAATGCAGGGCACGCAGACTGGCACCCGAGGCAATGCAGAGCACGCAGACTGGCACCCGAGGCAATGCAGAGCATGCAGACTGGCACCCGAGGCAATGCAGGGTACGCAGACTGGCACCCGAGGCAATGCAGGGCATGCAGACTGGCACCCGAGGCAATGCAGGGCAAGCAGACTGGCACCCGAGGCAATGCAGGGCAAGCAGACTGGAACCCAAAGCAATGCATGTGCTACACCATCTGCTATTGGGTGGGATATATCAACTCCCACACAAAAGCGGCAGGTGTAGCACATGGACACCTAAGTTCGCAGCAGTACGTTCCGGCAAGGGATTTACTAAACTGCAAAATTCAATCCTGGCACTGGTGCCCTTTGTCAAGAAAAGCACAATACTCACTTTGATATGCAAATCACCTGCTGAATGCACCTCACCCATCGAAAAGATCTTAGAAGACTCCAAACGTGGGTGGCGCCATTTTAAGCAAAGTAATTAAAGAGAAAAAAATGCATGCAGCTGCTTTAGTGATGGAACTAACAAAAAAAAGTCACCTCCACCCGCCTGTAGTAGAAGAGGGTTGAGACGCTGTGGCTAAAGCAGACGCCATCTTGAAAGGGTGTAGATTCTACTTTGCCTTCCTGGATATCAGGATAAGAGCAATTATTTTCTCTTGCTTTCTCCCATATTTGAGCTCTATTTGAGCGTGACATATAAATAAACTAACAAAATATCAAGCACTGCACAAAATCATAAAAAATGCCACCACCATGTTTAATTTGATGTGAATATGACCTGCTAAGCACAGACTGCCTCCTAAAATGAAAACGCGTGTATAGAACAAAAGAAAGGCGTGGCTGTCATGCCTAAAGATAAGGCTTGGCATGCCCCGTTGTGATGAAATGTTGGCAAAGTAAACCAGGTCGACTTACAAAAGTGAAAAAAAGGCTAAAGCAAGCCCAATCCCCCTTTAAAGGTAGCCCAAAGCCAACCAAACATTTTACCAAAAAAGCCCAACTACCAAGCGACATCCAAAATTTGCAAAAAAAGGCTAAAAATAATACAAGCAATGGGGCACAAGGCGGCAGTAACACCACTATGGCATTAAGAAGAGGTGGGAGGAAGAATGCTATATTTACATGTAGGCACCTAGGGCTCTGAAGCTAAACACCGACAAACAGTAACAGAGCAGGAAACCAAGACAAAAAGAGTCCCCCTAAGAACAGATAAAGAGCCATGGCGGAATGAGACAGTACTAAGTCTCTGCTCTGTGGGAGGATCAAAGGTGAGAAAGAAGGGACAAAGAGGCACGACTGACCACTAGCAAGCAGGGATTTTTGAAGGACACCGACATAGACAAATGAAGAGCAATGCCAAGAAAAGGGATGGACTTGATGCACACAGACCGATTACAGCAGGTCTCGAAGATACGGCTGCGCTGTCTAGCTCGACCTAAAAACTAAATATAATGAAATTTAAAGTGATAATGTATATTTCAAATAATATTATTATTTTAATATATATGCATTGAATTTACGTTCAATTTAAAATTAAAGTACTTATTAAATTAAAATTATAATTAATTGTATATCTGTAATTATAAATCACACATAAAATGTAACATGCAATATGACCCAATAATGCCATCGAGTGGTTCTGGTGACATTATAAACCAGGAGGCCGAAGACCAAGTGGTTTGTAAATGTCACTAGAACCTCGAGATGTCAGTATAGGTCCACATTAAATGTTACATGTCTATTTTCAGGAAGATTACTTAAAAAGCTGTTTTCTTCAAAGTGCAGCTAACAATGGGCACTGACTGGAATTAGAATATTTAGGCTTTGCTTCCCTTTCACAAATATATTGTTAGCAAATCAATGGGCAATGGTGATGGTCAGTGGATTTAGGAAATTCTGTGACTGCAGTGTTTACCACATAATTTTTGATTTACTGTATTTTCCACATAATGTGCAACTTTTACCAAAAATGTTTTTTCTGTCTCCAATTGAAAACAAAAAAAACTGACAAAAAATATGCAGCATAATTTGCCTTATATAACATTGCTGCATAGTGTTGTCCTCCATGCGTGCGGAATCTAGTAGTTCTGACAAAGGTAAAGCTCTCTAGAGTCTAGCAAGGAAAAGTAAAGTTTGCTGAGCTAACAGGGTTTGTCGATAGTCCTCATTCCAGGGGAATGTGAGTGCATGCTTTGTCCAACAAGGGAACATTCAAGAGTGCAGTGGCAAGAAGTGCACGAGACAGAAGAGGAAAAATACCTACATTACAATATCTAGTCCCAGAAGGTGCAGGGGTAAAACATCTACTCTGATAGGCCCAATGATTTGTTTTGGCTCCCTCATGTGCCTCAGGGATCTGCCTTTGTGTGTCTCTAACAGCAGGAAGTGGTGCTGAGGACTATGGTGATGTGTGCCCTGCTCCCTCCAGTGCTGGTATTGTGGTGGTGTCGAGCACTGATTCTGGGCATCAAACAGTGCAGTGATGTTCTTTCCTTCATGATGCTTGTATCAGACCCTCTGAATGCCTCATGTCCTGGAGACAGGTCCTGCATCTCCTGGCGGACAGCTGATGCAGAGTGCTGATGACTCCGACATCCTGGGGTATTTGTACCCGGAGCCCTGCAGACGGCTGTCAGTCAAGCAGCGTGTGGTGCCCGCCATGAGTCCATTGATCAAAGTGATGCCCAGCTCTCTTGATATATTGGATGTGCAGTCAATCACAGCATCGTTCAAACAATCACTTCTGGCCATACATCAACAAGGACAACATCCTTATCAACTAAACATCAGAGAGACAGACAAGGCAGCGGGGGTCTCTCTCCTGCGTAACATGGACCTCCCTTTAGATAACAGGTGATGGGACCCTCGCATTTATACTGATATGTAGAGATGTTCATGCTAGAAACATGGGAATCTTTGAGTAATGCATGTGGATACTACTCCTGGTAAACAACCCACTTCCCTGCTCCTCGGTGACCCTGCTTACATTGCTCTCTGCCATCCTGGAGAGTAGTGTCCTGGAGATGCTCCTGGCTTCTGTTTCTCACCCAGTGCCTGCAAGCTGACACAATCTCCCATAATAGTCTGTTTCCATCTGTGCCCCCCTTCTAAGCCACTGCTTTTTAAGCCTCGCCTACGTCCAGCTTTAGTTGTCTGTTGTCCAAAGACCTTTGTTTACAATACCAGTACTAGGAGTGTGCTTTGGGTTTGTCTATTATTTTTCATCAGTTGGCTTTCTAGTCAACCTCATTTGCTTGCTTCTTATCCAATGTCGTTCCTTACTCTTCTTGACCTTAGCTTCTTTCCCATCCTTTTTGTTAGATGACTTGTATTCTACTAAACCCGAAATCAGGGAACCACTTTTTTTCTCTCAGCCATCAATGTTTTTTTGTTTTACTCACCCTCCACCAGCTCCTATACTTCCCTCGCCCTCTGTGCACACTGTTGCCCCCCTGGCACTTGGTGGCATTGAGTTGGTCCCTATTTTTTCATTATTACTTAATTTTCTGTTTCAGGTGCAGCCTGAATCATGTAAGAAATGCTACAGTGATTTGGTATGGACTTCATGTACACACTGACATGTCCCTCTATCTGGTGCAACCTCCTTAGGGAAGAGCGTGGGGCGGTGGGGCCAGGTGGGTGGGGGGGGATTTCGACAGACGATGACGAGGGAAAATGAAATAAATAATTAATTTGCCCTCATCATCGTATGCCGAAATTCCCCCCCGCCCACCCGGCCCCACCGCTCTTACCTGCACGGGCCGCGGCAGTTCAGGTGGCTGGGCAGCTGCACTTTGCTACTGTGCTGCTCCTTTCACCACAATGCTTTTTGCTGCACTTTTTATATTTTTAAATGACCACTCCAAGAAGGATGCCATCTTGCAACAGTATTAAAATCAAAAATAATTTTCAAAAATGGCACAAACCCGTGCAGTCATGGTGAAGAATGCACACATATATGTCATCACACCGGCACCGACCAGTTTGGCTTTTCTTTGGTGTTTGGTGATAATGTTCAGCATCAGCAAATTCATTTTCTTTTCTTTTTGCCGATGCTGCTCAGCATCGGCAACAACAGATGCAAGCTGAATGTTTGGCTAATGCCTATCAAAGGCACAGCCTATTTGCTTTGCCAGTGCTTGTTTGTTTGCTACTGTCACATAAGCTATGTTGGTGTAGTGTAGCTCCTATTTCCCTAATAGGCTCTGCGCATTGGAATAATATATCCTATAGGTTTGACATAGGACTAAGGTCAGTATGTCCCTATCGAGTATATTAAACTTAATTACTTGTGCCAGCTAGCTCAGAGGCCACTAGAAACTCCTTGACAAACAAGAAGGGAGTAGTTTCTGGCAGCCGCAAAACAAGACCACTTTGTTTCCCTTTAGAATCAGAACGTGTCCCAGAGTCGTGGAAACAATAGATAAATATTTCACTCAGCTCAATCGTGCATGCTTAGTTTTCCTCAAAGTTACACAGAAAGAATAGACGGGCGTTTCAATAAAGGGATTTATTGAACAGTCTTGTTTCTGGTGTAAGTAAAATGTGCTGTTACGATCACAAGACAGTATGCGAGATAAATAATGTACAGTGTGAGCAGTAGAAATAAATAATACTGCGATAGCATTATCTTTTAGTACATATGCCTTTACATAAATAACACAGACTAAAAATGCGAGTACTCATACGATGCGTTTCTAATCTAGTTCTACCCCAATGTACCTAACCTAACCTAGGTGTAGGGAGAGGTATGAAGTAGGTGAAGTATTCCTTACTATGGTATACTAAGAGTATGTTAAGCCTAGTATGCCTAGTATGCCAAGAGTCCCTCTAGGTTCTTATCAGCTCCATACCTGAAGAATGAGAGAGGTAGGAATCTCTTGCCAGACTCGAACTCCAACACCCCGCAAGGGAAGTTAGATCACTGGAAGCTGGACTCTCTGCGTGCAGGGATGACAGCGTCTTCTCAGTGCGTCAGGCCGGGAAACGGGCTCCTCTGAAGTTGAGGTCTCCTCTAGTTTACAAGGGCTAGGGAAGGTATATTTATACCTGAGAGGTACCTCATAATGTTAGCATTGACGTGAATCGAACAGCGGAAGACGTCATGAATGAACCCCTAAGGAATAATGGTTCATGCATAATATATGAGTCCTTGAAGAAATCAATAGTCCTGGGCTAGGGAAATTCCCGCAGCCTAAGGGTCTGTTCTTCATGAACTCGTTGTGACGTTAGGGTGGACAGATGTCGGAGACCATGCCTGTATTTGGAGTGCATGGTTTAATTCCTAAATAAGGACTGGGATCTGGGATTTTATGCCTATATAAGGGCAGGGCGAATTGTGCCTATATAAGGACATGATACTGGAAAGCCCGTTACGGACACCCTAAGAGGAATACAACATTGGGAAGGAGGTTGTGATTGTTTCTTTTTCTGAGCCTTTGACTCCTTGCTGCTACTTGTCTGTCCCTTGCCAAACCATCACATTGGAGTGTCTGGCTCCCCCCTGCTTGTTACAGCTTCCAAGTTATGATGAGAGCAGATGCACGTTTTTAGGTCTTCTGAGAGCTCATATTTCCACACAGCACACTCTATACATAGACACATACTCACATATGCATATATTGAAAGGGCTTTTGAAATGCTTTAGCTGGAGTTACTCATCGGTTTTCAGCAATTGTATCAGCCTGCGGTATTTTACAGAGGTGACCTACTTAGTTCACATATTCCCTTTAATGCCTTTTAAAATGTTTTTCTGTATTTTTAATGCGAACGACCCCCGTCACCCTTTGCTCTGTTGAAACAATGACTTTCCTCCCATGCCCATCCATTGCTTCCTGATGCTTCCCCACATCCATCCCTGTTTTTTTCCACAGCAGTGTTGACACATTTTTGAAAGGCAGGGGTAGGCCATTGTTGGTCCCCTTGACACTAAGTGAGCCTCTGTAAACCGTTTCTTCCTGGTGGTGGTATCCGATCCCACCTGTTACCCTCAAGCCAAACCTCTGAGACTGTGACTACGCTCACTGTGACCAGGACCTTGCTGGGTATCTTTACTCAAATAGGGTTCCCCAAGGAGGTTGCACCAGATAGATGGACATGCCAGTGTGTACATGAAGTCCATGCCAAATCACTGTAGCATTTCTTACATGATTTCAAATAATTATCACCCCCAAACTACCGGGCTTGTTAAGAGATTCAACAATAACTTATATGGCAAGGTTGTGGGGTTTGAAGAGCTCCCCGGTCCTGCTAGCATGCCTACTGTTTGCCTACATGGAGGTTCCACAGAAGGGAGGGGCTTCTTCTCCCTTTGAGCTGATGATTGTGGAACTTGAATCTTCTGAGAGATGGGAGGGAGAAACCTCTGTAGAAATCCATAAAAGACATAGAGGACTATGTGCTGGAGATAAGATTCAAGAGGGCTCACTAGGTCCATGCAATCTGCACAAAACCCAACTTTAACAGGGCTGGCATTACCATGGCCCACCCTGATCTTTTGCCACATAATGGTAATGGTGATTCTGCAGAGAAAGCTACAATCTGCCACTGTGGCAGAATAGCAAAGACTGCTACCAGTAGCTGGGTCAGTTCTCAAGTCTCTTCTTGCTGACACCTGCTGCTGTCAGAATACAGAGGTTTTGTGTTGAGGGTCACAGAGAGCGTCCTAGTTATTTCATCTAGTTTGAGCAGTGCCCCCTGCTGGCGACAGCAGCTGTCTTCTGAAGCACTATCCTGGACACGATGAGCATTGTAGGGTTTACATCCTGTGGACCTGAGTCCTTCTTATAATCATGTAACTAGTCATGACAGATGTCCAAGGAAGGTTGCTAGGGTCTGATGAACCCTCAGAGTATGAAATGCCCTGTTTACTTACCGGTAATCTTCATTACTCCGAGTATTGTCTTCCCTGCCACATGAAACACAAAGTGAGCTTCAGCTCCACAGCAGAACCCTCAAAAGTAAAAATCAGCATCCCATGCCTCCTATCCCTCCCTCCCCAACATGGCTGACCCACGTCACTTCTGACCCACCGTAAGAGGAGAGCCGGCCCATCCCACTGCCTGAAGATTACCAAGCCCTAAAACAATTAAGCCAATAGAACATCAGGGAGGGAGGGATGGGAACTCATGTGGCAAGGAAGACAATACTCGGAGTAATGAAGATTACTGGTAAGTAACCGGGGCATTACCTCCTCATAAGTCTTCCTCGCCACATGAAACAAAGTGAGCATATACCCAAGCCAAGCGGCTTCATAGCAAACAAAGAAACCATCAACAAGGAGTAGATGCAACAGAATCATGTTTAATCCAAAACAGCACAAACAACGGATCAAACCACATAGTGAACATGACAGAAAAGCCAATCACGAGCCGGAAGAACCAGCCCCGAGAACAGCCTCAGTAAACCCCCCAGCCGGAGGACCATCCAAAACCACCCGGTAATGCTCCATGAACAAGTGCGGGGAGGACCAGGTCGCAGCCCGACAGATATCCTCTGTAGAGACACCCTTGAAAGATGCCCAGGAAACAGAGAGACTCCTGGTGGAACGACCCTGGCAGACAGCTCCGACCCCTGAGAATCGTAGGCAAGCAGGATAGCCTGCTTGAGCCAAGGACTTAAAGTGGATAGAGAAGGCTTGTTACCAGAGCGCACTGGGCCAAAAGTCAGAAACAAATTGTCACAACAACAGAAAGGGGCAGTCTGATCCAAATACAACAAGACCACCCGACGAACATCCAAAAGTGAGAGAGAGGAATCCGACCCAGACTCCGAAACAGGAGGGAAGGACGGTAATACCACCTCATGGGAGCGGCTAACCACCGAAGGAATCTTGGGGAGAAACCTTGGATCCGGGCACAACACAACACGATCTGGAAGGACCCGCAAGAATGGAGGACACCGCAGAAAGGAGCCCAGCTCCCCAATCCAACCCGCCAAGACGATTGCCACCAGGAATACCACCTTCAAGGTGAGACACTTCAAATCCACTGAACCCAAGGGCTCAAAGGGAGCATCCTGGAGGGCCCATAAGACCAACGGAAGATCCCAGGAAGGAGCTAGGCAAACAGCCCGAGGAAGCTGAAAAAACAACTCTGAAGCAAGCGAGCCACCAGAGGATACAGCCCGTCCAGCACCGGACTGCGTAACGCCTCCAAGACCGCACATTGAGCCCGCAGGGTGGAAGGATCCAAGCCCCAGGGAAAAACCCTCAGCAAGAAAATCAAGGACCCTCAAGGGATCCACAGACACAGGGCAAGGCCCTTCAACTCACACCAACGAGAGAAGGAGGAACAATGGCATGAGTAAGACAACAGAGTAGAAGCCTGGCAGGAGCCCTGTAGCAAATCCACCACTTCCAAAGAACAACCCTGCGCCAGCAAGTTCACCCTCTCAAGAGCCAGGCCTGAAGATGAAGCCAATGCAACGCCCCCACCGGAAGCGGGGGACCTGTAAGGGGTAAGGGAGATCCGGAATTGCCCAGCACTCCTGGACAGCCAACTCACTCAGAAGAGGAAACCAAGGACGGCGAACCCATCCGGGAACCACCAACAGGACAAACGCTTTATCCTGGCGAATCTTGCACAGGACGTGCAGAATCAAGGGAAATGGGGGAAAAGTGTACAGCAGGGACGCCGGCCAATGGAACGACAATGCATCCAACCGCCACACCCCTGGGCACGGGGGGAAAGCGCAGAAGCCAGGCAGGAGAGCATTGAACCTGTCGGCTAACAAGTCTACCGTCGGGCGACCAAACCGGACCAGGAGCTGACGGAACACAGAGAACCGCAGAGAGATGGCAGACTTCGGTGGAAACACCCGGCTCAGACTATCCGCCACGACATTCTCCCTCCCCGGGAGATACACCGCTCTGAGAGACAAGACCGAAGGTTCCGCCCAAGACAGGAGTACCTGGGTCAGGAGCCAAAGAGAGCGAACCCTGTAACCCCCCTGATGATTGATGTACCCCATCACCACCTGATTGTCCGTCCGGACCAAGACATGATGACCTCGGAGAGCAGGAGCAAACTTCAGGCATGCCAGGTGAACGACCTTCAACTCCCGAAAGTTGGAGGAGCAACCTGCCTGAAGATGATCCCATTGACCTTGAACAGACCAGGCACCCAGGGTCGCCCCCCAGCCCAGGAGACTGGCATCCGTCGTGACCACCCGGGATGAGGAGACCAGGAAGGGAAGACCCCGAGAGAAATGGGACTCCACTAACCACCACCCTAGCTCGGCACGGATCTGTGGAGATACCACAACCGGAAGGTCGTAATTCTCCGAACAGGGAGCCCACCGGGACAGGAGATGATTCACCAAAGGGTACAAGTGGAGACGAGGCCACGGCAGGACATTATGGTAGCAGACATCAACCCCTGAACCCACAACCACTGATGGACAGGAGCAGAGTCCTGACCCAGAAGCGAAGTCAAATCCCTCCACAAGGTGTTCCTCTGATCCACAGGCAAAAGACCATCCCCCGGACCATGTCCAGATGACCCGCGATGAACACCAAGTCTTGGGTTGAGACTTCTGGAGGTTGATCAGGAACCCATGGGTGGACAGGACTTCGCAAACCCTCCGGATGCGAAGAGTCCCCTTAGAAAAATGAAGAGTCAGAGATCAGCCAGTCATCCAGATAGGGAAAGACCCTGATCCCCTCCCTGTGGAGGATCCCAACCAAGGGGGCCAAAACCTAAGTGAAGATCCTTGGGGCAGTGGACAAACCAAAGGGAAATACCTGGAACTGAAAGTGGCGGACCCCTACGCAAAACCGGAGGAATCGCTGGGAGGATGGGTGGATGGGCACATGGAGGTAGGCATCCAGAAGATCCAGAGAAGCTACTACCTCTCCCTGAACCAGCAGCAGGAGGATCTCCTGCAATGAGAGCATTTTAAATTTTACATGGGGAATGAAAGAATTAACCTGTTCAAATCCAGAACTGGACGACAATCCCCAGACACCTTCCTCACCAGAAACAGGATGGAATAGACTTCCCTTCCCCTCTGAGACACAGGAACCGGTCGAATAGCCCCTTTTTTTTAGGAGGCCTTGAACACCGGCAAGCAGGGCCTCCCGCCTTCCTGACGTTGAAGGCAGCGTGGTGGAACGGAAAGTGTCCAGAGGAAGGGAGCTGAAAACAATGGAGTAACCTTCCCAGACAATCCGTAGGGCCCACTGGTCTGAGACTGAGGATTCCCAGGCAGGGATGAAATTCAGCAGACGTCCCACCCACCGGACCGACAGGCAGGAGCCGAGGATAGTCAGGATTTAGATAGGGTGGATGAGGCAGCAGGCTGAGACCGGGATTTGTTGAAAAATGGGGCGCCCGGGCCGCGACACGGACCTCGAAAGGGCAGACTGCCCCTGGATGTAGAATTAGGAGTAAAGGCACATTTAGGACCAAAAAACTGGCCCCCTGAGGAACGGACGGGAGCCAACAGTTCCTGTCCTCAGTGGACTTCTTAACCATTTCCTCCAGGGAGGAGCCAAACAGCTTAGTGCCTGAAAATGGAATCTTCATCAGGATCGCCTTATGGGCAGCATCAGCCTTCCAGTGGCGGAGCCACACCTGGCGACGGGCCTGGATTGCAGCGCCACCAGCCGCAGCGACGGCCCCCAAGGTGTCGAAAGATATATCCGACAAAAGTCTAGTCTGTTGTTCCATGATCGCCAAGGTAGAAAGAACATCAGCCCCCTGTTCTAGCAGCTCAGCCAAGGATTGGAAGTCTTTTAATAAAGACTGAACCATGTACAATAAATAGGCGGAAGCCCGGATGGAAAAGTTGGCTGCCGCATAGGAACGTTTAGCCGCAGCTTCCACTCTTTTGTCGACCGGGTCCGAAGGAGAAGCATCCTCAAAAATGATGGAGCCCTGAGAAGCCAGACCCGCCATGAGAGAGTCGACCTTCACGGAGGACAGGAAATCCTTCGCGAAGTCCTGGATGGCGTAGCATTTAGAAAGGTAACGAGGAAAACTCTGTTTATCTATCTCCTGCCATTCTTTATCAATAACTCTTCTCACAGAAGAATGCAGTGGTAGGGACTTGGGCTCCCTGTGCTGATACTGCAAGAAGAAATCATCAGACAGTTCATCGATGGGGGAACTGGGAACGCCATGTTATCCTTCATGTGTTGTAGCACATCACTCAATTCCCGGACCTGCACATAATGCCCTCTGAGGTCCTCCTCCTCACCATCCCCTTCAGTGCCCGTAGGGGGGGGGGGTCTAGTCGTTGTTTCTTAGGCTCCACAAAGGCCTCCTCCACTGCAGCCTGAATCATAACTTGGATGGACTGCAAAGAAAGAGCCTCAGAGGGTGGCTGGGAGCTGGGACCTGCCCCACAGGGGGATCCGCCCCTTGATCCATGTTAGAAAAGCAGGAGAAGCACAAATACTGAGATGCCTGGAGAGCAGCCCTTACAGGCAAAAGAAATCACCAATATTCCTGAGGCACCGATCACACCACTTAAAATAGTGCCCACTGTCGTAACCGTGAGGCGAATTGACAAAAACCTCACGGTTACCTCGTCTCCAGGCAACCACGGAACGCGGGAAGCAGGAAATAGCTCGGCCCGCCCCCCCAGATGCCGGATATGCCCGGGAGACATGCCGTCGCAAAAGCCTCCAGACGCCGCCTTCAAGAAAGGCAACCCTCTGCCCCCCCTCCCCTGCTGAAAAAGCACACTGGATCGGCACCGGGAGAGGAGAGAAGTGGCCCAGCCGGAGATCAACTGCCCCCGTGACTTCAATGCAGGTGAGCAGGGACCGCAAGGCCTGAACCAGCCTCGCTGGTGGAGCTGCGCGCCGGGTAACTGCCGCTGTGAGAACCGCTGCAAATTACTGAGTGCGGGCAGGAGCCGAGACCGGAAGGCGAACTCCCCGTCCCGGCTTCCGCACCAAAGATACAGTCAACAACCAGTGTCTCCAAAGCCGCTGGGGACCGGAGAACACTGCCATGCTCGATTACAAGCGGCCCGCCCCCTACTAACCCCTTGGCTCGCTATAGCAGAGCCTAACCGAAACACCCATATAGGAGAAGCGGGGGGAAGGAAGGGGGAAGACTTCCCACGTACTCAGGGCCGCTGAGGTAGCGCCTCCACCCAGGGGTCATGGGTCCCGCTAGAGCAGGACCCTGACTTACCTATAGCGCACTCAGAGAGTCCAGCGCAGAATGAAAAAAACAGGCAGTGGGATGGGCCTGCTCTCCTCTTATGGTGGGTCAGAGGTGACGTGTGTCGGCCATGTTGGGGAGGGATGGGATGCTGACTTTTGCTTTGGAGGGTTCTGGTGTGGAGCTGAAGCTCACTTTGTGTCTCATGTGGCAAGGAAACTTACGAGGAGGTAATGAATAGTTTTCTCCAAGCACAAACTCGGATGCTCTTTCCTCTGGCCCCTCACTGTATATTTTCTTTTACTTGAAGCTGCTGAAACCCTGGACAAGTTTCTCTTTTGTCTTCTTAGAAAATCATCCTTGCTAATTACCAATCTTTAGTAATTATCAGATAGTCATCTACGCGGTGCTCAGCTGTGGTAAGCATGTACTTATCAATTCACACCATGAGTGCGTTTTACGTAATAATAGATTGCGACAAGTTTCTTAGAAACTAATTAGCAGAATGGTATAAAATATAGGATTAAATTACTTAGGGGCAGATTTACAAGGCCCTTGCGCCACTTTTCCCATGTTAAAAATGACGCAAAAGTGGCGCAAGGGCCTTGTAAATCTGCCCCTTAGTCTCTTATTCTATATATCTTTGTGGAGGAGATGTTTGGATCGTTCATTTGGTGATAAAAGTTTGACACTGTGTCCATTCGGATAGAAGCCCCTCAGCTCTTGTGCAATGAGGTCACATCATCTACAGAATAGAGTCACGCGCTCCTCAGATACTGATGGGGACTGGGGAGTGGTCTTTGCTTCCTAGCAATGCCTGAGACATTTCAGCACAGGTAAGTTGTTTCTGGACAGAGCTTAGCTCCATCCGCGCGCTGCACTGTGGGAGTGCTGAAGTGTAACCCACTTCTTGTAAAGAGGAGCTCTGAGCAGAGAGAAGGGGGCACCGGTCCCCACCTGCATGCTGGCGGATGGACTCACAGGCAATGGTGTGAGGGCTGAAGTCACACCCGAGGCCTAAAATAAAACTCCCCTTCTGCAGGTAAAGAGGGCAGCATTACCTTCACGACGAACGGAGTACCTACAAACGGAAGCGCGCTTGTAGTGTTTACTGCTGCAGTAGATTTGTAAATCCAGGGAGTTACAATAAATGAACCTCCTCAAAGCATATTTCTATGGGCAGGTGAACGAGCAGGGGGCTGCTGCAGGATACGGGGTCCTCTGTAACAAGTTGCAAAGTGATGGAAGGAATGTTTGAAGTAGCCCTCGCGCCTGGCGCCCTCACCTCATTTCAGGGGGGGCGTGCAGTGAATATTGTGCCGAGACCTCTCGCTCAGCTCGCCTCCGCCCCCCGCATGTCCAGGTTCCTGCACTCGTTCTGAATAAATGCAGGTAGTTCGCGGCATGAATGTTAATGCGCCTGCGCCGGCACAGAATCTATTTACCCCCAGACCTCCCTGAGGGGAGATGGATTTCCTCTCCAGGGAGCAGCGCTGATGCTACGAATGGATTCCCATGAATAATTCATCTTTACAGAGCGGTCGTGTCTGTGTCCTGAGAGCCGAGGAGCTGGGGAGCTCACAGCGCAGCGCTTCTACACTTCAGAGGTGTGGGGGCTTATTTACAAGGCCCTTG
The DNA here is from genome assembly GCA_963921515.1 of Calotriton arnoldi. NCBI lineage: Eukaryota > Metazoa > Chordata > Amphibia > Caudata > Salamandridae > Calotriton > Calotriton arnoldi. The sequence continues at coordinate 240,256 of CAWUFW010014404.1, forward strand.
CGCCACTTTTGCGTCATTTTTAACATGGGAAAAGTGACGCAAAAGTGGCGCAAGGGGCTTGTAAATCTGCCCCGTGATCGATCTTTAACATGCACAGCACAGGATCAGAACCCGCGCGGCATCTGCTACGCATGTCACGACAGGCACGACATCAGCCCGTGATGGGCTCAGAGTTCAGACTCAAACCGATCTGTCACTCAAAAGGTACCGGTTACTCTGAATATATAGATGTACGTCACTGACCCTTAAATGCATGCCGCCAAAAATCTTAATAAATACCCGATCAGGTGGCTGTCTAACAAGAATTATTAAAGTGCCCAGAAAAATGCGCCCCGGCAGGGATTAACTTGGTGTTTATGATAAAAAAGTTTATATTAAAAAAGCTGACCCCCCCCACTGCAGTCCGAGGTAGCAAATCTGTCTGATGGCCGCACAGGGGCGCCCTGGAGCCTGTGACAGCCTGTGGCAGGTGCCCGGGTACTCACCGGTAAACTTCATTACTCCGAGTACAGGCCTTCCTCGTCCAGTCCTAACGGTATGAGCAGTCCTCTCCTCCCACAGATATGGATTACCTGACCAGCCAAAGCATACCCCCAATATGGCCACGTCTATCCCAGCATGCCCTATAACAGGAAGCCTCACCTGACCACATCCTGAACATATCCAGGCTAACCTGAGCCAAAATACAATGGGAGCAGGGAGGGAGGGATTCAAGGCTGAGATGAGGAAGTGATGAAGTTTACCGGTGAGTAACCGGGCATTACCTCCTCATACGTCTTCCTCGTCCAGCTCTTACGGTCTGAGCCAAAGCCGCATTTTGGGTCAATATACAGAAAAAAGAAACAGCAACCCAGAAACTGAATGCAACACCAGGTGTTTATTAAAGCAAATATTGTCAGAAGAATTTTAGACAGCATGAACCACATATAACACGATCAGCAAAAGAGGTGGACGATGAACCCCAACCTGCAAGCGATAATGAGACATAAAGGTATTAAGAGACGCCCAAGTAGCAGCAGAGCAAATATCACAGAGTGATGCTCCCTTGAAATCTGTCCAAGAGACAGACATACCCCCCGTAGCTCTGCCTTGTACAGAGGAAGGCGACATCTGGCCCACCGGGTCATAGGTGCCTGCGATTGCCAACTTAACCCACCTGGATACGGTGGCAGAAGAAGGACAAGACCCTTATTAGACAGGCCAAAGTAACAGACAATGAATCAACCTCATGGGAATAACTCTGTCCTAGACAAGTACATAGACCAAAGCTTTCCAAACTTTTCATGTTGGTGACACACGTTTTCGACATGCATAATTTCGCGACACGGTAATGCAGTGTAGCGAGCGAGCTTGAACCAACTACGGGGGTTCTCCCCCCAAGAAAATTTTGAAAAAAGAGTGGGCAAAGCAAATTTGAGAAAGCAGGAAGGTTAATAAAGCAATTGTGAATTTGTTCTAACAAAGACAGTGACTGGCAAAACTGTCTATCGCTTGTTCTGCTGACATCCTATGCGTGCAAAAAGAAACTATTGGGTGTAAGGTTAGGTTTGTGCCTGAAACAAGAATATAATCATGCACAAATTGACACATGCCCCAGTGATTTACGGCACAAAAAGGGCGGGTGCACGCACTGCCAACCCTTTCAACCATGCACAAAGTCCGCCTGCTGCCTTGCTGAATATGAGTTAAACAGAAATCCGGTCAGGAAGAGGGAATTGTGAGTGGTAAAACAATCATGCAACTTATCAGCCGGTCTCTGCGCATTGAACTCAGGTGGGACCGCTCTCCTCAGCGCAGCACGCCAAAAGCCAACAATGTATTATGGTCACTCTAACACCAGGAAGTCTGCATTATTGAAATATAAGACCATTTTGTATCTGCATTTGTAATGCAGACTCACTACACCTGCATCTGTTCCTCAGCCCTCTCACTTCGGGCTGATTAGATCTGCATCACTTCTCATATGGGTAGGCAATCTCACAATCACTAAAATCATCTACATGGACTATCTAACATCCATCTCTCTTCTCTCTAGAAGAGGACCTGCTTCATGTAACATATCGTACCTTCTCCGCTTCACAACAAGCAGAAGGAAGACATTTAAAATTCATACTACCCTCCCCAAGCTACTGCTGAATCGAATTTGTGTTGGGAAAAATGTAGCACATGTACTGAGCTCATATGCCACACTAAAGACATTCAGGGGAGCAAGGGGTCTCTCGCAGCCCGCACACCCGGCCCCGGCGCATCCTTACTTACGTAGTCCGAGTCGGCGTCCTCATCTTCCTTGCCGTTGGATTGCATGGGCCCCTACGCCACGAAGTTGGTGTGAATTTTGTGCCCGCGGCTGCCAACCTGCAGCTGAAGTACTGCACACACTGTCAGAATGAAGTGTGCAGCAGGTCGGTCAGGCCAGCCTGAGGCTCGATGCTCATGGTGCGGGGGCTCAGACAGACAGCGGAGCCTGGCGGCCACCGGATTGTTCTCCGGGCCCGCCGTTTCCTCCTCGTCCCCGGGCTAACACTCCTGCCGGGAATGGGTCTGCGGACCGAACTGCGCATGTGCCGCGCGTGCACACGCTCGCCTAACGGTCTCCCTCTCCTTTCCCCGCATGCATCTGGCATATGAACTGCGCAGTACCGGCGTCATCCCGCGACACACCCACCATTTGCAGGCGACACAGTACCGTGTCGCGACACAGAGTTTGGAAAGCTCTGACATAGACAAAGCCTGATGCACATCCAAGGTTTGTAACTGGCCTGTTCCTCTGAAGAAGGATTCGGGGGAAAAAACAGAAGGATGATGGCCTCTGAACAATGAAAAGACATAGACACCTTAGGCAGGAAAGACGTGCTGGGCCGTAAAATAACTCGATCACAACAAAACCGAGTAAATGGAGGAGAAGCCAATAATGCTGTAATCCGCCTACCTGAACAGAAGTCACAAGAAACACTACTTTGGCAGACAAGAAGTTCTACTCAGAAGACCTCTGGTGTTCAAATTTAGGAGTCTGTAGACTCTTCAGAACCAGGGGAAGACCCCACGAGGAAACTGGGGAGTGCAAAACTGGCCTTTGTGGAAAGAAACTTCTCAAAAGGTGCTAAGCCATAACTGCAATAGACAAAACGTCTGGATCCCTAATCGCCTGGATCGCTGCCCACTGGCTGCGAATGGTGGAAACTGCCAGACCCATCAAAAACCATCTTGCATAAAATTCAAGATGCCATTGGGATCGCACACCAAGGGAGACAAAGACTTAGATATGCTCAACTTCTCAAAGTTCTTCCAATGACACCCAAAAGTGTTCAAAGACGCAGAGACTGCTGAATAGTCTCAACCACCACCACAGAACAACCCCGCAAAATTAACGCCAGCCTCTCAAATGCCAGACCCCCCACTTCAGCCTCCGAGCAGACTCCATCGACAGACAGGGAGACCTCTGTGAAAAGGGGAGATAAGGAAACTGCCACTGAGGAGACATTGACAACTGAATGAGCAAGGCACACCAAGACCTCCTCGTCCAACCAGGAGCCATCAGGACAATCTCCGCATGATCCGACTGAATCTTTCTCACCACCTTGGAGATCAACTGGAAGGGAGGGGAACAATAGAGAAGACCTGTTCATCATGAGAGGAGAGTGTTGCCCTCTATTCAGGCTTTGTCTATGTCAGAGCTTTCCAAACTATTTAATGTCTATCTCCGTCCTCTGGCCGAGGTGGTCAAGCCCTTTGGGGTTAGGATCATCTCGTATGCTGATGACACGCAGCTGATAGTGTCCCTCAATCTCTTGGATAATTCTAAGATTAATCTGGCCGATTGTTTAGAAAGGATTTCCGTGTGGATGGATGGCTCTTTCCTGAAACTGAATGCAGCCAAAACGGAGTTAATGTTTCTGGGTAGGACTACTAATCTTGACACCAGCGTACTTTGGCCTAAATGTTTAGGTGTGATGCCCACCCCCAAAGAGCAAATAAAAAGTCTTGGTGTCTGGTTGGATCACAACCTGAACTTTAGTGAACAGGCGCGCAGGGTGGCAGGCACCTGTTATGGTCTTTTAAAAATGATTAGGAAAGTTCTGCCCTTTTTACCTTTTACTGCAAGGAAGCTATTGATACAAGCCCTGATTCTTTCAAGGCTTGATTATGCCAATGTGCTTTACCTTGGAGCTCCCTGCTCTACTATTAAAAAACTCCAAACGGTTCAAAACTGTGCGGCCCGACTTCTTATGCAGGCTCATAAGCGGGAGTCTGCTATGCCACACATTCGTGCTCTGCATTGGCTGCCGGTAGCTGAAAGGATCCAGTTTAAGGCTCTGTGCATTGCCCATAAGTCACTGTCAGCTAGGGCTCCACCAATTTTGCAATCCATTATTTCCCCATACCTCCCGTTATGAGCATTGCGCTCCGGGAAAAAACTCCTAGCTACAGTTCCTAGAATATACCGAGCACGGAGTGGTGGACGTCTGTTCTCCTTCATTGCGGCAAAATGTTGGAATCAGTTACCTGACTATATCCGGCTGGAGGCTAATCATCTCTCCTTCCGCAAACTTTTGAAGACTCTGTTGTTTCCTTGATCATCCTTGCCATTCTTTGGTTGTTGGCTCTGTCTCTAGCGCTGGGAGGCCTTTGGTAGCCATGCGCTTTATAAGTGTATACTCAATACTCAATACTCTGTGGCGAACAGATCCAACTAGGAAACCCCGTACTGAGCCATCATCTGGTGAAAAAGGTGGCAAGACAGACAGAGGGATATCGAGGTTGGGAAATGATGGCTCAAGTGATCCACAGGCCCATTCTTCTTCCCCGGGAGATACACTGCCAACAGAACCAGGAGATTCTGCTCTGCCCAACTGCAAATCCTCTTGGTCAGGATAACAAGATCCGGGGACCCCATTCCCCTCTGTCAGTTGATGTAAGAATGAACCTCCTGGTTGTCGGTCTGGATGCAAACTGATCATTGGGGAAAACCTGAAGAGAGCCATCCAAATGGGTACCAAGTCCCTCCAATTGAAGGAACGAGAGGCCTGAGCTGGTACCCACCTCCCTTGTGCCGACTGATGATGACAGGTGGCGCCCAAGCCTACCCTGCTGGCATCTGTAGTCACAATGCAAACAGGAGCGGGAGTCAGAAAGAAGCCCACTGACAGGTGATCTTCCATCAACCACCCATGGAGATCCTGCCGGATCTCCATCGTCACTGGTACTAGACAGTCGCAGTCCTGTGACATTGGATTCCAATGCTGAAGAATGTGGTGGACCAGAGGAAATACATGTAAATGACTCCAAGGGATTATGGCCAGAGTCAACGCCATCTCGCACTAACTTCGCTACCAAGTTCAATCAATCAATCAATCAATCAATCAATCAATCAATCAATCAATGCATTTATAGAGCGCGCTACTCACCCGGGAGGGTCTCAAGGCGCTGGGGGAGGGGGGAGTTACTGCTCGAACAGCCAGGTCTTGAGCTGCTTCCTGAAGGAGAAATGGTCCTGGGTTCGCCGAAGGTGAGTGGGGAGGGAGTTCCAGGTCTTGGCTGCCAGGTAGGAGAAGGATCTTCCTCCGGCGGTGGCTCTGCGGATGCGTGGTACGGTGGCGAGGGCGTGGCTGGTTGATCGTAGCTGGCGGGTGGGCGTGTAGAAGGTCATGCGGTCGTTGAGGTACTTGGGGCCCAGGTCGTGGAGGGCCTTGTGTGCGTGGGTGAGGAGTCTGAACGTGATTCTCTTGCTGACGGGGAGCCAGTGCAGGTCTTTCAGGTGTCCGGTGATGTGGCTGTGTCGGGGGATGTCCAGGATGAGTCGTGCGGAGGCGTTCTGGATGCGCTGGAGTCTTTTTGAAGTTTGGCTGTGGTTCCGGCGTAGAGGGTGTTCCCATAGTCCAGTCGGCTGGTGACGAGTGCCTGGGTGACGGTCTTCCTGGTTTCAGTGGGGATCCATCTGAAGATCTTGCGGAGCATGCGCAGGGTGTTGAAGCACGAAGATGAGACGGCGTTGACTTGTCTGGTCATCGACAAGGAGGAGTCCAGGATGAAGCCCAGGTTGCGTGCATGGTCCGTTGGCTTGGGCGCGGTGCCCAGGGCCGGGGGCCACCAAGAGTCGTCCCAGGCGGAGGGTGATGAACCCAGGATGAGGACTTCCGTCTTGTCTGAGTTCAGTTTAAGGCGGCTGTTCCTCATCCAGTCGGCGACGTCTCTCATCCCGTCGTGTAGGTTGGCTCTGGCGGTGGTGGGGTCGTTGGTGAGGGAGAGGATCAGCTGGGTGTCGTCGGCGTAGGAGATGATGTTGAGGTTGTGTTGGCGTGCGATGGCTGCGAGGGGGCTCATGTAGACGTTGAAGAGGGTAGGACTGAGTGAAGATCCTTGTGGAACGCCGCAGATGACTTCGGTGGCCTCGGATCTGAACGGGGGAGGCGGACTCTCTGGGTTCTTCCGGCGAGGAACGAGATGATCCATTCCAGTGCTTTCTCTCGGATTCCGATGTTGCTGAGGCGCTTCACTAGGGTGCGGTGGCAGACGGTGTCGAACGCCGTGGAGAGGTCCAAGAGGATGAGGGCTGCTGTTTCCCGTTGTCGGTTAGGGTTCTGATGTCGTCGGTGGCTGCGATTAGGGCGGTCTCGGTGCTGTGGTTGGCCCGAAACCCGGACTGCGAGGGGTCGAGGGATCCATTCGTCTCGAGGAAGGCGGCAAGCTGTCTGTTGGACGGTCTTCTCGATGACTTTGGCCGGAAACGGAAGGAGCGAGATGGGACGGTAGTTCTTGAGGTCGGTGGGGTCCGCCGTTGGTTTCTTCAGGAGGGCGGTAAGCTCGGCGTGCTTCCAGCTCTCCGGGAAGGTGGCGGTGTGGAAGGAGGAGTTGATGATGTCCCGGAGATGGGGTGCGATGGTGGCGTCGGCTTTGTTGAAGACGTGGTGTGGGCAGGGGTCGGTTGGTGATCCGGAGTGGATGGAGTTCATCGTGCGGGTGGTGTCTTCGGTGCTGATCGGGGTCCAGTTGCAGAGGGTGGTGGTGGCGGGCGTTGGTTCGGCGGTAGGGTGCGTGGTCTGTGCGTCGAAGCTGTTATGTAAGTCGGTGATCTTGCGGTGGAAGAACGCGGCGAGTGAGTTGCAGAGGTCTTGCGAGGGGGTGATGTCGTTGTTTCCGGCGCTGGGGTTGGAGAACTCTTTGACGATGCTGAAAAGTTCCTTGCTGTCGTGGGCGTTGTTGTCCAGTCGTTCTTTGAGTGCCGACTTCTTGGTGGCACGGATCAGCTGGTGGTGTTTGCGGGTGGCGTGCTTGAGGGCGGTCCTGTTGTCTGTGGTCTGGTCGAGTCGCCAGGCTTTCTCGAGAGTGCGGCAGTTCTTCTTGGATTCCTTGAGTTCGTTGGTGAACCAAGGGGTTTTCTTGCTTCCGGGTCTGCTGGGAGGGTTTTTTAGTGGTGCGAGGTCGTCGGCGCAGGCGGTCAGCCACTTGGCGAGGTTGCTGGCTGCTTCGTTTGGGTCCGTTGTGTTAGTGGGTGTGTTCTGGCTGAGGGAGGCGGTGAGCTGCTCGGCGGTGATCTTGCTCCAGCTCCGGCGGGGAACCTGTTGCGGGTGGTGGTGGGTCGCAGTCTTTCTGAAGCTGAAGTGGACGCAGCTGTGGTCGGTCCAGTGGAGTCCGGTGGCGTGGCTGAAGGAGATGTGCTTGCTGGAAGAGAAGACGGGGTCAAGCGTGTGGCCGGCGTAGTGGGTGGGCGTGTTCACCAGTTGCTTGAGTCCGAGGTTGGCGAGGTTGTCCAGCAGGGCGGTGGTGTTTCTGTCGTTGTTGTTCTCCAGGTGGAAGTTGAGGTCCCCTAGGAGGATGTAGTCGGCGGAGGGCATGGCGTGCGGGCTGATGAAGTCTGTGATGTCTTCGCTGAATAGTGTGCGTGGTCCCGGGGGTCTGTAGATGAGGGTGCCTCGGAGGGTGGTCTTGGGGTCAGTGTGTATCTGGAAGTGTAGGTGCTCGGCGGCGGTGAAGGTCTCGTCGGAGTTAGTCGAGATGCGGATGGTGTTCTTGTGTACGATGGCGATGCCTCCTCCCGTCTGGTTGACGCGGTCCTTCCGGGTGATCTTGTATCCGTCCGGGATGGCTATGGCGATGTCGGGCGCTGAGGAGGCGTTCATCCAGGTTTCGGTGAGGAAGGCGACGTCCGGTGCTGTTGCGTCGAGCAGGTCCCAGAGTTCCACGGCGTGCCTGTGGATGGAGCGGGTGTTCAACAGGATGCATTTCAGGTGGTTGCTGCTGGTGCTCGACTTGGCGGGGGTGGTGCAGGTCCGGGGGCAGGTGAATCGGCAGGCTTGGCAGGTGAAGGGTCCTTGGGTGCGTCTCGGGGAGGCTCGGTAGCAGGCAGGGTTCCGGTCGGCATTGAGTGCGGTGAGGGTGGCGGCGTCGTAGGTCCGTCGAGTGGTGTTGCATCGGTGGGATCCAGGGGTCCTGGCGCTGGGCGCGGGCCAGGCGCGGACGGGCGCAGACGGGCTTACCTTTGGCGCACCTTCGGCGCTCCGTCGGTGCTCCCGCTGCGCGCGGCCGCTGCGCGGTCGCTTAGGGGGCGTCATAAGTAAGGAGCCGGGAGGGAGGAGCAGCTGGGTGGCGGGAGCGGGGCGGCGAATGGAATCACGGGGGCGGGGCCGCAGGGAGGCAGTGGCGGGAAAGTCCCAGGAGCAGCGGGAAAGTCCCAGGAGCAGCGGGCAGCGGGAAAGTCCCAGGAGCAGCGGGCAGCGGGAAAGTCCCAGGAGCAGCGGGCAGCGAGCGAAGGAATCTGCAGGCAGGAGGCGACAAGGCAGGCAGGAGCGGCAGCAGTGAGTGGGGCGACCAACCCCTGTGGAGGGCTGAGTTCTCATAGGGACTTCTTCTTTGGCCAACAGAGAGAGCAAGTGAGTCATTAACCTGGACCTCCGTACTTATGACAAAAGTACATGCCCCAAGTCTGTTTGAGAAAGAGCCCCAATGAACTGGAGCCTTTGGGAAGGGACCAGATGGGACTTGGCCAAGTGGAGCAGAAGCCTGTAATTCTCCAGGACTGCACAGAAGTGTTGGATATCTTCTTGTGCCTTAAATGAAGAAGGAGAAGCAATGAGCCAATCGTCTAAATATGGGTAAACCCGAATACCAGATGAATGAACAATACCCACCAGAGGAGCGACCACTTTGGTGAATACCCTTGGTGCGGAGGACAGAATAAACAGCAGGACCTGAACTGGTAATGAGTGCATTTAATGCAAACCGGAGGTACATGTGGGAACTTGGATTGATGGCAATGTGCAGGTAGGCATCCTGCATGTCCAGAGAACACAAGAAGTCCCTCGGTGAAGGGATGAACGTAATGTCTATCCTCTGCACACGCCCAAATTCAAAATACAATTAACATATTCTTCATTGTATAAGAAAGAGTAGTCCGTTGTGTTCTTTCTTTGTCTTTAATTTCACAATGACCAGCCAACACGTGTTTCGTCGATAGGGGAAGATCCCATGACTTCCTCAGGGCTGTCAGGCTCTTCTCCGTCTCCTCTCACTCTTTTCCTCTCCGCCGGTTCTACTTCCGACCCGGCTGGTCTAATAAATATGTATCCTTCCTGTCTATAAATTCATGTGCCACCCGACTGCCTTTATGTCTGGTGTGAGACGCTCTTCCGTGACCCGTTTGTTTCCTATCCTCTCCTGAAAGCGAGTACTCTTGCTGTCTCCGAACGTCTCTGCGGTCGTGTAAATCACCGTTAACCGGAAGCCTGACAGCCCTGAGGAAGTCAGAGGGTCTTCCCCTATTGACGAAACACAAGACAAGGAAAGAACACAACGGACTACTCTTTCTTGTACAATGAAGAATATGTTAATTGCATTTTGAATTTGTGCGTGTGCAGAGGATAGACATTACTTTTGTGGTTGACCTTAGGGTAGTACTGTGGAGGGTTTAGGGTGTTTCCCCTCCCCTCTAGCACCGCTAAGAATTGCGGCACTTTCTAGCTAATAGACTTAAATCTGTGAGCGCCTACTATATCCTAGGACTAATTACACCCCAACAGGACATTAAGCTGAAGGGATGAACGTGTTCATGCCTTTCAAATCCAGCACTGGACGGAATGCCCCTGAGGGTTTCTGTACTGAAAATAGGACGGAGTAGTAGACTGGACCCTCTTCTCCTGGGGGAACTACTGAAATGGCCGCCTTGTCCAAGAGCAACTGAATGCTCTTCAGTAAACTGAGTCTCTTCAGTGAGTCTTGCGGAACCGGAGTCTCTCTGAAATGTTGCGGAGGAGGGGACAAAAACGGAATCCTGCAACCACAGGAAACCACCTCTAGAGCCTATGCATCTGAGACTGTCATCCGCCAAATATGACTGAAAAGCTGGAAGTGCCCCCTCCCCCCACAGTCATGCTTTGATGGGCGAGGCAGAGGGGTGGAATCGCCAAAACCGGCTTGGTGCTGGATACTGGATTTGCTGAATCCAGGGGTGCCCCAGCTGTGACCCCTGCCTTGAAAGGGCTGAGAGCTACCCCTGGAGCCACCAGGCCCAAAATCCATACGAAAACCAAAGCCACGACCCCTTCTGAAAGGCTTACTTGGAGCAAGCAACTTTTTATTCTCCACCGTTTTTTAACCCGATCCTCATGTGCCTGGCCAAAGACTTTCGAACCTGAGAAAGGTAACTTTAAAAGTATGGGTGGGAAGAGTTTGCGGAGTTTTACTATGCAGAATTCCATGGAGTTCACTAAAAACCCTGTGAAATTCTGCGGACTGCATGCAACGGAAAGCCATCCGGGCCTAAAAAGATAAGAAAAAAGGTCACAGAATCAGTCTTTCAGGCAGTTTTTAAAATCATTATGACACAGATGTATGTGTCAGTGCAGCTCCATGCAGCCACACATCAGTGTGAAGTCGGTGTCAGGTCTCCAAAACCACCAGCACGGAGCCTGCTCCAAGTCCAAACCAAACACGTTTAAAATTATAGTGGCATCGGTAACCAGTCTCTCCATACTAAACACCCTCGGCCATTCAGATCCTAGCAATGCAGACCTTACCTGTCATCCTCTCCATCGATGATGCTGTTGTTGGAGCTCAAGCTGGCAGAGGCCTGCACCGGGGCCATGCAGGTGAAGCCACTCTCCTTCTTGGGCTCCTTGGGCTGGAGTGGGGCTCAAGGCCCTGCAGCAGCTAGTCCAGGGTAGCTCAGCTGCCTGCCATGGAAGCTCCCCCAGCACTTTCCCTCCTGGGCACTGTGGGCACAGGCTGCGCCATCTTCTTTACTTCAGGTGGGGCATCCCCTCCATTGTGTCATGGAGAGGGCGAGCCACCCCTGCTCTAGGAGGCCACAGTGGGCTGCGGGCAGCCGGGTCACATGTGAAGAGTAGAGGTCCAGTGGGGGGAGATGCTGATGGGGCATCACAGCGGGTCCATCACTGGTGGCCCGGCGGCGGAAGCTGAATGGTGCTGTGCCTCGGTTCCTTTCCCAGACTCTCTGCTGCTGCATCAAGCATGGCTATGCTGCTGGGTCACGGCCGGAAGCAAGGCAGCCAGGAGAAGGTTTGAGCAAGGTGGTGGGCATGCATGCACTCTACTGCCGTAGGTCTCTTCTGTTGGAAGACAGTGAGGCAGACTTGACACTGAGCAGGGTTTCAGAGCAGAAGCAGACTATCAAAAGAGGGTGGAACGGGCTGTGAGAGCAAGCACACCAGTGATCTCCGCTACGCCAAATCGCAGGCAGAGTTTTTTGCCAAACTCCGTGCTCGCAGCAGAGCACGGAGTACCAAATACTCCAAGAACTCCACCACCAGAGCGGAGTTTGCCTCTCACCTCTGTTTAAAAGTACTGCCTTTTGAGAGGCGTCCGTCTTCCAAGATTACATCCAGATATTCCTGTGTGCCAAAATTGCTGGATTTAAGCTAGCCTGGATGATGAGGGGTGTTACCCCAAAACCGGTCCCAGGATGCTTGTTTCCGGTCCAGGGAAGACCTTGCCTGGCAGTTCGGGCTGGACTGTTCCTGTGAGGATCAGGGTCAAGACTGATTTGCATATGGCTGGGTCTAAACTGGGGGGCGAATTGAGCTAAAGAACGATGATGGATTCAACCCAGATCCGTGACTGGGGTGAGTGTCTGAAAAGTTTCAGCGCTCCGTCCATCAACTCTTTGTGTTTGCTTTGTTCGCCCTAAGTTGGCAGGTTATTCCCAGACGTGGGTCCCTTGCTCACTTTGCCACTGGATTCAAGCTAGCCTGGCTGATGAGTGGTGTTACCCCAAAATCGGTCCCAGGATGCTTGTTTCTGGTCTACAGAAGCCCTGGATTGGCAGTTCGGTCAGGACTGTTCCCATGAGGCACAGGGTCAACACTAATTTGCATATGGCTAAGTCTGACCTGGAGTGGCGAAGTGAGCTAAAGAATGATTATGGATTCAACCCAGATCTGTGACCGGGGTGAGTGTCTGAAAAGTTTCAGCGCTCCGTCCATCATCTCTTTGTATTTGCTTTGTTCACCCTACGTTGACAGGGTATGCCCAGACGTGGGTCCCTTGCTCACTTTGCCACTGGATTCAAGGTAGCCTGGCTGATGAGGGGTTTTACCCCGAAACCGGTCCCAGGATGCTTATTTCCGGTCCAGGGAAGACCTGGCTTGGCCGTTCGGGCTGGACTGTTCCCAGGAGGCACAGGATCAAGACTGATTTGCATATGGCTAGGTCTGAACTGGGCTGGCGATGTGAGCTAAAGAACGATGATGGATGCAACCCAGATCTGTGACTGTGGGTGAGTGTTTGAAAAGTTTCAGCGCTCTGTCCATCATCTCCTTGTGTTTGCTTTGTTCACCCTAAGTTGGCAGGGTATGCCCAGACGTGGGCCCCTTGGTCACTTTGCCCCTGGATTCAAGCTAGCCTGGCTGATGAGGGGTGTTACCCCTAAACCGCTCCCAGGATGCTTGTTTCCGGTTCAGGGAAGACCTGGCCTGACAGTTCGGGCTGGACTGTTCCCATGAGGCACAGGGTCAAGACTAATTTGCATATAGCTGTGTCTGAACTGGGGTGGCGAAGTGAGCTAAAGAATGATGATGGATTCAACCCAGATCTAATAGTGACTAGGGTTGATTGTCTGAAAAGATTCAGCGCTGCGTCCAACTTCTGCTTGTGTTTGCTTTGTCAAAATATCTGCCCCAGAAGCGGCTCAAAGGCACACAAGCTGTCAAATTAAACATCCGAAAGGTAACAGACCAGCTGTTCCATAGTTCCCAGAAGGGAAGAGCAATCAGCCCCTTCAGACATCTTGCCAAACAAAGCCTGGAAATCCTGCTACAAGGACTGAACAGTATACATTGAATAAGCATTCGGTCTGACAGAGAAATTTGAGGCTTAATAAGCCCTTTTTACAGCAATCTCGAGCATCCTACGACAGCACTGACCCGAATGGAAAATCCTGCCATCAGACTATCCACTTTTACATTTGAGGAAAATTCCTTAGCAAACCCCTCCAAAGGGTATCTTTTTAGCAGGAACCGGGGAAAAGACTGGAGCTCCAAATCTTTCCATTCATTGGACAACACCTTCCTCACAGAGCTGTGTACAGGAAGTCACTCTGGTTCTGCCTGCTGATAATGTGCGAGGAAATCTTCCTCTGTTGAAGCCAGAAGGAGAAAAACCCAAGTTTTCTCTGACATGCGCCAAAATGTCCATGAGTTCTGTTACTGGAACAAACCGACCTTTAACATCATCATCCTTCTTCTCTGGCAACTGATCTGGGTCCTTGCGAGGTACTTTAGGTGGGACAGGAGACTCTCTTGCTCTCAGAGTAGCGTCTACTGCTGCTGTGATCATGAACTGATTGCCTCCATAGAAGGAAGAGCAGAGGGCCCAGCCTGCTCTTCACAGCCCTCTGCCTGGCTTAACTCCATTGTGCTGGCACCACAAACACTCTCCCTCGCTGGAACTCCCTGGATTAGGACCACTGTTTCCCAGCAATCATGCTCTAACCCCACCAGAATCTTGCAAGATGGCTAGAGGCGGCCATTTTTAATGCGGGCACTGCTACCCTTAATGTGTGTCCTGGTGCCTGTGCTGAGATTCCCTGCCAATGGAAAGCAGAGATGCAAACACACTGCTAAATGCATTGTAGCGCCCTCTAAGCTCCAGAAAGGACTGCCCAGCGAGTCCTGCCATGTGAAGGGCGCGTCCTGAACGCCAAGCAATTCGGCAATGACTCCCTAAACACAACATACCGCTAAAGCAAGTTTTACAAAAGGTATAAAAAATCATTAAAACAAATGATTTAATAAAACATAAAGTAAACAAAGTAAGGAAAGAAACCCCAACAATCCTCTTACCTCCAGGTTGGGCTGCAGACCTCAACACTGCTTCACAGATGTGGTCAGGGGAGGCTTCCTGTTATATGGCATGCTGGGATAAAGGGGGCCACATTGGAGGTATGTTTCTGGCTGGCTCAGGCAATCAACATCTGTGCGAGCAGAGGACTGCTCATACCCTAAGAACTGAGATGAGGAAGGCGTGCAAGAAGGTAATTGTCAGGTTTCCAGCCCTAGCTTCAGCGGTGCGCCCTCCCTCAGGGTCTCCCCCTTAGTGATGCTCTGCGGCCTCACTGGTACAGGCAGCCCTTGACACTTTAGGCTTAAACCCAGGGCTACAACACTCCACCTGTAACGAGATGCACAAGTGTGAGGTGAAAAAAGCAAGAAACTCAAAGCTTGACCCTACTCATCCCTGTGGAGACAGCAGCTTTCACGTTACTGCTTCTGTGCTCAAGGTTGGCGGAAAATGTGCTCCTACACTGGTTGTCTGCTCATACTGACAGCGGAAGTAGACGGCTGAAGGGAAGTAAAAAAAACACTTTGAAATGTGTGCCTGCATGCGTGTGCACATCTTAACGTGCAAGTATGTGTGTGTCTGTGTGAGTGAGTGAAAGAGGGAGTTAGTGACAATAAAAAATAGTGATTTATAGAGTAAATATGAGAGAATAACTAACCTGAGAGAGTGAGAGTGAGTGAGTGAATGAGAATTAAGGACTGAGTGAAAATGAGTGTGAGGCAGCGTGAGATAGTGTTTTATTAGGGAGTAAGAGAAAGGCAGGGTGAATGAGTGAGAATGAGTGTGGATGAGTGAATGTAAGTGAGCATGAGTGAGTGAGGGAGTGTTTGAGTGTGGTATGCGTATGGCCCTGGCATACTGGAGATCATTCTTGGCTTAGAGAAGCATCCATGGCAAAATGCTGATAATAGCACGCAGAAGTAACTATTGCCATATGGGACTCCCATGGATAAATGCTGGCGCTGGCATGTTGGGCATCATTGTTGACAAAAGGATACACCTGGCAAAATGCTGGTCTTGACATACTGTAGGTCATTTTTGTCATATGGTAAACTGATGAGGTCAATGAAATTCTGGGCAACAGAGGTACTTCTGGCATATGGGGTAATCTATGACAAAATGCTGACCCTGGCACATTGGAGGTACTTAAATACGGAGACAGGCACTTCGCATTTTGAAATAAATGGAGTCAAATCTTGGTGAGCGTCAGGCCTCAATGGCTTGGTCAATAATGAAAGTACTTTAATATTTAAACAGTGCTTTTCGAAAAATCTTCTAAAAAATCCCTAAATTTTTGAGCAAATGAATGTGTAATTTGTGCTTTAAAATGTACTATCCAATCCCATTTTTAAAAAAAATTCTCAGGTGAAGAAGCCACCTGATCCCTCCTAGAAGATTTTGAGTTTGCTTACTTGAATTCTAAGCAAGTATTACGCCCACCAATTTCAAAGATCAGCAGGCTCCCCTGTATGCTGTTCTCTCAGAACCACAAACCAGATACTCAATTGAGAACTACTTCCTTTTTAGGCTTCACTTTTATGGAATAAAGAGGTTGAACAATCTAGACTTGGGGCTGATTTAGATTTTGGTGGCCATGTTACTTCGTTGCAACGGTGATGGCTATCCCGTCCGCCGTAATATTAATCCCAGTATATCCTATGGGATTTATATTTCAGCGGACGGGAGTAACCCATCTGCTGAAATCTAATTCAGGCCCCTACTCTTGAGTGGATAGATCATTTGTGTTCAAACGGCACTTGCATCACGCACTACAAACAGAGGCCCAGATTTGCTAACATTTTGCACATTTTTTTCTCACAAAAGTGACGCAACCTGGTGTAAAGTGTTGAATCGGGATTTAGTACCCGTACAGTACTATGCACTCCTGTGCGCTACTTTGTGTCATGGGGTGCACCATGGGCAGCACATCACCGTCCCCTTGTAACCACCTGTGGCCTTTGATGTTATGGTATTGGTGTTTTTATAGCACAGCGCGCTAATCACCCATAAGAGTATCCAGGTGCTCTGGATATAAATGCTCTATCTCCTAAGCCCTAGCTCCTAAAAAAGATAGACAGGGCTTTGCACCAGAATATGTGCCTCCTTGAGGCAGGTATAATGTTTGAGAAAAGATGTCTTTTCTCCAAACATTTCCAACTTTGCATGTGTGCTGTAATAAGTGGCACCGATATAAACTCGGAAAGGTTTTAAACTATGTCCAAGCTTATTATTTTGTACTGGACGGGTACTATTCTAAGCACAGTATTGTGTACTCGAAGGGTAATCTCCCAGGACAAAACCCTTGCTAGACAGCAGGTGCAAGCTTTTGAACTATGGTGCAAGGGTGTGTGTGTGGTGTTAGGCAGCAAGAAACTGTGCCAGTGCAGGGGAAATAAAGAAACAGCACCCAATCTTAGTAGATATGATCCCGTTCTTCTGTCTCCCTTTGACGCAGCACAGTGCAGCAACTTTGGGCATTTGTGCTGCGTTGCGTCAAATGCAAATAAATATGGCCCATCTATCCAGACAGTGTTTCTTCTTCTAAACGAAATAAAACTGTGCACCAGAAAGTAAAATAATTTGTAACCTTTAGATTTTCAACTGCTATACTAATTATCCTGAAGAAGATTCCTCATTGACTTCCTTCCTGAAGCTAACACTCAAAACATACACCGCACATTGGTAGCAGGGGCACAGTGCTGCAATGGGAGAGCCAGACATTAGTCGAAGTGTTGCATTTGGTTTTTGTTTGAGCTTTCAGTGCAGTTCAGCTCTGCTTGGACCTCTTGGGCACGGAGTGCATATGGCTCATTCATTAAGTCATGAGCAAGCACTGCACTGCGCCAGCACTGGCGTGCCATGCAGCAGCCTCTATTTCCTCTTGTGTGTTGGTCACTTCAGGGGACCCGTGGTTGCAGTGACCACCTCCAAGAGTCACAGGCTGTTGTGGTTCATATGATGCAAAACCAAAGGGGATGATGGACGGAGTGTTGAACATTGCAAGCACTCACCCCCAGTCAACTGATCTGGGTTTAATCCATCATCATTCTTTAGCTCACTCCGCCACCCCAGTTCAGATATGGCCATATGCAAATCAGTCTGACCTTGTGCCTCATGGGAACAGTCCAGCCCGAACTGCCAAGCCATGTCTTCCCTGGACCGGAAACAAGCATCCTGGGACCTGTTTCGGGTTCATAACCCTCATCAGCCAGGCTATCTTGAATCCAGTGGCAAAGTGAGCAAGGGACCCACGTCTGGGCATACCCTGCCAACTTAGGGCGAACAATGCAAAACCAAAGGGGATGATGGACAGAGTGTTGAACATTGCAAGCACTCACCCCCAGTCAACTGATCTGGGTTTAATCCATCATCATTCTTTAGCTCACTCCGCCACCCCAGTTCAGACATGGCCATATGCAAATCAGTCTGACCCTGTGCCTCATGGGAACAGTCCAGCCCGAACTGCCAAGCCATGTCTTCCCTGGACCGGAAACAAGCATCCTGGGACCGGTTTCGGGTTCATAACCCTCATCAGCCAGGTTCATATGATGCCATGGTGGTGTCTGCACTGTGTTGAGTCGGGGGGCACTCCTGCCTTGGCCAGCCTAGATGAGGGTGCAGTCCAGATAAGTGAGGTGGAGGCCCTCGAGCTCTCACACCCAGGGTCACACCGCCAACAGGAAAAGACGGTGTAGCAGCCCTATGTCTCCAGACACGCTCAGGTTCTTAACCCGTAGGACCAACACCACAAACAGGGCGAGAGTTTTAGGGAGCGTCTGGATTTTAGCCAGAAGTGGTTCACATGTGATATTCACATCTATGGCATGGATACGGGCACCTGAAAGCTCCTCTTCCCCGTGAATGCCAATAGAAACAAATGTTGTCGGCAGTAAGTCATGGTTCCCAGATTTAAAAAGGTTACCTGGGATTCTTCTAGGCACCTCATTACACAGGTGTGAGAGAGTTACACCTGAAAAGCTCTTGAGGAAGAATAAAGCACCCTGGTTTGGTATCAGAATAGTCACGTCATAATATAATCTGACATACATATCTAGTCCAATATGTCGTTTATAAGAATATCCCCCCATCAGATGTAATAATAAAAAAATCCTCATCTATTGGGACAATCGTTTTTGCAAAATGATATTTAGAAGAAGATGTTTATGCCAGATGACATTTTTGTACAATTTTGTGACATGCTGCCAGTTGTTACGCA
Organism: Calotriton arnoldi; assembly: GCA_963921515.1. Classification (NCBI taxonomy): domain Eukaryota; kingdom Metazoa; phylum Chordata; class Amphibia; order Caudata; family Salamandridae; genus Calotriton; species Calotriton arnoldi. The sequence continues at coordinate 258,761 of CAWUFW010014404.1, forward strand.
GGCTGGCAGTAAAGAGTTCCACGTTGCTTAGAGACATCATCTTTGATGCGCTTTGCACCATGATTTGAGTACCTGGAAGGAGGGAGTGTAGTAATGCTGTACACTGTTTTATTATGTTTGCGTTGTTTACTTGCTTTGACTGCATCATAGAATTGGAATTCTATGATGCAGTCACTCCACTTCCATCGAGTGATCATCTTCGGTTGCCAGGTGAGCAGCAGTTGGAATCTGGCTTCTTATCCTGACAGGCAGAGGTGGTCAGGATAAGAAGGCCGTGGTTCATTCATGTACTTTATTTAATTCTGGAAAATAAATCCTATTTTCTTTATCACAAAATCCTGCCTGGACCTGGTTTCTTTGTTGGATATACCCGATACTACAGTTTGGTAACAGGAGTGGGTAAACCAACATATCTCTTGGAACTCTCTTGAACCACTGGCCGACGTGTATCGACACTAGGCGCTGCACCTTTCGACGCTACTCTCTGCGCATCAAACCTCTGCTGATGGCATTGTTGGGCTTTGTTGCTGCAGCTATTGAAAGGCGTCTAGCTGACAGCGAGAGGTGCGTGTACGTCTATACCCTTCTTTTGGGAAGATTTTTTGTTGCAGATTTATATAGCGCAAACTCGACCCGAAGGTATTGGAGCGCTTTACACGAGCACCAGTTACGTCACACAAGGACACATTCGTTTTTTTGGTAAGCATGGCGAGATTTGGGGGCAGATTTACAAGCCCCTTGCACCGCCGGTGCATCACGTTGCGTGACGCACCAGCGGCGCTACCTGCTAACCGATATTTACAAGAATAGGCAAAGTCACCCTGCGTGACTTAACCTGTGCTTGAAAATATCGCCCCTGTTCACACAACACTTTGCGTGTTAGGGGCGTGACATGGATGTTGCTGTGGGTGTTCCCACGCAACACCCATGTCCACTGATGCATTTCCAGATTTACGAGAAATCGTAAATCTGGAAATGCGTCAGAATGCTACGCCACCCTAGGGGTGGCGTAGCGAGGTGCAACGAGGAGAAATGTTTTCATTTCTCCTCGTTTTTTTCCTCTTTCAATGCGTGCTGCATTCTACAGCACACATTGGCAGAGGAAATCACCTCAATTGATTGTTTTTGTGCAGGAAGGTGCCCCTTCCTGCACAAGAACAATCTCCCCACGACGCAGGCATCCTTGCACCATGGTGCATGGGTGCCTGCGCCGGCGAATGGCAGCAGTTTGTGCACCAGCGCAGGGGGAAGCACAGAGATGCGACATATTGTTGTAAATATGTCGCATCCCTGTGCTTCGAAACTAACGCAGCGCGGCGCAGCAAAATGACCTTCGGCACCACGCTGCGTTAGTTTCCTGTAGATCTGCCCCTAAGTGATTTGCCCAGAATCACAGGAACCTGAGCCGACACCGAGACTCGAACCTGGTTTCCCAGCTCCAAAGCAGGCACCTCTGGCCGTAAGGCCACAACCTCTCCCCAACCTCCACAACCTCTCACTTTGTATTTCGAGGCTTGCTCCATTCCTGATTATCTAGCATCTTAGAGGTTTTTTCACTGTTTTATGAGTCTTCTAGAGGCAATAATAGCTATTTTGTCTCTCACCGCTCGGTGTTCGTCGCTCGGCGGTTTGTCCTTTAACGTTGCCCGCATCTTCTGAAGTTTAGCAGGAGTTCCATCACCAGCGCCAAGTTTGGAGTTGAGCCTGCGTCACATTGATTCCCTGCTGCTGCCCTGAAAAGCAGGGCTTGGTTAGCATTTCACCTTTAAAGGGAAGGTCATGCAACATCAAACGCCATATGTACCGCCTTGCTATTTATTTTATTAACCCTCAGAGCATATATTTCCTTTTTTTTCCTTCAGAAATAAAAAATCCCCCCCCTTCCACCCCAACAAAATAAAACCAGTTCTGCCTTTGAGAAGAAAGCGGCATCGATAATACCCTAATAGCTACATTTGAACATCATACACATTTTCCCCCAACAGTTCGTATTCATATCATAAGTCAGTCAGTTATAGGTTATAAGGTTGAACCCCTTGCATGATCTTTATTTATTTCCTAAGGGACCATCCGATCCACCCCTTAATACCCCACATGCTGCCTCACTGCCCTATCCGCAGTCCGCCTCATTGATTCCTTGTTCCTCTCTCTCCCTAATCCACATACTCAGTGGTGCCCAGATTTCTGCCCCTCTTTTCCGCGCTCTACGCCCTCTCCGTGCACATACTGCTATTTCCCACCGATATACCACCTAGGGGCATATTAGCAAGGGCTGACGATATAATTATCGCCGCTTTAGCGTCCGTTTTCGGGCGATAAGCGGCGATAATTATATCGCAATATTATCAAGGACACGCTAGCGCGTGTTTCCTTGATGTAGAGCCCGTTTTTTCACAGCCTCGCCTCGCATCGCTAATGAGATGCAAAGAAGGCGTGGCTGTGAAAACAGCACATGAAAATATCGCGAAGGCAGCTTCGCAATATTAACAAGGAGGTGCAGCGATAAAAAAAATTGCGCTACCTCGGCCTTAACGCTGGAATTTAACGTCTGTTAAATTCCAGACTAAGGCATACTAATAATGGTAGGTGGATTATGCTGATACGACCACAGGGTCGTATCAGCAATGTTATCGCTGTTTTCCATGGAACATCGCTGGAAAACCAGCGATGTTCCATGGCAAACACCGCTATCGCTGAAATATTATCGCCATAGCGCTATGCATTGTAAATATAGCGTTATCATGGCGATAATTTTCAGCGATAGCCGGCGATAATATTTCTATCGCTATGTGGGGCCAGCGATAATTATCGCTGGCCCTTGTTAATATGCCCCCAAGAGTCTACCCATCCACTGTTGACTGGTTGGTAGAACAAAGTCCAGCCAGTGAGTGGCTAAGCAGAGCCTTAGTAAGAATACCTGAGCCTGCCATGACACTGCAGTATCGCCCACCCGTGGCACGATCAACTGCGGCGACATATCTATCCGGCGCCCCAGCTGCAATTCCAAAATACCACTGACATCTCTTTTAAGAGTATCGAGACTGGGGCCGGATGCAAACATGTGAACAATATCAGCTGCATGACAACCGCAGCGGGGGCATTGTGACTCAGCAAAACCTCCCCACTTTGCAATCTTAGCCGGGGTAATGTAAAGGTTAAACCATGTTGTAAAGCATTGCATCTGTAGGTTGGCAGCTATGAACGATGTCTGGGCTAAATGCAACGAATCTTCAGCTTCCCCTGATCCAACTTGTAGGAGCACGTGCCAGTGATCGCAATGCTTGGTATCATCCTGCATTGTCTCATTTAGCAATTTATACATCATGCCCAGTGAATGTGCCCCCTTCAGCAGCAACTCAATCAACGCCACCCTAGCAAAGCTGCACCGTCCCCCACCCTTTTTAACCAAAAAGTCTCTTATTTGGAGATACTTAAAGAAATGCCCGTTCTCTACTCCCTACCTATCCTTGATCAGATCAAAATATACTATCCCCCCCTCATCCATTACATCCCCAACCATCCTCACTCCTTTTTCATGCCAACATTTCATAAACCCATCATTTAAAATACCTGGGAGTGACCCATTGTTATATATAGGGGTGTAAGAGTTCACACAACCCAAACCAATTTTTTCCGGACGCAGTCCAAACCTTAAATGTACAGATCGCAATCTTAAACCTAACCCTTTTAAAATAGCTGAACTCGGTGTGCCGCTGGAGACACCCTCTAGCTTCGGTTCCTAGTAATAATTCATATATTAAAATGTAGACCTCCCCCTCTGAACTTCCCCGTTTAGTAGCACAGCCATCTGCTGTAGGATCGAAGCCCAGTAATATAGCAGGAAGTTCGGAACAGCCCAGCCGCCTCTATCCCTTAGGAGCATCAAAAATGTCAACGCTCTCCGAGGGCAACAATTGGCCCAAAGGAATCTGGAAACCATCTGGTTTAGGGTCTTAAACCAACAGCTTTCTATCACCAGGGGAATGGCCCTAAAAAAGTACAACATTTTAGGCAAATTTAACATTTTGATGACATTACTTCTCCCAACCAATGTAAGTTTTAATTTGTCCATACAAGCAAAATCAGCTTTAAACTTTGGAAGTAGTGGGCCCAAATTTGCATCAACAATTTTAGTCACGTCTGCCATAATTTCTACCCCAAGGTATACTGCTTTCAGAACTACCCGATTATCGTTCAACTGTACCGCATTGCTAATCACAATGTGAGTTTTATTTTGATTAAGCCGGTAACCTGAGATATGCCCAAACATGTCGGCTTCCCTTTCAATTTCTACTAGGGCAACCTCAGTATTGGGAGTAATAATCGCTAAGTCATCAGCATGGGCCAAAATCATTGTGTCCTCCCCCTTACTGTGCATCAATGAAATATTACTATTCCTTTCGATCTTTCTAATTAGCGGGTCAATATATAAAGCAAACAATAGGGGGAGCAGGGGCAGCCCTGACGAGTCTCCCGGCTGATCGTAACTGTGTCAGACATTTCCCCCATTACCGCTATTCTGGCCACTGGGTTAATGTACATCATCGCAATAGCATTAATAAAGCCCCTAACCAACCTTTTATTCTCCAAAATTGCCTAAAAAAGGGCCAGGAGACCCTATCAAAAGCTATCCCTGCGTCCAGCAGAATTAGCGCCATAGGGTCTCCGGCAATCTTTGAGGCATCAAACAGCGCAATAGTCTGCTGAATATGGTCCATGGTGCTGCAACCCGGAACAAACCCATGTTGGACTGGGGAAACCAATTTCTTGATTACCCCCGCGAGTCGTCTAGCTAGGATTTTAGCATAAGCCTTTATATCGCTGTTTACCAGCCTGATTGGGCGATAGGACACAAGCTCAATAACCGGTTTACCCTTTTTGGGGAATACAACTATATTATCCGATCTCCATGAGACTGGTGCCCCCCTACCAGATTGTGCCTCTTAGAACACTTCTCTCATAAGTTCCTGAAGGCACAGAGCTAGCTTCTTATACAGTTCCCAAGAAATAGAGTCTGTTCCTACCGCTTTCCCTATCGGAAGCAATTGAATTGCACCCCTTACTTCTTCATCCGTGATAGGGGCCTCTAACATTTCCCTTTCTTCTAACGATAGGCTCTCCCCTGGTAAGCCCACCAGATACTCCTCTATTTCTTTTTCCCCATAATTAGCCTCTTCGGTGTATAGCTGCTGATAAAACCGCTGAAATGCTGCCCGTATCACCGTAGGTTCAGAAACTAAGCCAATCGTTGGATCCTAAATTTCTTTAATCCCCCCCTGGACTATCCGCTGTCTTGTACACATTGCGAGCAAATGCCCCACTCTCTCATTGCATTCATACATTTTGCTGTGCCAAGCTGTGTATTTCCCTGCAGCTTTTTTTGCCTAGATATCGAATATTGTTGATCTTACCACTGCCACTCTTGCTTGTGCCTGATCAATATCCCCCCTAATTGTGATTGCCCCCACCAGCTGTGTTTCTGCCTCTAATAACTCCCCATACAATGCCTGTACATGGTTTTTTTCCTTCATCTGAGATGCACAGCCATATCTTGATGTCTCCCTCCTTATCCCTGCTTTTAGGGTATCCCAATTCACATCAAGCCATGTACTTCCCTTATTCTCAGCTATAAATCTTGGTATCCATTTCGTCATATGTTTAATATATTCTTCATCATAAAGGAGTGCTCTGTCAAAGGTCCAGCGTGACATGGGGGACCTCTTAGTTTGTGTTGCAATTTCTAAAACCAGCGGGTTGTGGCCAGACATGACACAAGGAAATTAAAAAATATGACATGTCAGCAGTTCCTCCTGAGACACCAAAAAATAGTCCAGTCTTGCATGTACCTGATGTGGGGCGGAGAAAAAGGTATAACCAGGGTCCTGAGGTTCTTGCATGGCCCACACGTCAGATAACCCATACGTCATACATAAATATGCTAGAGATTTAAAGACCTTGGGTTTCCGGCCTTGATATGATCTTTCCCCTAACTTAATGCTACCAGAATTGGTATTAATATTAAAGTCCCCACAGATTATTAGGGGGAGTGGCCAGCCGACTAGCTCAGTATTCAGCCAAACAAGCAAAGCAGGGTCATCCAATACAGAGCCATACACTGAGCAGAGCGTGAAAAAGCTATTGTCAGTGCAACATTGTGTAATAACCCATCTGCCCATTTTGTCCGGGAACCTAGCTCTTCCTTTACGGGCCATAATAGCAACCCCTCGTGTTCGTGTTCTCTGTGACGTGCTAGAAACCAGATGATAACCTGCCAATTCTGCCACCTCCCGTCTGCCTGCCTCAATATGTGTCTCCTGCAGACACACTATGTCCGCCTTTCAATGTTGTATGTCTTCATTAATCCTTCGTTTTTTAAGGGGATTATTTAAACCACAAATATTAATAGATGCAATCCTTAGCTTACCCATTCACCCATATAACCAGTACCGGCTTCTGCAGATTCACAATGTCTAATAATGCCTTCTCCCCAAAGCCAACCCCTTGGACCGACCCCCTACCTGAACCCCCCCCACCACCCTTCCCCCAATAACCAGGCAAAATAGGTCCAAAGACCCTTGTGATGCCTCCTGCATGATGCTGCAACCCACCACCACCCACCACGATTCTGCTAAACCAGAAGTGGAAAACTCTAGTCACAACCAATCTAAGTTAAGATAAGAAAAAAAGTAAAAGAAGGAAGATCACACAAGAAAAGGGGGCACATCCCCAGAATGTTCATGGGCAATTGCTATGCCCATACTAGATTCCTTCTATTTCCCTGCCCCCGATATTTCTTGTAGGAAATCTTGGGCCTGTATTTCAGAGGAGCACACCATCGGGTTCCCCTTGTAAATAACCTTGGGCCGGGCTCAGTAAAAACACTTTACACCCCAACTTCTGAAAAGATGCAATCAATTCCTGAAGCCTTCACCTTCTTTCCACGGTTGTATGGCAGAAATCCGGCCTAACAAAGAAGGTATGCCCTTCGGCAGACCATCTGGCCTCGGGCCTTGCTTTATCAAATACTGCCTGTCTCAGGAGGAAGTTCCCCAAAAAAATTAGAATGGCCCTGGATTTCTCATTGGGATCGCTCTGACCCCTTCTCTTTTTTAACATGAGTGGAAATCAGTGAACTCTTTGCACCTCTGTGTCCCAGTCCCAGTGAGCCAGTTCGGGTAGGGCCCCCATCGAAGGCATATCACGAATCCTCTGATATCGTCCCCTTCGGCATTTTCTGGTATTCCCAAAAGTCTCAAATTGTTTCACCGCTGGCGATTTTCGAAGTCCTCCAACTTCCACATGACGTCCGCCATCCTGGTCTCATTTGCTGAGACTTGCTGACCAGTGGCCTCGGCCCTGGCCTCCAGTGCTACAACTTGCTTTTCCAATGCCGTTGTTCGGTCTGAAATTTCTGTGCAAGCCTTGCTAACTTTTCGATTAGCTCCTTGTAGTTTCTTTGTTGCCAAGTGGGCCCTCTTAGCTCTTGTCGTGCTTCTCCTTGTGCAAAAACAACAGTTGATGGACAGAATGCAGAACAATGTCATACATTCACCCCAGTACAGAGATCTGGGCCTAAATCCATCGTTTTTTTGCTCACCATGCCATTCCAGTTTGGACCCAGCCATATGCAAATCAGTCTTGACCCTGTGCCTCATGGGAACAGTCCAGCCCGAACTGCCAAGCCAGGTCCTCCCTGGACTGGAAACAAGCATCCTAGGACCGGTTTCGGGGTTTCACCCCTCTTCAGCCAGGATAGCTTGATTCCAGTGGCATGGAGAGCACGGGACCCACGTCTGGGCATACCCGTCCCACTCGGGGTGACAAATGCAAAAACAACAGTTGATGGACAGAATGCAGAACAATGTCATACATTCACCCCAGTACAGAGATCTGGGCCTAAATCCATCGTTTTTTGCTCACCATGCCATTCCAGTTTGGACCCAGCCATATGCAAATCAGTCTTGACCCTGTGCCTCATGGGAACAGTCCAGCCCGAACTGCCAAGCCAGGTCCTCCCTGGACTGGAAACAAGCATCCTAGGACCGGTTTCGGGGTTTCACCCTCTTCAGCCAGGATAGCTTGATTCCAGTGGCATGGAGAGCACGGGACCCACGTCTGGGCATACCCGTCCCACTCGGGGTGACAAATGCAAAAACAACAGTTGATGGACAGAATGCAGAACAATGTCATACATTCACCCCAGTACAGAGATCTGGGCCTAAATCCATCGTATTTTTGCTCACCATGCCATGCCAGTTTGGACCCAGCCATATGCAAATCAGTCTTGACCCTGTGCCTCATGGGAACAGTCCAGCCCGAACTGCCAAGCCAGGTCCTCCCTGGACTGGAAACAAGCATCCTAGGACCGGTTTCGGGGTTTCACCCTCTTCAGCCAGGATAGCTTGATTCCAGTGGCATGGAGAGCACGGGACCCACGTCTGGGCATACCCGTCCCACTCGGGTGACAAATCCAAAAACAACAGTTGATGGACAGAATGCGGAACAATGTCATACATTCACCCCAGTACAGAGATCTGGGCCTAAATCCATCGTTTTTTGCTCACCATGCCATTCCAGTTTGGACCCAGCCATATGCAAATCAGTCTTGACCCTGTGCCTCATGGGAACAGTCCAGCCCGAACTGCCAAGCCAGGTCCTCCCTGGACTGGAAACAAGCATCCTAGGACCGGTTTCGGGGTTTCACCCTCTTCAGCCAGGATAGCTTGATTCCAGTGGCATGGAGAGCACGGGACCCACGTCTGGGCATACCCGTCCCACTCGGGGTGACAAATGCAAAAACAACAGTTGATGGACAGAATGCAGAACAATGTCATACATTCACCCCAGTACAGAGATCTGGGCCTAAATCCATCGTATTCTCCTTGTATCTGCTTTAAAGTAGAATAGATTAGCCCCATCGAGGGAGGTTATTCTGCCGCTGCCTCTGATTCAGGGAATAGTTTAGCTATTTCTTGCGGAGTGCCTTCCCCTCCTGGCCCCCCATCCTCTACCAAAAAGTGAGTAGATGAATAGTCCCACTTCAGTTAGCTAGTCCTGCTGTGCTCTGATTCCGATACCCTAATCTCAGGCCTCTTTCCACCTGTATTTCTCCTCCTTTTTTGGGAGGACAACTGTTTTTGAGTACCTGGATTAGGTAAACAGCTGTCCGAGTCAGCTCCAGAATTATTCAAGTCTGTGTCCCCATTCTCGCTTGCACTAGATATTTCTGAGTCGTCATTAAGGGAGAAAAATGTCTCCCCTTCTAGGGTCCCCCCAACCTTGGACTGTATCTGGTTGATGTTTGTTTCTGGTATCACCCTCGGATTCCCCTCCTTAATGTTATTGCTGTTGTTTGGCATGCTTAGAGTCCCCAGCCCATTTGCTTCCCCCTTAGTTGGCTCTCCCTGAGCAAGTGTCAACAGATCCATACTCACATTGTTAACCGGGGGAAGACCGCCAGTGCCAATAGCCATTCTCGTCAAGCTCTCACCAGACACTTCCAAGGCTGCCTCGTTTTCCCCCACCTGTCTGCGTCCGGAGAACATCCCAGGAATCACCCGCTGCTTAGATGTCTCAGCCTTCTCGCTGGGATACTGCTCTCTGGGTTTCGCTTTGCTGCCTGTCTCCGCCTCCTTGCGTCCCGCATGGAGAGTAGCGTCCACTGTCTTTTGTCTGGTTGGCTTCTTCTGGACAGTGAGAGCACCGCGCAGACCTCCGACAGCTCCAGTCTCGGCATGGTCCCTGGGGGGCTTGAGCTGTTTTGGTGGCATCGTAGCCCTCTGGAGCAGTGCTCCCACCTCCGCACCGGCCGTCCAGGAGTTTCAGCGCAGCGTGGACCAGCAGGTACACAAGTTTTTTGATTCTGGCTCCAATTCCGCAAGTCCTTTATATTGTGTCCGTTTCATCCTCCAAGCTCCAACTCCTTGATGGGGATCATCTAGGTAAGCGTTCGGTGTTTCCCCGAGTTTTCCCTTAAGCCATATTACTACAGCCGAGAATTACCACGGAGCAGTAGGTGGGTGGCTCCCTCAGCAGTTACACAGCCGCCATCTTGCCGCCTCTCAAGCTTCAGAGCATATATTTCAAGTCAATATACTGTACTGTTTCTTCGTTCAGTATTTTACATCTTAGCTCATGGATACTGCACAGAATGTCATGCAGCCACCTCCATTTTTACAAAGGCCTGGTAAACAGGAAATAAATTGGAGACAATGGCTACTGATGTTTTTGATAACCTTCCTTCCATACCATCTGCAGGTGCTGAATCTCTGTGGAATGTTTATGTGGAAGCTAAAGAGAGGTTAAAGAAACAATTTTCGGATGCACCTAGCGTGCTTTTGGAGAGGCACACTTTTTGTAATCGTAAACAAGCTAGTGACGAATCTGTTGAAGAACATATTGCACATTGTAATTGTAATTGTAACTGACATTTGTAGAGCGCATTATCACCGTCAGGTCTCTAAGCGCTGTGAGAGAAAGCCCTACCCTAGAGCCTGAGATGTTATAAATTAGGTTGAGACCCAGACTTCCGCAAAGAGAACTGTTTTTAGCTTCTTCCTAAAAGGCAGAAGGGCGTGGTCCTTGCGCAGATTTTCCGGCAGCTTGTTCCAAAGTGGAGGAATAGAGTTTGAAAAAGCTCTTCCTCCTTTAGAGGTCAAGCTAAAGCGGGGGCAGGTCAACAAACCGGCATCCGAGGAGCGGAGCACCCTGCTCGGTGTGTAGTTGCCTAGGCGGTCTTTTATGTACATTGGGGCTTGGCCATAAATGGCTTTGTGCGCAATACAAAGGACCTTAAACTTGATTCTCTGTCTGACCGGGAGCCAGTGCAGTTGACGTAGGAGGGAGGAGGCGTGGGCCTTCCTTGGAAGTCTAAAAATAAGTCTAGCCGCATCGTTCATGATAACCTGAAATCTGGCCAACAATTTGTCCGGGAGGCCGATATACAGGGCATTCCCGTAATCTAATCGCGACACTATCATCGCTGATACAGCCATTCTAAGTGTGGCGAAGGTGAGGAGAGGGGCAAGTTTTCGTAGCTGTCTTAGCAGTCCGACACAAGTTCCTACTACTGCCGACACCTGCTGAGTCCTGGAGAACTTGGCATCAATTTTGATGCCCAAGCTTTTTACTGCCAGGGCTGGTTTGGGGTTCGAGCCCAGTTCTTGTGGCCAAAAGAGGTCGCTCCAGGGACTGGAATCTGTGGTTATAGCCAGTATCTCGGTCTTATCAGGATTAATTTTAAGAGAGTTGGCCGTCATCCAGTTAACCGTAAATTTTAGAATGTTTTGCATTCTTGTGTGAGCGACTGGAGAATTATCATTATGGATGATAATTTGAGTGTCATCAGCGTAGTTATAAATCTGACACTCCATGAGATTCAGTGCAGCTATCAAGGATTGCAGGTAAGTGTTGAAAAGGAGGGGTGACAACGCCGAACCCTGTGGTACCCCACATAGTAGTTTTCCGGGGCCAGATACATGGTCGGCCAACTGTACTCTCTGTGATCGGTCTTTAAGGAAAGATGTGAGCCATTTAAGGGCCGTGCCCTGGATGCCTAGCTCCGACATCCGCGACAGAAGTTGGTCATGATTGACCGTATCAAATGCCGTGGATAGGTCCAGCAAAACCAGGGCACATGGCTTTTTCTTATCGGCCCTAAGCCTAAGCTCGTCTAGGACTGCCAGCATTTCCATTTCCGTGCTGTGATGGGCCCTATACCCTGCCTGATTGGTTTGCAGGAGTTGGTTTACTTCTAAATGGTGTGACAGGGATGTCAGCACATGCTGTTCCAGCACTTTCGCCAAAAAAGGGAGTTGGGAGATGGGCCTAAAGGTTTTTAGGTTATTCACGTCTGCCCCTGGTTTTTTCAAAAGTGGGATGACACGAGCTTCTTTGAAGTCGGTGGGGACATGACCTAATTCTAGGGATTGGTTTAATAGCGAAAGGACTTCCCTTTCTATCCCTGGTAGTGCCAGCTTGAAAATCCTCGGTGGACAAGGGTCAGCCGGGGACCCCGACTTAACCCGCCCCCATAAGGGGGACAGGGAATCAGAGGTGAACTTAGGGAAAACGGTGAGTGGTGTGTCATATATGGGAAACAGAGGTTCTGGTGCTAAGGGACAGTAGACATTGGGGGTGAGATCAATCTCCTTCAATAGATCTGTTGCTTTTTTTAAAAAGGACTGGAATTTGTCGCAATCTTCCGAACCCACAGAGGGCTTCAGTTCCTGAGCTTGTCTCAGCTCTTTTAGAATCCGAAAGGTTTCTTTTTGTGCGTTGTCTGCAGATGATATCCTAGTTTCATAGAATTCAGCTTTCCTTGTTAAGATTGCTTTTTTATAGGCTGCAAACCTAGATTGATATTCCAGACATTACGAGTCTTAGCTTCATCTTGTGAGTTTGAGAACTCGGTGGATATCTACTTCAGAGACCAGTTCGTTTTTAATTGTTACTCTAAAAAATGCAGGAAAGGTTACTTACTTGTAGGAATCCTCTACTCTCAGAAGTAATTGATATCGCCAAAAGTATTGAAAGATCGATCATCTCCACTCAAGCATTAGCCAATCATGAGAATCATTCTCCTGTGTCTCTTATATCTGAGGAGAATACTATAGCTGCCATTAAATCTGGTAAGAACTTTAGTTTACAGTCCAGTTGTCATAGATGTGGGCCTAGAAACCCTTTAGGCAACAATGTGTTTTGTCCCGCTACTGGGAAAAGATTCTGGAAATGTAGGAGAATAGGAGGACACTTTCAGTCTGTCTGTAGAGCTCGGAATAATTGTTCTAATTTTAGGACAAAATCCTGGTTTCCAGAGAAACTCCAGGAACATTAATGCAGTTGAAGCTAATGTTCTGGATTACTGTAGTAATATTGATCTCCAGGGAAATGTTAGTAATGTGAATATGGTTGAAACTGAGGTTCAGGATTGTTCAAGGAAGTTCACTAATATTGTTCTGACTGTGAACTGTAACCAAACAGGTACTGAAGTGAAATGTTCTGTATGTCAAGCTGTGATCAGGGAAAATTCCATCCGAGTCATGGCTGACTCTGGTGCTCCTGTCACTACTTTGTCTGACAAAACTTTCTTTTATTTTTGGCATACTTCTTTTAAACTGGAAGCTCCTGATATTTCTCCCAAAGCGTTTGGGGATAAGGAAATCGATTTACTAGGATTTTTTCACTCTGCAGTGGAAATTTTGGGTAGGCGTGTCCATACTAAAGTATATGTAGCTACCAACTGTGAGGATGTAGTTGCATGGATGGATTTAGCAGAATTGGGGAAACATATAGAACCTGGTCACGATAACCCCATAGTCCTGGGACAAGTACCCAAAGTGTGTGAAGGTGGTTTTTATCTACAATCCTGTTTCTGTTGTTCCTTTACATACTGAGCCTTGGAGCCCTGTTGCTTTGGATTCTGGGACAGATTTCTATTGGTATTGATTGATTTCCATTCCAATTTGATTCATTATTCCTTTGTTGAATCCATTTCCACACAGTTAGTTCTATCTTTTCTCCAGGATCTTTTTACTTTAGACGGTTCTCCCAAAGAAATTCTTACGGACTTTTCCACTCATTTTGTCTCAAGGCAACTTATACATTTTATTTTCAAACATGATATTAAACACTATCAAGTTGCATTGTATGACCATTCTGTTGATCAGTTGGTTGCCAGAACAAACTGTTTTCTGCAAAAAAAACATCCAGTCTGCTCTTTCCACTGGCGTTAATGTAAAGGAGTTCTTGAAAGACAGGGATAGAATTTATCATTGCACCCCGCATCCTGTTCCTGTGTCAGGACTCACCCCTTTTGAGTTATTAACAGGGAGCAAGTGTTTAACAAACGTTTTTTCTGACGTCAGACATCTGGAATCAGTATATGTATGTCATGATGAGCTACAGACGGAACAGAATAGTTGTAAACCGCATTCTGCGGTTTCTGACTTCATGTTTGGGGAAAAATGTGTTTCTGGAAACTGGGTTCTTTTTAAGAAGCCTTTTGATATCAGGAAAGGGAAGTCTGTCTTCCAGATTGAGAGCATTACCAGGAATGCTGTTTTGTTACACGGTATGGGTTGGTGGAATAAAAACAAGCTGGTTCCTGTTTCTGATACACAGGTGCAGACATCAACCTGCAATTCATGGGAAACCTCATTTTCTTGAGTCACATATGAACATAGAACATTTGCAGAAGTATTGTAAAGGTCATTTGTTTGCTCAAGCCTGACTTGACAATGGCGCTCACTTCCATTCTCCATCAACAGTGTCAACGAATGAAAACTCTTCAAGCAGTGCCGACTGACCTACTCATTCTTAAGGCACCTGGGATCTTGGAATTCAGGTAGAATCCTTCGTCCGACCAGACTCCTCAGTTTTCAGTTTCCCTAGTTAGTTGCTTACAACAAAAAAGCTGGCAAGAAAAATGGCTGGGTTATGATGCAGCAGATGTTGGTGGTAATAAGGCAATGCCCATTCCAGGAATGTGCATACCCTGGGGTGGTAGCACCAGGGCCATATGCATCATTTTTTCATGCAACGCAGCTAGATGACTTTGTGCGCTGCGCTGTGTGAAAGGGAGAGGGCAGAACTGCCCCACACTTACCAATATGTGGTGCCTTCCTGCTCTCTGCCTGCACTGGCGCACAATCTGCTGCCTAGCACCAACGCAGGCACCCTTGCGCCATGGTGCAAGGGTGACTGCTGTGCAGGCAGGATTGTTTTTCTGCAGGAAGGGACACCTTCCTGCACAAAAACAATCCCTAGCGGCTTTTTCCTCTTTCTAAGTGTGTGGAAACAATGAGGAGAAATAAAGATATTTCTCCTCGTTGTGCCTCTATCGGGAAGGTGTACAATGTTGACTTATTCTCAGGTTTACCAGTCTTGGCAAAACTGGGAATACGCTACAGTCCATAGGTGGATGGATGGGAAGACAACTCTCCTCCCATGTAACTTCTTCCCGTGCAGAATAACGCAAGGCTGCCTTGCGTTACACTAGATTTACCAAGCCACGCATGGCCACGTAAGGTAGCCTTGCATGACTTGGTAAATCTGACTTACGGATTGCGTTGTCCTTGTGACACCTTGCGTGACGCGAGGGCCACAAAGTCCTATGATAATTCTGGCCCCAGTGTCTCCCTGGACTTTACTCCATACAATTGGCTCTGGCAGAAGGCCTCCGATATTCTGATTTCACAATGATTGATTCAAAGCGTCACTCATCATATGAGATATAGACGTCTGCCATCTCTCAGTGGGTCATGCCCATGCCTGCTTCTCAAATTCACAGCAGTGAGGGTCTATTTCTGATGGCTTCAGGTGTGCTCCTCATCCTGGATGCATTCACCAAAGACTGGATTCCTTCTTGACAGGATCTCTTGCGTCATTCATCTGGTTCCTGGGCCTTTTCCCAGTCTGTTTCCCTTGACGTCAGCCTCAGGTTGGCAGAACTCTGGTGATGGAGAGAAACCAAGAAACTCCAGGCCTCCAGAAAGGGTGAACGCTTGCGAGGGCCCTTCCTGCTAGTGTTCAGGTCTTGCTCCTGCAAGCTTACACCAACACCACCATATGAAGTTCAGAACTGGGAGACACCACAAACACACTAGGGTGCATAAAACTGTGGTTGTCCATCGGTCCGGGTGACATCATCAAATTCTTGCATGTTCTGTGCCTTTCTACTGTACCTGAGAGTCTCAGCTCAGCCCCTTCTGTGTTCCATGGTATGACTGAAAACTGTAAGAAGCTGCAGTAAATGTGCTACCTGTCACTTCCATGTGTCAGAGAAGACACAGGACGTCACTGAAGTCACAGGGGGCCTGGATGCTCACAGACATGGTGCCTCCTGATTATCACTATCCTGTGTGTCTACTAGACACAGGACGTCACTGAAGTCACAGGGGGCCTGGATGCTCACAGACATGGTGCCTCCTGATTATCACTATCCTGTGTGTCTACTAGACACAGGACGTCACTGAAGTCACAGGGGGCCTGGATGCTCACAGACATGGTGCCTCCTGATTATCACTATCCTGTGTGTCTACTAGACACAGGACGTCACTGAAGTCACAGGGGGCCTGGATGCTCACAGACATGGTGCCTCCTGATTATCACTATCCTGTGTGTCTACTAGTGTCCATGTTTGAAAATAAGGCCATGTCTAAACTCCTATTTCCTGCAGCCCGTTTCACTGCATGTGCTGGGGGGAGATTTCAATGCCGTCATGAATGCCAGCTGGGGCTGGGTGTGCTTGAGTCATCTTGGGGTGTAAGGCCCTTATTTACGGGGATTAGGCATAGGGCAGCGCAGCTCTGCACTAATCCAAAGTGAAAGGACAGGAATTCACTGTATTCATGCAATACAGTGCATAGCTGTTCTTTCTCCCTGCACTAGCAACTTATCAGCATCCTAGTGCCAATGCAGGCACCCTTGTGCCATGGTGCAAGGGTGCCTGTGTTGTCCGCAGGATTGGGTTTTTTTTTCAGGAAGGGGGATTTAAATTAACAAGAAGAAAAACCGTACCTTACCCCCGCATCTCTCCTCAAAGTCCCTCCGCACCGCTGGAACAGGAAGCACATCCAGGCTCCCCTAAGCCAATCAAAACGCTGCAATGCAGTGTTGTGATTGGTCTGAGTCCCATGGTTCAGTGCTCAGCCAGGGATTAGGGGACCTGGGCATGTTCTACACCCAGGCAGTAATGCAGCCTGGGTGGAGGACATGCAAAGTGTGCATGAATGTTTGGCCTGCCCGAGAGGGCCGGCCAAACATTCATGCGCGCTTACAAAGTGTGCTCACCACTCCCCCTGCTCCTGTCGTCAGAGCAGCCCCTCCCCCCTGCAAAGCTGCCACAGCAGGGCAAAGTAAAGTGATAATAACCTTGAGTTATAAAGTGATAATAACCTTGAGTAATAAAGTGATAATAACCTTGAATTATTATCATTTTATTTTTCCTTTATTTCACTGCTGCAAAGCAGTGGGGCGACGCTCCTCAGCCTTAGCGGCGGAGCCGCCACTGTCTCTTCTACCCTTGGATGACGGCATCCTTGGTAGATTCCTGAGGGCCCTGACCCTTCCAGGTTTTTCTGAGACAGATAGAATGCCACCTGCTGTCAGTCTATTGCAGGCCGGTAAATTCCATGGCCCTAATAATCTCCTACGAAACCTTTTAAAAAGCAGTTGAGTTTTCTCCGCGGTGACCCCTCCAGCTCAATCACGGCGAGAGTTGAGGGCTGTCTGCTGCTGACATGAGACTGACATCCTTCTGTTCAAACACAAACTGGGTGAACCCCTCATCTCCCGCCAGTCTTACAGGCCATTTCCCTGCTGAACACAGAGACCAAGATTCTGGCAAAGTTATTTGTGAGCAGGCTGCAGGCAGCGGCGTCCTCCTTCGCCCAGAACAATCTCTCAGACTTCACCCCTCAGATTGACGCCATTGAGCCTGCTGCCCCTTCCTGCTCGTTTGATAAAGCTGACTCTCTGCAGTGTATTCTAGTAACTGGACCATTAGACACCAGGGGCCTCGTTTACAGCATTTTGGCATAGGACAGCGCCGCAGGTCTTCTTGCAGCACTGCCCTATGCCAATGTGAAAGGGAAGGAATGCATCATATTCAAGTAATACGGTGCATTCCTGTCATTTCTCCCTGTGCTGGCTCCGTTTCAACAGCCTAGCGCCAACGCAGGCATCCTTGGACCATGGAGCAATGATGCCTCTGTGCATGCAGGATTGTTTTTCTGCAGGAAGGGGCACCTTCCTGCACGAAAACAATACTACAAGATGTTTTCCTCTTTCCATGTGTGCTGCAGAATACAGCAGACATGGAAAGAGGACAAAATGAGAAGAAATTAAAAACATTGTCCTCGTTGCGCCTCACCTCTGGAGGCGTAAGGGTTTGGCGCTTCCCCAGGTTCACATGCTCTGGTGAATCTGAGGAAGTGTCAGAACCCATTGGTGTTGCAGGAGAAAACCCACGGAATGCCTCCCGGCTGCAGAGTAATGCAACGCAGCGATTTGCGCTGCGTCGCTTAACTCATGATTTATGAGGCCACTCAAAGACACGCAGGGTGGCTTTGTGTGGCTTCATAAATCTTTATGAGAGACCTGCGTCATGCATGTACCACTTTATGTTGTGCAAAAATGATGCAGGGCTCTCAGAAATAAGCCCACAAGAAGGTACTTGACTCGGGTGAGCTGTGTTTCCACTTTAGAGTTCTTAGGAGATTTTTTTTGCCAATCACTCCTGTTGACAAGACCAAGAGTGATAGAATGAGAGATTAAACTGAGCCTTGGTCTGGAACTCATCTCCTGTTACACCCTTTGCCTCTTTTCTTTCTCCTCCTGCATCATCTCTCAGAATATTAAATCTATTGAGAGCATCCTTTCATAGGACCTCCTTTTATTGCCTTCTGTTTTTCAGTCCCGCTTAACAGACAATCATGCAGGTTGCACCTTGCTTCTTCTGTGTGGACAACATAGACTTGCTTGTGTGCTGTGTGTGATTATCCTTGGGTCATGTCAGCTTCACTTTTGGCAGGACACAAAAGCCCATGTCAGTGGTGTCTGTGCTTATCCTTGGGTCTTGCCAGTTCTGTCTTTGGGGCAACCCATAGCCCCACAATGGTGGTGTATTTGGTTATCCATTGGTTGTGCCAGCACAGCTTAGTGGACCCCTTAGGTCCATGTCAGTGGTGTCTGTAGTCATCCTTTGATTGTTCCAGCACAGCTCAGTGGACCCCTTCGGCCATGGCAGGGGTGTCTGTGGTTATCCTTGACTTGTGCCAGCTCTGCTTCTGGGAAGGCCAATAGGCCCACCATGTTGGTGTCTGTGGTTATCCATTGGTTGTGCCAGCACAGCTCAGTGGACCCCTTAGGCCATGGCAGTGGTGTCTGTGGTTATCCTTGTCTTGTGCCAGCTCTGCTTCTGGGACAACTAATAGGCCCACAATGGTGGTGTCTGTGGTTATCCATTGGTTGTGCCAGCACAGCTCAGTGGACCCCTTAGGCCCATGGCAGTAGTGTCAGTGGTTATCCTTGGCTTACACCAGTTCCACTTCTGGTAGGACTCTAAGACCCATGGCAGTGGTGTCTGTTGTTATTCTTGACTTTTTGCCAGTTCTGCTTCTGGGGCATCCCATAGACCCACAATGGTTGGGTCAGGGGCTATTCTTGGGATGTGCCAGCTCCGCTTGTGGGGGACTCCAAACGCCCATGGCAGTGGTGTCTGTGGTTATCTTTAGGTTGTGCCAGCTTTATTTTTGGGTGGACTCCATAGGCCCACAGCAGTGGTGTCTTAGATTATCCTTAGGTCGTATCAAAGACACTCCTAGTAGGCCCGATAGCTCTTTCATGTGGTACCCATCGTTATGCTTTAGTCACACAATCTCTAGTTCTGAATAGGCTCTCCAGTTCCAGCTACAGGTGGTGCCTGGAGGTCTCCTGTGTTTCTCCTTTCATTGATTCTGGCTCGACCTGGTCCTGTTCTGATATTAAGTTACTCATTCATCAGAGACTGGAAGACTGACAAGTTAAATGTTGTGGATGCATGTAAGCACACCATTGTCCCTCGCACACTGTTCTGCTTCTCATGCTGCTGAGGCCCAGCTATAGGTTCACTGTCTCAAGTTAGGAGCACACAGCAGGCCTCCCACATGACACCAAAATACTTTCCACATGGACCTGCTCACAGCCATCATCAGGAAACACGAACTCAACATCATCTCCTACACCGACGACACCCAGCTTATTCTCTCCCTCACCAACGAACCCACAGTCGCCAAGAGCAGCTTTCACAATGGATGAAGGCTATTGCCGCCTGGATGAAGAACAGCTGCCTCAATCTCAACTCAGAGAAGACCGAAGTCCTCTTCGTGGGCTCCACCCCCTCTGCCTGGGATGATCCTGGTGGCCAGCAGCACTTGGAACCTCCCACAGACAAAGCACGGAACATCTCCATGATCCTGGACTACTCGCTCACCATGAGCCACCAGATGAACGCCATCTCATCATCCTGGTTCCATACGCTACACCATGTCAAAAAGATCTTTAAGTGGATACCCACCGAGTCCAGAAAGACAGTCACCCACGCACTCATCAGCAGCAGAATCGACTAATGCAACGCAGTCTATCCTGGCATCACCCAGAAACTCCTCAAGAAACTCTAGAACATTCAGAACGCCTCCACCAGATTCATCCTCAACATCCCTTTCCACATGCATATCACTGGCCACCTGAGAGACCTCCACAGGCTCCCAGTCAATAAAAGAATCACCTTCAAGCTCCTCACACATGCCTACAAAGCTCTACACAATGTAGAGCATGTGTACCTTAACCACCACCTTGCATTCCACTCACCCACCAGAGACCTCGGCTCCACCCAACTGGCCCTGGCTACCATCACATGTATGTTACAATCAATGTGGGGGGAAAGAGAAGCTGTGATCCATTCGGCTTCCAATGGTTAGTGCAAAAATCAAAGAGGGGGGAGAATGGACCACTTGTCCTGTATAACCAGGGTCTTTGTTCGTGTGGGAACCGTCATAAAAAACCCTCATATATGTACACAGGCGATTGGCGGTATATCTTGATTCTCCGCCTCAGTGTACTGTTACAAAAGACACACAATTGATGGACGGAATGCAGAACAAATCAAAACATTCACCCCCAGTCAAGAGATCTGGGTTAAATCCATCATTCTTTTGCTCACCATGCCACCCCAGTTTAGACCTGGCCATATGCAAATCAGTCTTGACCCTGTGCCTCATGGGAACAGTCCAGCCCGAACTGCCAAGCCAGGTCCTCCCTGGACCGGAAACAAGCATCCTAGGACCGGTTTCGGGGTTTCACCCCTCTTCAGCCAGGATAGCTTGATTCCAGTGCCACAGTGAGCCCAGGACCCACGTCTGGGCATACCTGGCGCACTTAGGGCGAGAAAGCAAAAGACACACAATTGATGGACGGAATGCAGAACAAATCAAAACATTCACCCCCAGTCAAGAGATCTGGGTTAAATCCATCATTCTTTTGCTCACCATGCCACCCCAGTTTAGACCTGGCCATATGCAAATCAGTCTTGACCCTGTGCCTCATGGGAACAGTCCAGCCCGAACTGCCAAGCCAGGTCCTCCCTGGACCGGAAACAAGCATCCTAGGACCGGTTTCGGGTTTCACCCTCTTCAGCCAGGATAGCTTGATTCCAGTGGCACAGTGAGCCCAGGACCCACGTCTGGGCATACCTGGCGCACTTAGGGCGAGAAAGCAAAAGACACACAATTGATGGACAGAATGCAGAACAAATCAAAACATTCACCCCCAGTCAAGAGATCTGGGTTAAATCCATCATTCTTTTGCTCACCATGCCACCCCAGTTTAGACCTGGCCATATGCAAATCAGTCTTGACCCTGTGCCTCATGGGAACAGTCCAGCCCGAACTGCCAAGCCAGGTCCTCCCTGGACCGGAAACAAGCATCCTAGGACCGGTTTCGGGGTTTCACCCTCTTCAGCCAGGATAGCTTGATTCCAGTGGCACAGTGAGCCCAGGACCCACGTCTGGGCATACCTGGCGCACTTAGGGCGAGAAAGCAAAAGACACACAATTGATGGACGGAATGCAGAACAAATCAAAACATTCACCCCCAGTCAAGAGATCTGGGTTAAATCCATCATTCTTTTGCTCACCATGCCACCCCAGTTTAGACCTGGCCATATGCAAATCAGTCTTGACCCTGTGCCTCATGGGAACAGTCCAGCCCGAACTGCCAAGCCAGGTCCTCCCTGGACCGGAAACAAGCATCCTAGGACCGGTTTCGGGGTTTCACCCCTCTTCAGCCAGGATAGCTTGATTCCAGTGGCACAGTGAGCCCAGGACCCACGTCTGGGCATACCTGGCGCACTTAGGGCGAGAAAGCAAAAGACACACAATTGATGGACGGAATGCAGAACAAATCAAAACATTCACCCCCAGTCAAGAGATCTGGGTTAAATCCATCATTCTTTTGCTCACCATGCCACCCCAGTTTAGACCTGGCCATATGCAAATCAGTCTTGACCCTGTGCCTCTTTGGAACAGTCCAGCCCGAACTGCCAAGCCAGGTCCTCCCTGGACCGGAAACAAGCATCCTAGGACCGGTTTCGGGGTTTCACCCCTCTTCAGCCAGGATAGCTTGATTCCAGTGGCACAGTGAGCCCAGGACCCACGTCTGGGCATACCTGGCGCACTTAGGGCGAGAAAGCAAAAGACACACAATTGATGGACGGAATGCAGAACAAATCAAAACATTCACCCCAGTCAAGAGATCTGGGTTAAATCCATCATTCTTTTGCTCACCATGCCACCCCAGTTTAGACCTGGCCATATGCAAATCAGTCTTGACCCTGTGCCTCATGGGCACAGTCCAGCCCGAACTGCCAAGCCAGGTCCTCCTGGACCGGAAACAAGCATCCTAGGACCGGTTTCGGGGTTTCACCCCTCTTCAGCCAGGATAGCTTGATTCCAGTGGCACAGTGAGCCCAGGACCCACGTCTGGGCATACCTGGCGCACTTAGGGCGAGAAAGCAAAGACACACAATTGATGGACGGAATGCAGAACAAATCAAAACATTCACCCCAGTCAAGAGATCTGGGTTAAATCCATCATTCTTTTGCTCACCATGCCACCCCAGTTTAGAATTCTGTGTTTTGCTTTCTCGCCCTAAGTGCGCCAGGTATGCCCAGACATGGGTCCTGGGCTCACTGTGCCACTGGAATCAAGCTATCCTGGCTGAAGAGGGTGAAACCCCGAAACCGGTCCTAGGATGCTTGTTTCCGGTCCAGGGAGGACCTGGCTTGGCAGTTCGGGCTGGACTGTTCCCATGAGGCACAGGGTCAAGACTGATTTGCATATGGCCAGGTCTAAACTGGGGTGGCATGGTGAGCAAAAGAATGATGGATTTAACCCAGATCTCTTGACTGGGGGTGAATGTTTTGATTTGTTCTGCATTCCGTCCATCAATTGTGTGTCTTTGCTTTCTCGCCCTAAGTGCGCCAGGTATGCCCAGACGTGGTCCTGGGCTCACTGTGCCACTGGAATCAAGCTATCCTGGCTGAAGAGGGGTGAAACCCGAAACCGGTCCTAGGATGCTTGTTTCCGGTCCAGGGAGGACCTGGCTTGGCAGTTCGGGCTGGACTGTTCCCATGAGGCACAGGGTCAAGACTGATTTGCATATGGCCAGGTCTAAACTGGGGTGGCATGGTGAGCAAAAGAATGATGGATTTAACCCAGATCTCTTGACTGGGGGTGAATGTTTTGATTTGTTCTGCATTCCGTCCATCAATTGTGTGTCTTTTGCTCAGTGTACTGTTACAGCATCATCATTGGGTCTTTATTTTGTAAATATGCTGACCTCCACCTGGAGGAAGACCAACTGGTTTGTCAGTAGTGGCCAGAAATGAGAACAGAGGTTGTGTGCGTGCTCTGGTGTCGTGAGTTAAAATTCCCTACAGCACTTTATCACAAGTTTTTATTGGGGAAATTGTGATGTGGGAAATTAAAAAGGATAGTGGTGCGTGTGTAGATCCAGTTACTAATCCAACGCACTAATATTGGTCAACATGTTTCAGCCTCGTGGCAAACTCTAGAGGCTTTCGTCAGGACCGAGGTGTGTTCTAAGTGCGCATTATGGCTATTAAAAGATTGGTAAAATTTACCATCCTTGTAGTGTTAAGTCAGACCTGTAGTATCTGTACCTTGTTTTTGCCGTGCTAGGTCTCCTCGGGGTACCGATGAGCTAAAGGAAACCCGATTCGGTTTCTGCAAGTCACTCGCTTGTTCTAGCTCTGTGCGCGGTTCCCCGGGTGATCCTTCTCCTAACTTGCAACAAAGACCTTGAACACCCTGCCTCTCAACCTCAGGCAATCACCATCATTGCCTCAATTCAGGAAGAACCTCAAGACCTAGCTCTTCGACTTAACCAAGTGCCTTCGACGGACCAGCAGTTTGCCCCCGCCGGTGCCTTGAGACCCTTACGGGTGAGTAGTCACACTCTATAAGCCACCTGATTGATTGATTGACAATCATCACTCTACAAAACTAAGGATAGGCAGAATATTCTTATAATGCGGAGTTCCAGCCAAATTCTGCCAATTGCCATGTGGTGGAATTTATTTTTGCGCGCGGCTTCAGAATGGTAAGTTGGCAAGCGCAGGTGAGATTTGGCATTCTCTAGCACAATTTCTGGTCGCTTTTAGGGCTTCCTTCAAGATTTTTGTAATTTGGGCTGTCGCGGGCGGTCACGACCATTCGCAGTCAGAAGGCTGCAGCTTGAGTAGAAAATCTATTCGAGCGGCAGCAAAATCAACTCAAGTAGCTGCACCCTCTGGCGTGCCGCACGGTGCCATTCATGATGATGTTTCAGCGCAAAACGAGCTACTGCCGCTAAATCACAGCGGGAGCAGCGCAGCATGCCTATTTCTGCCTGTTTGCAGTACCCCACTGAATCTAGCAGGGTTTTTATGTAACTCTTCAGAATTCTGAGGATTCAAATTCTGCGAGTTCTTCACACCCCTATACAAAACAACACTGAAGCAACCATGCACACAAGTGGAGTAACCTCTCAACCCTCCATGCACACAAGTGGAGTAACCTCTTACTAAACCAACTATGCACACAAGTGGAGAACCTCTTACTCAACCAACCATGCACACAAGTGGAGTAACCTCTTACTCAACCAACCATGCACACACGTGGAGTAACATCTCAACCCTCCATGCACACAAGTGGAGTAACCTCTTACTCAACCAACCATGCACACAAGTGGAGTAACATCTCAACCCTCCATGCACACAAGTGGAGTAACCTCTTACTCAACCAACCATGCACACAAGTGGAGAACCTCTTACTCAACCAACCATGCACACAAGTTGAGAACCTCTTACTCCACCAACCATGCACACAAGTGGAGTAACCTCTTACTCAACCAACCATGCACACACGTGGAGTAATCTCTTACTCAACCAACCATGCCCACAAGTGGAGAACCTCTTACTCAACCAACCATGCACACAAGTGGAGAACCTCTTACTCAACCAACCATGCACACAAGTGTAGTAACCTCTTACTCAACCCTCCATGCACACAAGTGGAGTAACATCTCAACCCTCTGTGCACACAAGTGGAGTAACCTCTCAACCCGCCATGCACACAAGTGGAGTAACCTCTTATTCAACCCTCCATGCACACAAGTGGAGTAACCTCTTACTCAACCAACCATGCACACAAGTGGAGTAACATCTCAACCCTCCATGCACACAAGTGGGGTAGCCTCTTACTCAACCAACCATGCACACAAGTGGAGTAACCTCTTACTCTACCCTCCATGCACACAAGTGGAGTAACATCTCAACCCTCCATGCACACAAGTGGAGTAACCTCTTACTTAACCAACCATGCACACAAGTGGAGTAACCTCTTACTCAACCAACCATGCACACAAGGGGAGCAACCTCTTACTCAACCAACCATGCACACAAGTGGAGTAACTTCTCAACCCTCCATGCACACAAGTGGAGTAACCTCTTACTCAACCAACCATGCACACAAGTGGAGTAACTTCTCAACCCTCAATGCACACAAGTGGAGTAACCTCTTACTCAACCAACCATGCACACAAGTGGAGTAACTTCTCAACCCTCCATTTACACAAGTGGAGTAACCTCTTACTCAACCAACCATGCACAGAAGTGGAGTAACCTCTTACTCAACCCTCCATGCACACAAGTGGAGTAACTTCTCAACCCTCCATGCACACAAGTGGAGTAACCTCTTACTCAACCAACCATGCACACAAGTGGAGTAACTTCTCAACCCTCCATGCACACAAGTGGAGTAACCTCTTACTCAACCAACCATGCACACAAGTGGAGTAACTTCTCAACCCTCCATTTACACAAGTGGAGTAACCTCTTACTCAACCAACCATGCACAGAAGTGGAGTAACCTCTTACTCAACCAACCATGCACACAAGTGGAGTAACTTCTCAACCCTCCATGCACACAAGTGGAGTAATCTCTTACTCAACCAACCATGCACACAAATGGAGTAACTTCTCAACCCCCCATGCACACAAGTGGAGTAACCTCTTACTCAACCAACCATGCACACAAGTGGAGTAACTTCTCAACCCTACATGCACACAAGTGGAGTAACCTCTTACTCAACCAACCATGCACACACATGGAGTATCCTCTTACTTCCTGAAGTAACTTTGAGCCTTGTCAGTAGTAGGTAAGTGCTATACAAATATTGTGAATCAATAGAATTATGACTTATAGCTGGGGTAGCAGTATTGGGCTTCGACCTCAATTTTTGGAAAAAAACACTCTAGCCACAGCTGCCATCTCCTTCTTTTTAGTAAATAAATGGATTTGGGGAGAGGAGTTGGCCTAACAGCTAGGGCGGTCGACCTCAAATCTGGGGAACTGGGTTTGAGTCTCAGCAAGGGCGCACAACATCCTGTGATTCTGGGCAAATCACTTAATCTCCCCGTGCCCAACAAAATTGAATGTGTCCTCAAGTAATGCAACTGGTGTTTGTGTAAAGCGCGCTGATACCCAATACCTTCGGGTCAAGTTAGCACTATAAAAAACTCAGTAAAAAAAAAAAATACATTTCACTGGTCCCCAGCCCTGCCTCTGCATTGAAGTTCGCACATCGTGGATTTGAGTTTAGTGGTGGAGCAGCGTAATTTTAGCTCAATCCTTTTACTTTTACTTCTAGGCCGCATATATTTACACTTGGATTTATGTACTGGTGTGATGCAATAATACAAATGAAATATGGTGCACTCAATGATTTATTGTGTGTTTTATATATGTGTGTATACTATTGTTTTCCTTTACAGAAATGTCTTTTATAACTTTAGATTGTACGGTGGTGCGCTAAAATGCATTTAATGCAGTGCATTTACCAGGGATTTGTGAAATGAAATTACTCATTTTTGTTCAATAATACATGTATCAGTGATAGTGCACCAAATAAGAGTACAATATAAGATGGTTGATTTTAATTAAAGATATCATTTATTGGGATTATATGTAGGTTGTAGGATTATTCTGCATCTAAAAGAAGAAATGTTAAGCTAGCATGATAAGTGGGCCGTAAGCTTACAGTCGTGACCTTTAATACTAACGTGAAAGTTGTTTTTCTGCATATTTTCTGCATTACAGGTGAAGACCTAAGACGTTTATTAGTCATTGAAAGGCACATTGTATTCATGAGATAGTGAGGCGAAGAAGAACTGGCCAGGTCGAACAATTTTAATGAAGAATAAAGGAAGTGTTACTGTTACTAATTGGTGCTATTGGTTGAAGGAGTAACTCAAGGACGCTTTGGAAGCAGAGACTTGAAGATGGGAGTGATGTTCAAGGTGCAGCTTCTTTTCTTGGGAACCGAAAGATACAGAGAAGCTTATGAGATCATGTCCTTCTCCAATGTTCTTTGTGCATCTTGACCTTGGGCTTAGTCAGATTCCCTTCAGGCTTGGAGAGGTACAGACCTCTCTTGACTTCTTGGATTGTGTTGCTTCATGCTATACATGCTTCCTTACCTAAGAACGCCTACAGAGGTTCTGATGCTGACACCTTTCTTGCCTCCTTGATTATATAGGGTTTCCCCTATCTTTAGGCTAGTGTAGGGTTGTTAGATGCTACAATCTTTTCCATGTATGGGGAGAAGGATCGTAATTCTCTATCTAGTCATCAAGTTCTTCTCCTCATTTGTTAGTATCGCTGCTACAGAGATCCTTATGTGTTCTTTGCTATTGAGGACCAACGCTGTAAGACATTTTGGTCTTCCTTTAATAAATATAGTATGTTTTTGAGATTGATTTATATTAGTCTGGCTTTGAGCTTGAAATAAATCTTTTAACTTTAAGTTACGGACTCAGACATTTATTGTGTTCTCTTAATGGTCACACTGTATTCGGAGATGTAAACTGTCGTTAACTGCTTTTCCTCTTACACTACTACAAGGTTCTATGACCAGAACCTAATTGGAAGAAATGACCCAGAGTGTTCTCAGTGGCAAAGCAAAAGGCTTCAACACTCCCTTGCTCAGTGTGTTTATTGATGTGTGTGCACCAGTGAAGCAGTGCATGCCTCTGTGTGTTGGTGTTTCAGGGATTGTGTGTGTCTGCTTGTGCTGGGTGTGTGTGTGCATGTATGTTGTGTGTATATGTGTGTGGGTGTGTATGTGTGTGCACCAGTGAAGGTGTGCATGCCTGTATGTGTTGGTTTCTCAGGAGATATGTGTGTGTCTGTGTGTTTTCCATTGTGTGTGTCTGCGTGAGTCTCGGTGTCTGTGTGTGTATGTGTATCTGCATGTGTGTTGTGTGTGTGTGAGTGTGTGCATCTGTGCGTCTGTGCTGCTACTTATGGCATCTCTTCCAGACTGTGCCCTCCTATGCCTGTCTGTTTGCAGCGTTATCTTTATTAAACTGCACCTAAAGCTTCATCGGCTGATTTAAAACCCCTTGTAAGATGAATACTGTGCAGTTCACAACCTTCCTGGCATCAGAGCAGTGAGTAAGCTTTGTGTTTGCTTTTCCACGGCAGAATCTCACCTGGAAGTAAACTGTTTAAGGAGTATCTGTAAATGGAGTTTTCGTTGTAAAAGATGATGTAGGGAGACTGAGGGGCATCTTAAAAACAAAATGTCGGAACGCGGAGCTGTGCCAAATTTGGCAGCACCGCGCTCTGACATTTCCAAAACACAGGGATGTGCCACATTTACAACAATACAGCGCCCTCCCTATGATTTCCCTGGCTCTGGTACTAAACTTACCTGCCTAGAGCCAACACAGGCACCCTTGCACCATAGTGCAAAGGTGCCTGCATTGCAGGGAATGATTGTTTATATGCAGGAAGGTGTCACTTCCTGCACATAAAGAATCATTAATGGTGTTTTGCTCTTTCTATGTGTGCTGCAGAATGCAGCACACATAGAAAAAGCAGAAACGAGGAGAAATACAAGTATTTCTCCTCGTTTTGCCATTCTAACGCCTGCTCTTGCATGACGTTAGATTTTGGTGTCTTTCCAGATTCACCCCTCCTTATAAATGTGCGGCATCATCAAAAAGCAGTGGGTGTTGTGGTGGAACACCCACAGCAATATCTATTGCACACCTCTTTCACACTAAGTGATGTGTGTAAAGGGGCCGTATTTACAAGGCGGCCTTAAGCCACAAAGAGAAAATATGGAGAAGGGCACAGCGCCACCAGAACGTCTCTAAAAGTGCTATCCCCTTGTAAATATACCCCTGAGACTTGGTAAAATGCATTAAAGTTTGGACTTGGATTGTGACTTTTTTATTACCATTCTTTCCTGAAGGTACAATGATTTGCATCTTATTTTCCACTGAAACCAACACCATCAATTCAGGGATATTATCATTATTCCCAGCCAGTATTTTTAACAATGGTGTCATAACAGTGTAAGTAGCGCCAAAAGAACTGGGCTTCTGCCACAGTGTTTCATCAGTGTGAAAATTAGTTGCAGCTAAGAATTCAAGTCTGCCAATAATGAGGCACCACTGGGGCACAACTCCACCCAGCTGTTCTGTGCCACTGTCAACCAGCAGGACACCTTCAGTTACTGACCTTTCCCACAAGGTGGTGCTGTTGGTCTCGGAGACAGCAGTCATGAAGGCCCAAGGCCAGGAAAGTCCTTCATCTGACCCTGATATGTTTCGGTTGCTGGCATTGGGAGACTTGTAAATGAAAAGCACGCCCAGGACTTAGTTAACATCATTGATGATCAAAATGGATAAGTAACTCCACCTGCATAGGTCCTACTCCATGTGCTTACTGAACGAGGTGTTACTGGACACAGGGATTATAAACAAAAAAACAAGCACAAAAACAAAGATGCAAAAAAAGTTGCAGTTTGCTATTTGGAAAGCTTTGATACACCGCTTTGAGTTTTACTCCCAACGTCTTTTCCTCAACCATTTTCACAGTTTTTCTTAGTTTTCCCATCCTCGTTCTTTAGGGAGTGAATTTCGGCACCTAAATCCTTCCTGTTCATGATACTGCGGTGCGCTTTCTGTAAAGACTAGGTGCTTTCTGGAATGACTAGGCTTCGGCTGCCACTGCCGATATCACACTGGACCGCAACTCAATTTGGACACAGCCTGCCCAAGATCTGTCCGATGAACTGAGCTCTCAAGTCGTCGTCCACGGTCTAGTGGAAACTACCAATTAATAAAAATTTATAAAGCGCGGCTAATCACCCAATAGGGTATTCAGGTGCTTGCAGGTACTGGAAGCTTATTTGAACAGTAAGGTCCTGAGGGCCATTCGGAATTCTGGAAGTGAGGTGATGGTCTGGAGGTGCGTGGGGAGGCTGTTCTAGGTCTATGCTGTGATGTGGGAGAAGGAGCGTCCTCCACTTCTGCTTTGGTAGATGCCGGGAGTATAAGCAATTGAAAGGGAGGCATAGATCAGTCTTCTTGACAGTTGATGGAAGTTCAGGCTGTCGTTAATGTATGTGTGTCCTTGGTTGTGTAGAGCCTTGTGTGCATGGGTCAGCAGCTTATATTAGCATCTCTTCTGGATGGGGAGCCAGTGGAATTTCCTGTGGTGGGGTGTGATGTGAGTTCGTCAGGGAAGGCCGAGTATGAGTGTGGCTGCGGCGTTCTGTATTGTCTGAAGTCTCTGTAGAAGGTTTGTGGTGATTCCAACTAGAGGACATTGCCATAGTCAAGTTGGCTGGTGATAAGGGCTTGTGTCATGGTGCGTCTCATGGTTAGGGGTAGCCATTTGAAGATCTTATGTAGCATGCGCAGAGTGAGGAAGCAGGTGGAGGAGACAGCGTTAATGTGTGATTTCATGGTGAGATTGTTGTCAATGATGATTGCGAGGTTTCTGGCATGGTTAGAGGGCGTGGGTGCAGGTCCTAGGTCTGATGGCCAACAGGGGTCAGTCCATGTGTTGCTGCTGTTTCCAAAAATCAGTACTTCTGTCTTGTCTGTGTTCAGCTGCAGACAGTTGTTCGACATCCAGTCGGTGATGTTTGTCATTCATCTGTGGAAGTTGGTTCTGGTGGGGTCATCGGTGAGTGAGAGGGTGAGTTGGGTGTCATCTCTACAGGAAATTGTGTTAAGACCGTGATGTCTGACGATTTTGGCCAACAGGGCCATGTATGCATTGAAGAGCACTGGGCTGAGGGATGAGCCCTGGGGGACACCGCAGGGGATCTCCTTAGGTTCAGAGGTGAAAGGAGGGAGGTGGATCCACTGGGTTCTTCCGGTGAAGAAGGAGGTGATCCATCTGAGCGCGTCCCTTTGGATACCGATGTGGTGGAGTCTTTTTATCAATGTGTGGTGGGATACAGAGTCAAAGGCTGCGGAGAGGTCGATGAGAATCAAAGCTGCTGTTTCTCCTCGGTCGAGGAGGGTTCGGATGCCGTCGGTGGCTGCGATCAGGGCAGTTTCGGTGCTGTGATTGCTGCAGAAGCTGGATAGCTAGGCGTAAAGTAGCTGATTCTGCTCAAGGTGGGTCATGAGTTGATTGTTGATGATCTTTTCCAGAACCTCCGCTGGGAATGGGAGCAGGTAGAAACCATGTCACAAATGAATGTGAAAAGACAGTAACATTTTTACTGCAGGTTATTTCCTTTGCACAGGTAGCGGCACTCGTCAACTTCCAAAGCTGCCAAGATTGCCACTGTTCAAACCACAGAGTCTGACTCGGGAGTGAAGGTCCAACGAACCCTAACCAATCCTGGAGCTGCTCTCATGCCATTTTCATCATGAGAGTAGCGCCATGATTGGTTGGAGCACACTAACACTGTGCTCCTTTTCTGACTAGGAGCTTGTGCCTGCAGCAGGCTTGGCTTGTATACAGCTAGTATTGGTGTGGGCTGAAGTGCGCATGTCAGACTGCCCGTCACAAGACAGCCGGCCAATCCGACATGCACACTTTAGGCTTTAGAAACGTCATTCTTGCTGCTAATCAGCAGAAGGAATAGCCCCACCCCCGAACCAAGACACAGTGCACACTTCACTAAAATGGTCATGTCCATTGACCATTTTTACAAAATTATGTTTGCTGAAGCTGCTACGCTCACAGCCGGCGAGGCGATGCTCCTTTGTCCTAAAGGAGGAACTGCCACTGAACTTCATACATAGCATGCTGATCCCACATGGAGAGTTGTTTGCTCTTTGACACCAAATGTATCTCAGAAACTCCTACTCATGCCATGTGGATGTAGGCGGCATATATGAAGTACTTCTCCTGGATAGTTGGTGACTCATGCGTAGGGTTACTGCAAGGGGCCCCGCGACATACCTGGCAAGGGGGCCTCCAAAGGTTTAGTTGCACCACTGGTCTAGAATGCACCCACCACCCTTCCTGGCACAGTGTATGTGGCTGTGTTTGGAAGCAGGCAAGGTGGGGTTTTAGATGGAAATGTGTATATATAAATATATATTGCTGGCTTCGCCTCTCTGACATCCAGTTTCACCCGGAAAAGACGAACTCGGACCCAAGGTTTCTAGTGCAAAGTAAGTTTATTCGCTGCCCTGCACCGCCGCCATAACGCGTTTCGGCCTTCCAAAGGCCTTGATCACATGACGCGTTGCTTTGTGCCTTACCTACATTTAAAGTGCAAGTGCAAGTATATATATATATATATATAGATAGATCACTGAATATCAGTGATAAGATATTTAAAAAAAATAAAATAAACAAACATTATAATTTCAATTAAAAAACAAAGGTTAAACTCATGTTATAGTGAGGTGAATATGTCACTGACAACATTAACATTTTCAACTAAAAAAACACAGAAATTCACCAGTTATAGAGCTAACTATAACTTTTGCCCCGCCATGCACTGCTCATGACCTCACATATTACATCACTCATGACATGTTCAATGACATCATTTATGACATCACTGATGACATCTCAAATGACATCACTGATGCCATCACTGATGACATCATCCAATAAGAGTTCTAGTTTGTTTTATAGTTTACATAGTGGTGGG
Source organism: Calotriton arnoldi (assembly GCA_963921515.1). Classification (NCBI taxonomy): domain Eukaryota; kingdom Metazoa; phylum Chordata; class Amphibia; order Caudata; family Salamandridae; genus Calotriton; species Calotriton arnoldi. The sequence goes on from CAWUFW010014404.1 coordinate 291,783, forward strand.
TAAATACGATATTACATTTCTACCAATTTTGTATAGTCTGGGTCCAGCTAATGGGTGTGTTTACAAAACATAGGTGTGTTGAGGTAATGGACACCTGATAAATGTTTGAATTGAAGAGTAACTCTTTGTACAGCTGACAGTTGATGACTTATGTCCATTATGTTCAACACAAGATTTTAAACTCTGCAGAAAAAGTTTGCAACAGGGCAAATATTCTACATACAACGTACTGGGGGGGAATATTTACAAGGAAATGTCGGAGCACAGAGATGTGCCAAATTTGACAGCGCCGTGCTCTGACATTTCCAACAATACTGCACACCCCTGTATTGTCCCTAGTGGTGGCGCTAAGATTTGCTTCCTAGCACCAACACAGGCACCCTTGCACCATAGTGCAAGGGTAACTGCTTTGCAGGGAATTAATGTTTATGTGGTAGGAAGGTGTCCCTTCCTGAACATAAACAATCAAAAATGGTGATTTGTTTGCATCAGCAGCACACATAGAAACAGCAAATCGTCATTATTTAATGATTGTTTTTGTGCAGGAAGGGACACCTTTCTGCACATAAACAATCATTAATGGCTTTTTGCTCTTTCTATGTGTGCTGCAGAATGCACCACACATAGAAAATGGAAAATGGAATACAAATAAAAATATTTCTCCTCGCTGCACTTTTCTAATGCCTGCTCTTGCATGGCATTAGTTTTTGGCACTGCCTCCGATTTACACATCCTTGTAAATCTGGGCAGCATCAAAATGCAAAGGGTGTTGCAGTGGAATGCCCAGAGCAACACCCTTTGCAAGCCCCTTTCAGACAAAGTGATGCATGTAAAGGAGCTGTATTTACTAGGCGGCGTTAAGCCACTCACTGTGGCTTAGTGCCGCTTTGAAAATATGAAGAAAGGCATAGCGCCACCAGAACGTTGCTAAAAGTGATGTTCTGGTGTCGTTATCCCCTTGTAAATTTACCCTAAGTATTGCAGGCAGCCTTGAGTTATTGGACAGAATCGTCTCAGCATTGACAATTTCTACATAACATAGAAGACCGTGTGCACCAGGTATTAAGCTATGTACATGTGCTTGTTTCCAAAATATCTGTGGTTGATTGTTAATGTGAACAACGCTACCAGTGAAGTGTATCATATAGGGACAATGTGGCACAACATAACCCATGCTTTCTACTCCTAAGGAAATTGTTTCTGTGATGGCACTAATGATACCTCATATTTTTCTAAGTTATTTTGTACTTACTTTCAGTACACTATTCCTATACCCATTTATAAAGCAATGTGTTCAAAAGAAGGTTGGATAATGTCATCAATGATGTCATCAGTCATGTCATAAATGATGCCATTTGAGATGTCATTAGTGATGTCATAAATGATGTCATAGAGCATGTCATGAGTGATGTAATATGTGAGATCATAAGCAGTGCATGGCAGGGGTCGCAAGTTATAGTTAGCTCTATTAACTATAACTGGTGAGTTGCCGTGGTATTTTTAGCTTAAAACGCTGCATTAATGTTGTCAATGACATATTCACCTAACTATAACGTTATTTTAACATTTGTTTTTTTCAGTGAATTTCTAGGCTTTTTTAAAGGCAAAGTAATATTTAATTGCCATATGTAAATGCAACCCCTGCCACCCACTGGACTGTGGCCAGGCCCTGCAGCCAACCCCCCAAAAACAGCCAACCTCACATTGCACACAGCCTTCAGCCCTGCGCGGCAGGGGTTGGCCATAGGGCCTGATCCTGGGGACCCATCCCCCCAGGGCATTTTTTTTTTTTATTAAAGGGGAGAGGGGCTGTGCCGCCCCCCTCCCAAGTGTTTTTAGGCCCTGGGAACCCCATACCCCAAGTGCTGTACATATATTTTAAACGGGGAGTGGGGCCGTGCGCCCCCACATACCTAAGCCTCTTTAGGTCCTGGGAACCACAACCCGCAGGGCCGTACATATAAATTAAGAGGGGAGGGGGGCATACAGGGCATTTGTATACCAAATGGGGTAGGGGGCCATGTGGCACTCCTCGAGCCGTTATCGACCCCGGGGAACCCACCCCCTGGAGTTCCCCTCAAAGCTGAGGCCACCCTGCAGGGTTGGAGGCCCCCACCACGGAGACAATGTGTGTTGAATTTAATGGTTGGGAGCATGACCCGCTCATCTTTGTGCCTGAAAGTAAAGGATTGTCCTGGAATTGTGTGTACAGAGGTGAGAAACGGACGGAAGAGTAATCCTTTCCTCTTCTCAGCAATTCCTGAGCCTTTCGTTTTTGTGAGACATGACAGTGTAGTGTAGCTCCTATTTCCCTAATAGGCTCTGCGCATTGGAATAATATATCCTATAGGTTTGACATAGGACTAAGGTCAGTATGTCCCTATCGAGTATATTAAACTTAATTACTTGTGCCAGCTAGCTCAGAAGCCACTAGAAACTCCTTGACAACAAGAAGGGAGTAGTTTCTGGCAGCCGCAAAACATGACCACTATGTTTCCCTTTAGAATCAGAACGTGTCCCAGAGTCGTGGAAACAATAGATAACTATTTCACTCAGCCCAGTCGTGCATGCTTAGTTTTCTCCAAGTTACACAGAAAGAAATAGACGGGCGTTTCAATAAAAGATTTATTGAACAGTCTTGTTTCTGGTGTAAGTAAAATGTGCTGTTACGATCACAAGACAGTATGCGAGATAAATAATGTACAGTGTGAGCAGTAGAAATAAATAATACTGCGATAGCATTATCTTTTAGTACATATGCTGTTACATAAATAACACAGACTAAAAATGCGAGTACTCATAAGATGCGTTTCTAAGCTCGTTCTACCCCAATGTACCTAACCTAACCTAGGTGTAGGGAGAGGTGTGAAGTAGGTGAAGTATTCCTTACTATGGTATACTAAGAGTATGTTAAGCCTAGTATGCCTAGTATGCCAAGTTTGCCAAGAGTCCCTCTAGGTTCTTATCAGCTCCATACCTGAAGAATGAGAGAGGTAGGAATCTCTTTGCCAGACTCGAACTCCAACACCCCGCAAGGGAAGTCAGATCACTGGAAGCTGGACCCTCTGCGTGCAGGGATGACAGCGTCTTCTCAGTGCGTCAGGCCGGGAAACGGGCTCCTCTGAAGTCGAGGTCTCCTCTAGTTTACAAGGGCTAGGGAAGGTATATTTATACCTGAGAGTACCTTAGGAATGTTAGTATTGACGTGAAAGACAGCGAAAGACGTCATGAATGAACCCCTAAGGAATAATGGTTCATGCATAATATTTGAGGCCTTGAAGAAATCAATAGTCCTGGGCTAGGGAAACTCCCGCAGCCTAAGGGTCTGTTCTTCATGAACTCGTTGTGACGTTAGGGTGGACGGATGTCGGAGACCATGCCTGTATTTGGAGTGCACGGTTTAATGCCTAAATAAGGGCTGGGATTTTATGCCTATATAAGGGCAGGGCGAATTGTGCCTATATAAGGACATGATACTGGAAAGCCCATTTATGGACACCCTAAGAGGAATACAACACCCACTCCACTTTTGTGTGTAGGATAATACATAAATGCTAAACATTTAAAATGCTAAACATAAAATGGAGCACCGCATATTTAAAAAATATTTCTTAAAAATATAAAAAAACATAATATAAAATGCAAAAGGTACTGTACATTTGAAGCAATTGCTTATCATTTCAGGCATAAAAGTTCGAAAATAAATGCAATTGGAATGAAATAAGCAGTAGTATTTACATGTGACAGAGAATGATCGATAAGTTGTTCAAAAATCAAAGTCATTTCATGTCATGAAAATTAATGAACTGTTTTAGACACACAAGATGACTAAATGTCCGTGGAAGGACCGCCAAGTCTGTGCTATAAGGCTAGTTCTACTTTAAGCAGATTGTAGTGCCATTTTCGTTCGAAAAATGGGAAAAAAGTTCAATTTTGGTAGAGTTCCAAGTTTTTGTAGAATGAAGGCCAAATTGTTACTGCTTCTCTGGAACACTGTATGCTGAATCAGAGTCAGTTTACGGGTCTGGAGTAAACATGAGATCATCTATTTCTATAGACAAAACATCATCCACTGTAGTTGGTGTTAGTTGGAACACCTCGTGAAGCAGGTTAATCGCACAGAGATGTGAAGCATCGCTTTCAGCATTGGTTGCAGCAGCGATGTTCGCGTCCGTTGTTACCTGTGTGCCTGTAGATCTTTCTCGTACCTCAGCAGCAGCCGGAAGCGTCTGTGAGATCTCAATGAATGCTGAGATCAGGATAGGAAGCCTCTGGGGACAACACAGAGCATGGGCCGTTATCGGGTCCAGCAGAGTATCGACATCCGTTGGCGTTGCTGATGGAAATGTTAGACAGGTGTCCAACACGCATTCTACACCGCATAGCAGGCATCGTAGAACAGGTAAGATGCAATCTTGCCAGATTGGTCTGAATGACAGGAACCACGTTGTATTAAGGTCCCGTAGACGATTTATGCCCAATAGCTGTACTATTTGCTCACAGCACTTTCGTTCAAGGAGAGCTTTCTCCATTTCGCTCGGAGTGATGTCGGCGAATAGGCTGGCCATAGCGCAATAGCAGGAAGAGAAATAGAATTCCGGCAACAAGTGCTAGAATTAATGGTATGCCACCAAACACCGAATGTGCAAAGTTCGGGATGATTCCGAGTATTGCCTGGAAAGGTGCTAACAGACCGGAGCAGATGCTCTTAAATACATGTACAAGTCCGGTTGTATCAGACATATTGAAGATTCGTCCTATCATTTCTACGAAATGTATAGGGCAGTTGAAAGGAAGACGAAGACAGTGCACGTTGAAGGTAGGAGCGTAGTTTAATACAAGTGACAGCCTCCAGATCCCGGCAGCAACTGCCGTGTCTTAGGAACCCCAGCACTCTAGAGTGGAACTTCCACAACAGCACGGGCACACAGGCTCACTCCGAGCTGGGTGATATTACCCAGTTCCCAACACACCCCCTTTCCTTCACTTCAAAAACAAAACAACAAAAGAACACAAATGAAAAAAAAACAATAACAGAGATTAACAGAAACGAACATAATGAATAGAGACACATTAATACATTTCATAATCATGAAACTTTGCAGGAATGATTTTCAATCTACTAGATGCACATCTGGGAAAGACACGGTCTTGGTGAACAGTTTCCTTGCTAGGAACATTAGGAACTACAACAGTAGAGGAGTGCTGAACACCAAGTTTTCTGTTGACATACCCAAGCATAGGCTCAGGCACCTTGGAAACAGCACACTTGTTCCATACCTTTCCGTTCTCCAACACCACTACACGATCCCTCACCACAGGCACTCTTTTGGGAGCTGAAAAACGAGATTCACCCTTGCGAAGAAAACCGGGTTTTTGACTCTCACCCAATCTCCTGCTTTGATAGACAAGGGATGACAGACACCAGACTTGGTACCATACTTAGCCTGAACAGCAGCTCTAACATCAGCTACCCTTGACATTTTTTCTGAGTCAACTACCCTCCTGGACATCCATTCCTTGTTTAACTTAGAACCAGCTACCCTACCCCTCAGTAAGGTAAACGGAGCAATCCCAGTACTAACATGGGGAGTGGTCCTTACAGCCCACAAAATATCACTAACAGCTTTCCGCCACTGCAACCCATTGACCAACGCCAACTGTAAATGTTCCTTGAGAACGCGGTTGAAGCGCTCAACAAGACCGTTGCTGCGGGGGTGATAAAGAGACGTAAGGGTATGTTTGACACCAATCCCTTGAGAAACTCCTGCATCTCACTCGAAACCAACTGGGTACCGTTGTCCGATACCAACTCTTCGGGAACACCCTCCCTGAGGAAAACGTCCCGAAAAAAATTAATGACCGACGAGGAATTTGCATTGTCAACAAACCTTACTTCAGGCCATTTCGACATGTAATCAATCAAGACAAGCGCATATTTGGGAGAACTCCCAATGAGCCCAAAAGGACCCGCAATGTCGAAAGCCAACTTGGTCCAAGGGGTATTCTTCACCACGATGGGTTCAACTGGAGAGGGATGGGTCACCTGAGATTTATCACTCGTAACACACGTGCAACAGTCACGGACAAAATGTTCAACATCCCTGTCCAGAGCAGGCCACCAAAAATCCTGTCTTATTCTGCGTTTCATTGCACGAATACCAGGATGACCCTCATGTGACAAAATTAAAATCCTCTTACGTAAAGACACAGGAACAACTAACAACCCACAACGTCTTAATACACCATTCACTACAGATAATTCATCTTTAACCCTTTTATAAGGCACAAGTTCAGAAGGACATTCCTTGTCACTAGGCCACACACTGGCTAAAAGATCAATGATCCTAACAATGTCCACATCTTCTGACACACACTCCAACCATTCGTGTTCCGAAAGTGCACCTCCAGTAGTTTCTTCTAATGAACATACAGCACATACAATTTCTAAATCATCACAATCACCAACCCCTTCACTACCACCCGAGAGAGGTAGTCTGGACAAACAATCAGCCACATGGTTTTTGGCCCCTGCTACGTACTCAAGACGATAATGAAACTCCTGCAACCTGTATTGCCATTTTGAAATGCGCGGAGTGGCTCTTCCACCACCCTTAGTAGTAAACAGGTCAACCAAAGGCTTATGGTCAGTTCTGAGAATGAATTCATTGCCCCACAAGAAATTCCTGAAATGCTGAACACCCCACCACAAACCCAAAGCCTCCTTCTCAATAGTAGAGTAAGTGCTCTCAGCACCTCTTAAAGTCCGAGAAGCAAACGCTATAGTTTCTTCTCGACCATCGTTCCTCCTCTGAAGAAGCACTGCACCTAGCCCAACATTGCTAGCATCAGTAGATACAATGCATAAGTCATTAATGTCAAAAAGTTTAAGAGGGCGAGCATGCACAATTTCTTCTTTGATGGATTCAAAATTTTTGTTACAGTCAACATCCCATACATACTTAACATTTTTCTTAAGTAAATTGCGCATGTAAGCAGTTTTTGTGGAGAAATTGCTGATGAATTTGGCATAATATTCCACCAAACCTAAGAAGGAACGAAGTTGATCTTTGTTCACAGGTACAGGTGCATTCTGGATAGCTTCAATTATCTTTAGTTTTGGTTCAATCCCATTAAATGAGATATGATGACCAAGGTAATCAACACCTTCTTGGAAAAATTTACACTTGTCGACCCGTAACGTTAACCCACAAGATCTAATAATGGTTAACACCTGTTTAACTCTCTCATCGTGTTCAGATTCCGATTTGCCATAAATGAGGATATCGTCCTGGAAAAATACCACACCCCTTACATCCTTAAATAATTTGGTCATCAGTCTTTGGAAAACAGCCGAAGCTGACGCAAGGCCAAAAGGCATGCGAATATAGAGATAAGCACACTCAGGAGTGACAAAAGATGTCAAATGTCTAGATTCTTTGCACAGCTCAACCTGATGGTAAGCTGAGGAAATGTCCAGGGAAGAAAAAAAATTTGCGTCTTGTAAGGTGGACAACATCTCGTTGATGTTAGGAAGGGGTTGACGATCAATCCAGATGTTGGCATTGAGATCTCTCAAGTCAACACACATGCGGAGAGATTTGTCAGCTTTGCGTGCCAAAACGATGGGGGCCAACCACTCTGAACCTTCTATAGGCTCGATAACCCCGGCACTACACAGTCGCTCCAATTCACATTTTAGTTCCTTACGTAAACTCAAGGGTACTTTACGAACTTTGTGGGCTACTGCCTTTGCACCATCTTTTAGTACAATACGATGTTGAAATCCCTTGAGTTTACGCAGGTCAGCTCTAAAAACTTCAGGAAAAATGTGTGCCCATTTGTTATTAGAGACCTGAAAAACGTTACGTGGAAGGGAAGTGTCAGATGATACAGACCTGTAGAGACTGAGTGAACTACGGGACACTACCATATTAGGATGATTGGGGTCTAGTATGATGTTAAGAGCACCCTGTTCATCCCACCCCAGCAAGTTTGCACCCTCCTTGACCACAAATACAGTTCCATCAGCTTGGTCAGTTTCAAAAACTAAATTTGCAGAAAATTTACCTAAAACATCTACCCTCTTGCCCCCATATGCAAAGATTTTGATATTAGAATGATCCAATTGAATACCACCCAATTTATCAAAATCATTAGCGTTAATGAGGGTAAACGGTGAACCAGAATCGGCGAGGAAACCAAGAGAGATGCCATTAACAAGAATCTCACAAGAGGGAGATTTTCGTTTCTGCAACCCCCCAAGCGAAGATAACTCAACCACACCTACAGGAGTTGACGAAGAGGGGGATAACATGAGCAAGTCATAACTTTCTTCGTCGGAATCAGTAGGATTTTCCTCAATGGCCTTTACAACATGAGTGGGATTCTTTTTAGCAATGACAGCTCTGCACATTCTAGAGTAATGACCCTTCTTCCCACACTTATAACAGGTTTGATTGAGAGCAAAACAAAACTTAGCATTACTTAAATGTAACTTGCTACCACAACGAAAACACATAGTCTCATTAGGTTTACGCCTGCCCTTGGAGAAAGGAGTAATGGCGTTATGTTCAGAATCGTCTTTGGAAAAGGAAGAGGTCGATGAGTTAGGTATTGAGCTTCTTGCTTTGGAGACAGACTTAGCATTTAAAAGCTTAACCTCATTGGTGGAACCAACATTACTCATTTCTTTCATGCAAAATTGGGAGTGCTCTACGCTCCTGGCTAAAGTGAGAGCGGTTTCCAGATCCGGATCGTCAGAGGACAAGAGTTTTTGCTGGATTTTTTTGTTAGATGTTTTTTCGTTTAGCTGGTCGCGTATAATCTCATCTCTAAACTCTCTATAATTGCAGTTGACTGCTAAAATCCTGAGAGCAGCGACAAAATCATCAATAGACTCGCCAGGAATCTGAGCACGTTGTAAGAACTTGTGACGTTCAAGAACAATGTTCCTTTTGGGGCTGAACCTTTTGTCAAGAGTTTTGATGACCGTAGCATAGTCATCAACAAGAATAGAGTCCCCACTCTCGCCACTTACCAGCGTACTAACTACTTCGAGACGAAGAGTTTTCAAAATGTTCCTACCTTCTGCACCTAAATTGTAAACTAAAAGCGACTTTTTCTTCTTGGAAGTGAAAGTTTCACCATCAATGGCTTCAATGTAAGCTTCAAAAGTGTCTTTCCACTGCTCCCACTGGACAGGAGGTGTACCAGCGGACTGTAAGAACGGTGGAGGAGCAGTAGTATGCTCCATGGCCGAATGTGGGTGAGTTGCTGCCCCCAATCAACCAAAAATGATCAACAAACTGAAGCAGAACTGGGCACCAAATAAAAATGCAGTTCAAATAAAGTGTGAAAACAGAACACAACAGAATGAGTTGAAATCACAAATATAACGTGCCCATAGCTGCCAGACTAGGGTGTGAACAACACGGAACGTACCTCGTGAGAATAGTACAATCGCTAATCAGAGTATGAGCTGGGTGTGCGCATCACCGAATGCACAATAACAGTATTTCTTCAATAAAACGATTCCGGAGTGAAGGTGTGCGCATCACCGAGAGCGCCGTGGAGTAACAATACGAAATGCCGATTTCCTTGATGAAGAGAGAAATGCAGGTGTGCGCATCACCGGAGGAGCAGCCTGATTCAAAGATGGCCGCTGGACGTCCGTACGCTCGACGTCACGAACTTGGTGCGCCTGATGTCACAGGCGTGTTTCAATGACGAGCTGGTGGTGCGCGCATTGGCAAGGGGTTGCTATGTGATGGTGCGCTAACCGCTGCCAGCTCGAGCGCAAGCCAGTAAATGCCCCAAAATTTGCCCCCGCTGCACCGACCTTTGCACAGAGGTAGCGGAACATTCACAACGAAGGAGGCAACAGGATGAGGGCGGACCAGCACTCCAGGAAGGTCCACTAAGCGATCGATAAATCCGGAGCACTGAGCAGCATGGCACAGCTTCAGGGGTGCCCAGAAGGAAACTGGAGGTGTCGGATTCCCGCTAGTCGCCACTGAAAGGAAGACGAAGACAGTGCACGTTGACGGTAGGAGCATAGTTTAATACAAGTGACAGCCTCCAGATCCCGGCAGCAACTGCCGTGTCCTAGGAACCCCAGCACTGTAGAGTGGAACTTCCACAACAGCACGGGCACACAAGCTCACACCGAGCTGGGTGATATTACCCAGTTCCCAACAGCAGTTTGTACGTATTAAAGTCTGTATCTCAGCCAAAGTCCTTGCAATTTGTAGATCATAGGTTTCTTTGGCCGAGGTCAAAGGCACTGTTTGCTGTAAAAGCATGGCTTTCATTCTGCTTAAAGTATCAAATCTTATAAAAGAGACGTTCAGCGAAGGCCATAGAGGCGACTCCCTGACTGTGTCTATTGGGGCAAACAATACTTGCATACAGCAAGTGACCCTGGAGTTGACCGTTACTAGATATGGGATGCCTGGCAGCATGCCACAGCAACTCTGATCATTCAACATGAGGTAACTCCCATTAGAAAGTTGTCCAAACGTTGGATTAATCACAGCAGCTGGTGTACCCTGCTGATGGCAAGACAAATTTGCCACAGAACCATTACAAGCCCCGTGTAAGGAAATGTCCTGACATATAAGCGAACCGCTTAGTGCACGTTTACAGTTTGTACCGCTCAAAAACACTTCACGATCCCCACTCCAACATCTATATGTATACGGTAAATCCCAAGATGTCTTAATGTATTCCTTACCCAACCTTTCATATTTGCCTGCTTGCATTTGTCTGAGGCAATACTGAAACTGAAAAGTAGTCACAGGTAGTGTGATTTTGCCATGAATAAGCCATTCTGTAGCTGGTTTTTCTGCCACTGTGAATGGTAACTTTTCCAGTTTTTCAATGCTCAGCACTGTATACCTTGCTCCTCTTTGTGCCAATTCGATCTGTTTATCAGTGAGATTGTATTCTGCAAACAGAGCCGTTGTGTTGATAAAACGCCAAGGCACATAGCCCGCTCGCAAAGATTGCAGCGTCCAGCTTAATAACATAATAGAACGTAATTGAGACTGGCCTTGTTGTAACATCGCCAAATCTTGTTCTAGTATGTCGATAGCAGAGGATACAATGCCGTCCAGTGAATATATTCTGGAGGACAAAGTTGTTAACCCATTGTCGACCACAGAGAGTGTTTTCTCTAAGTTAATACGATCAAGTTCACGTATTCGTTCTGCGGCCTCCATCTGTGATACTTTCCATGCTTCATTGTAGGCAGCATAAATGCCGGCATATATGAAACGTTTTTGACGCGGTTTTCTTGGTCCAAGCAAGAATTCCCTAAGGTCTGCGTCCTTTTCAAGTAAGGTTAAGTGTTGTTTCACATCCTGTAGTGTAGACTTATGCAGCCAATCGAGGCATAGTTTCCCTACACTGTATGTTGTTACTACCCCTGGATGTTGTCTTTGGACATATCTTGGGTCTGGCCTATTAATAGTAAAGCCCTGAGTTTTATTCAGGAATCTTTCCTGACAGTTATTCGTGTCTGTGGGCCAGATCAACCATTTTTTCCAATCAGGATTAGATCTGTTGAGTTGTAGTATATTGTCAACTGTCACCACTGCCTGTGTTTCATTATTTCTTGCAGGTGCTGGTACAGAAGGTGTGTTCATATCTTTGATCTTGGCTAATCCAAGACAAGATGTTTGTTGGATGGTTTCATTCAAAAACATTATTTGTTCCGGGATGATACAGGCTCTAAATAATGCTTCTATCCCCTGTACTTGCCAATCTTTAGTACCCCAGACAGTTTTTGTGTCTATTGTGTCCTTCCAAAAGTCGAAACCCTGTCTAGACAGTTGGGCATTAAATAATGCAGAATAAATCTGTTTTGTATTTGTTAACATAATTTTCAGTCCTGTCTTGTTTACATTTTTATAGTAAAACATTTCTGGATCAGATGTATTGTAACCTGAAAAATATGGAAATTTACTAGCAAATGTTTTTGAACTACCTTTAGGTGGTGTAGGACAATGTTCCCATTGGTTAAACATAAACACATTTCTTGGATATGCAGTTTTATGCAAATAATGATGACCATAGTGGTTATAACAATACAGTTGTTCATAGTCTGATGAACCCTCTAAATATTCATTTTTAGAAAATGCAGCAGAGTTTTCTAGGTCAAACATTATGTCATTTACAGTCTCAAAGTCCCAATCATCAGTATAGGTACTTGACGAGATTAGATCACTTAGTGAAATTTTAAACAAATGTGGAATGTTCAATTGTTCCGTCGGACCGAATATATCAAAATCTGTTTTGTCCCACACTATACCATCATGTATAGGAACAGCTGTGATGTTCACCGATGACAAGTCTCTTGCTTCACGATGGGAAGATTTATGAGGTTTCAAAAGAATGTTTACGCCTTTTCCTTCAGTGTTCACATGGATGTATCTGCCACTTATAAGCACGCTCACAGTTGTAACCAAAGCTAGCCAGAGCAGCAAAACAAGAAGTCCAGATATAATCCAGAGTTCAATCCATGGAGAAACCAAATAAGTCTTTTTCAGAAAGTGAAGAAAGTCTTGTACTTGCTGCTTGAATTTGAATGATGCTGGCGTCGTTTCAGGTTCACTCGGATCTTCTGAGAACGTATCAAAGTTAATGAAATAGCCAGAAGCAGTTCTATCAATTGTTGGAATTGCATCAGGATTTGTAGAAATCACTGGAACCAGTCGATCACTTGCTACGTTGGTGTAGACAGGTGTATTTGGACGAACTGTTACTTGGTGTTCAAGAGGGATGAGTTCCATAGCGTTGTTGCTTAGTCCTTCATCTGTTACTGCTGAATTCTCGATGGTTATCAGTCTTTCAGTCTGAACCTCTTGGATAGTAGCGAGAGGAGTGCGTCTGCTACTAGGTCGGAGTCCACGAGGCCTACTATTTAGTATTGGCCACATACTGTGGTTTGATCAGGTCGATGGACACAAATCTTTTCTCCTTTCTTCCAGCAAGGGGCGGCAGAAGTACTGCTCTTGTTCCTTGAACTGCTAGGACAGGTACTGGTTGTCTGTAAGAAGGTCCAAATTCCTTCTTGTCTGCAATTTTTCTCTGACTAGATCCCCAACTTTTGGAATCCAGACAGGCCTTGCTGGGACCGCCGATTTTTCCCCAGTGGTGGTTGGCTGTAGGAATACGTTGCTTTGTTTCGTTCTTAATTTATTTAAGTCCTGTAAAACAGCCAAACGATCTTTGATATCAAAAGGTTTATTTTCCACCACTGTGCCTACGTGTTCAAGGTCTGGTACCCACATTCTTGTCCCAAATAGGACCTCATATGGAGTGACCCCCCCCTAGAGAACTTCTTGGCAGATTATTCAAAGAGCGTTGTACCCCACTAAGGTGTTTGACCCACCCATCACCCGAACCTAATACCCTAGCTGTTATAGACTGCTTTATGTCCCGGTTTTCCTTTCCACAACCGAATTTCCCTCAGGATGGAATGGAGAGGAGTACCGCAATGCAACGCCCAGACTGGCCATGGCTTCTTTGTAAGCCCGAGAGCTAAACGCAGGACCCTGGTCAGAATGTAGCGTGCCTATTGCGTATATGCCGATAAAGACTCGCAAATCTTTTATAACAGTTCGAGCGTCAGCTGAGTGCTGAGGCCATAACCATAGGAACCTAGAGCATGAATCCACTGCAACCATGATATATTTATAATTACCGTCCCTTTGCAAGGGACCGCAGTGGTCCAGGTAAACACAAGCTAATGGTTTGCCTGAAATTAACAGGGGTGTCTGCGCAGGACGTTTCACTGTTGACACTTTCATCTGTTGGCAAATATCACATTCTAAAACATAGTTTTTGGTTTGTTTCCGAATGCCAGGCCACCGATATCTTTGCTTGAGTAAAGATACTGTTGCTGAAACACCTGCATGGGCAGAAAATATCCCTTCGTGTGCTGCTAGGATTAGTCCTAATCTGCGTTCCTTGTTTGGAATTACCCTATCCCCCACTCCAGGGATTCGAGCAAAAGGAACGTTGTTCGCATCAAGTACATAAGAGTACTTGAGTGGAAACTTTTTTGGTAACGCTGCACTGCTGCCTTTGCTCGAAGCATTGACAGCCAACATTATCTCACTGTCTATTTTTGTTTTGGAACGAGTGATCGCAGCTACGGAAGCCGTCTGCACAGCCCCCTTTGCGGCTTCATCAGCCAATGAATTCCCTGCAACGTGAACGCCATCACGCTGATGACTCAGTGTGTGGATCACGTGAGCCTTTGGTAGTTCGTTTTTCAACTGAACTACTTGTTCCCAAAGCATTTTGTGCTTTATTGTGCCACCTTTCGCATCTTTGAATCCATTTTCAAGCCAGTTTAGTATATAGTCATTATACGACTGAACACAGTAAAAGGAATCGCACACTATTAGTTTGGGGAATTCTCGATCTGTACTTTCAAGTGCCAGTTTGAATGCTTGTAATTCAGCTCGCTGAGCTGTACAATCTCCTAGAGATTGAGTTTTTGTGACCATAGGTCTGAAGATGCCATTTCGCATGCGACCTTTAACGATTGCACACGCTGCACTGTAAGCTTGCTTACACCCAATTGCGGGTTGTGCGGATCCGTCAGTGTAAATTATGAATTCGTACTGATCGAGAGGCAGAATTTCAGTAGGCAGGGGACATTCATGTTCATACTGCAGGAATGCTTGTGTTTTTAAATCTGGATCAAAAACATATTCAACATCTGTTGCAGCAAGAGAATTAACCCATTGTATCCATCTCGGATGTAATGCTTTAGCATTTGGAATGCTCGCTTTTGTAACCGCTTCTAAAGCTGGTACTGGGGTGACAACAATAATGCGTTTCCCTTGGGCTAAGGCTCTTTCTTTTGCTACAGCGGTTTGAACTGCTGTTAGAATTTTTTCAGTTGAACTGAAGCGCATTTCCGCTTGTGTGTACAAATGAGATTTGTACGCTATTGGTATTTTCTCACCCTCATTGAAAGTTAAGTAGGTGAATCCGCATTGACCCGAAATTATTCGGATCACCAAATTGCGTTGACTTACGCGTGTTTGTAAGTGATTTGTTGCTAACATGTTAGCCTGAAGTGAACGCAAGATTTCTGTGTGTTCTTGTGTCCAGTTTCTGATCGAAAAATCAGGTTTGATTAATGCGTAGAGAGGTTTAACCCTTTCTGCGTAATTTAGAATGTATGTTCTTCCAAAATTTAGGAAACCCAGGACGGATTATAAGTTTTTTAGCGTTTTTGGAGGTTGGAGCAGCGCACATTTTTCTAAAAAGTTAGCTGCCAAGCTCTTGCCTTCACTTGAAAGCTCATATCCTAGAAATAGGACATTGAGATGGGCAATTCTGGACTTTTTAAAGTTGAACTTGTAGCCCTCAGAGGCGAAACCCAGTATAATGGTGCTCACCCTGTTCAAGTGTTTGTCCAGGTCATCGTCTGTCAGATAGATGTCATCGACATAGGACAATGCCTCATTGTCATAAATTTGTAGTAACTCCGTTACCCTCGCTGAGAATAAACCTGGGCTGTTCTTGAACCCTTGTGGGAGTCGACAAAAGTGACCCTGGGTCCCCATTATGGAGAATGCTGTTAAGTACCTGCTTTCAGGTGCTATGTTTTGACAAAAGAAACCATTTGAGATATCTAATGTGGTTTTATATTTTTACACACAATGTTATTCATTAATGCTGTGCTATGTGCATTTTGCACTGCAAAAGTTTTAGAACAAGTGTTTAGGTGTCTGTAATCCAAAACTAGACGATAGGTGTTGTCTGGTTTGGAGACAGGAAATAAAGGATTGTTCATTGAGGAGGTGCATGTTTCAATCCCCCTTGGTATTCAAGTTGATCTAAGATCTCCCTGACCTGTTTTTTAGCTTCTTGCTTTATTGGGTACTGCCTTTGTGCAGTTGGTTCATGTTTCAGATGTATTTTATGGTGAGGTGAGTCCTCATCCCATCCTACATGATTTTTATATAATGTTGGGGCCTGGGCTACTGCCCATTTCCTGGCATATGTATATTTTAGGTGAATTGGAATATGGTTGGAGAAGGCAGGCATAATAATGTCCTCGCCATGTGTGCACTCCCTGACAAATTGTGGTGGCCAGTCTTTTTCTGCTAGAAGTATGTCATAGCCCTTTGATAGTCTTTCCCAAAAAAGTGCTTTCACCTGTCTAGGTTTGTCTCCCTCCATCCGGAGTGTTATTTCATATAACCTTTGTGGAGTACTAACCCTGGTGTCTACAGTCTCTACTGTGATGTACTCATTCAAGTCCACTATCTCCAGAAGTTCCTTCAGGTTCTGGCGAACTATTGTGACTTCTGCTGCACTGTCCAGCATTGTCTGAGCCCATTCTCCGTTCTTGAGTTGTGTTCTCAGTATTCTCGGCATGTCTGATCTTTAGACCTGCTACTTTCTTTTTGGAGATTTGAGGTTTTGTTTTAGTTTTTGGAGCGTGTTTGTCGTCTTTCGATTTCACGCGTTCTTCTCTATGTTCCGTCCGTCCTCTTCTTTCCGAAGACTGTGATGAGATCTGAAATGGACGAGAGGAACGTGTATCAGTATCTTGATACCTGTCAGGTTTTCTCAAATTATCCCTATTCTTGAGGTTATACCTCCTTTCAGAGGGCTCCTTTTGAGGAGACCTACCTCGGGATTGAGAACGTTTCTCGTTTGAAATTTGTTTATTAGTTTTCCACTTCTTTTTAAAAGATGTAGGAGTTTGTTTAATGGAGTCCTTCTCAGGACTGTCAGATAGCTTCGGCTTCACTGGTCTTCCACCCAAACTATCTCTGCCTAATTCCTCATAAGATTGTTCTATTATTCTGGGTAGCTCAGTTTGATGTTCTGTAACATCAAATTCCCTTAATTTTTGGCGGATCGCAACTGCTGCTGCGTCTCCTTTAATATTAGATAATATTATTGTTGAGACCTGGTCGAAATTTTTCAGTAATTTCATACCTAAATTTAGAGCAGGCTCTGCCCCGTATTCGTTTTGAATTTGTTTGAGGACATCAGGTATTACCGCAATTGACGGAATGCCATGTGTTTTTGTGTAGATGGCAGCAAAGACTGAGCCCCAAGTGGTGCAGTCTTCCAGTTGTGGTGTGATCCCCATTGGTAAACTTATTGTTAGGATTCTGTGTTTCTCATACGGGCTAGTATTTGGAAATACTGTTTCGATTTGAGTAATTTTTTGAGCTATCCAGAACGGAATTTGCTCACGTTTTGTGGGCATTTTACCCATGACTGCGTATAGAGTCTGTGGTGTAATTTTTAGTGTATTCCCTGTTGGGGAGTTGGATTTGGAAGTGTTAATGGTTGTTGGACTGTAAAAGTCCGCATGACATATTGGACCAATTGTCTGTAAATTTTTATTAACTCTTGTATTTGAGTAAGTAGTTCCTCATCTGACATTATATCCAGTTCAGGATGAGGTGTGTAGCCGGCTAGAATCGGCCATGTTGCTCCTGGTCTACCTAGTGGACCGAGCCTAGTAATGTTTTTGTGATGTTTTAGGGCGCCTTTAAACCAGAGCTGATGCTCCTGGTATGTTAATGGAATTTCAATATCCTCGAAAGGAATGTATTCCTCTGGTGGATCATCTTCTTTGTAGAAGTGAAATGTCTGTGATATTGGATTGCATTCAGGAAGTATTACCCATGAATAGAATACCTCTGTCTGAAAGGATTCATGTGCCTCTATCACGAAAACTGCTCTACCTCCTCTTGGCGGTAGGCCATGTTTTATAAGTTTTAGAGTGATGGCTCTTCTTAAGTTTTGAGGGATGTGTATAACACCCTCCTCGGTTTCATTTAAACCTGTAATGTTAAAAACTGCTGCTAGGGCTGGATCAGCTGCAGCTCCACCGTTTCCGGTGTTATTGTCGTTGTCAGGCATTTTGTGTTTTGAAAAATGTAGAACAAGTTTCAAGGAAACAAAGATAAGGTGCACAATATTTTGGAACACTGTATCCTTCAACGTTGAGCAAACCAAACAGCTAATATATAGGGTGCTTCCCTATGTGGCCGTGGTGGATACCTAACCCTGCCCACTCCAGACGTATTTTGGAGTATATGGGTAGGGGTCTCTGAGAGAAAAAAGCACGGCTGAGTTACTCAGTATCTAACATTGAATTACCGCCTTACCAAACGTTGGGCGCCATGTAGTGTAGCTCCTATTTCCCTAATAGGCTCTGCGCATTGGAATAATATATCCTATAGGTTTGACATAGGACTAAGGTCAGTATGTCCCTATCGAGTATATTAAACTTAATTACTTGTGCCAGCTAGCTCAGAGGCCACTAGAAACTCCTTGACAACAAGAAGGGAGTAGTTTCTGGCAGCCGCAAAACATGACCACTATGTTTCCCTTTAGAATCAGAACGTGTCCCAGAGTCGTGGAAACAATAGATAACTATTTCACTCAGCTCAGTCGTGCATGCTTAGTTTTCTCCAAGTTACACAGAAAGAAATAGACGGGTGTTTCAATAAAAGATTTATTGAACAGTCTTGTTTCTGGTGTAAGTAAAATGTGCTGTTACGATCACAAGACAGTATGCGAGATAAATAATGTACAGTGTGAGCAGTAGAAATAATAATACTGCGATAGCATTATCTTTTGGTACATATGCATTTACATAAATAACACAAACTAAAAATGCGAGTACTCATACGATGCTTTTCTAAGCTAGTTCTACCCCAATGTACCTAACCTAACCTAGGTGTAGGGAGAGGTATGAAGTAGGTGAAGTATTCCTTACTATGGTATACTAAGAGTATGTTAAGCCTAGTATGCCTAGAATGCCAAGTATGCCAAGAGTCCCTCTAGGTTCTTATCAGCTCCATACCTGAAGAATGAGAGAGGTAGGAATCTCTTTGCCAGACTCGAACTCCAACTCCCCGCAAGGGAAGTCAGATCACTGGAAGCTGGACTCTCTGCGTGCAGGGATGACAGCGTCTTCTCAGTGCGTCAGGCCGGGAAACGGGCTCCTCTGAAGTCGAGGTCTCCTCTAGTTTACAAGGCCTAGGGAAGGTATATTTATACCTGAGAGTACCTTAGGAATGTTAGTATTGACGTGAGTCGGACAGCGAAAGACGTCATGAATGAACCCCTAAGGAATAATGGTTCATGCATAATATATGAGGCCTTGAAGAAATCAATAGTCCTGGGCTAGGGAAACTCCCGCAGCCTAAGGGTCTGTTCTTCATGAACTCGTTGTGACGTTAGGGTGGACTGATGTCGGAGACCATGCCTGTATTTGGAGTGCACGGTTTAATGCCTAAATAAGGGATTGGGATTTTATGCCTATATAAGGGCAGGGCGAATTGTGCCTATATAAGGACATGATACTGGAAAGCCCGTTTATGGACACCCTAAGAGGAATACAACAACAGGACTGCAGCAGCACAATTATGGGTGAAATTCACAATGATTATAAAGTGATGTATGGCTGAAGTAAATGCACGTGACTACACTATGGAGATGAATGTGCACCTAATAATCTAATTAAATGTTGTCTGGAATAACAGAAACGCTATGCAGTCGTAAAAAATGACACTCCAGACCTGAGCAATATCCTTTAGGTGCATTCTGGGTATGAAAGGCTAATTCTATGCCAGAGAGTCACGTGCTGCCAGGACTTAAAAGCAAGTGATTACTGTTAACTGTGAATTCACTCACCTGTGATCAAGGCTTTGCAGGAAGCTGAAACGTGTCAGGGAGCACATTATGCTGTATTCCTTTCTCTGAAATAAAACCCCGGTAGCATCAGGAATTGGGCTTATGCATTTTGTGGATGTTTAAAGGGGATTCTCCGTTCCCCTCGAAGCTGAGGCCGCCCTGCAGGGTTGGAGGCCCCCACCACGGAGACAATGTGTGTTGGATATATATATATATATATATTCCCATGACGTTCTCCGCCAGAATTGCCGCTCACAATGCAGCAGGTGCTGCAGGTCGCGAGGACGGGCTTGCGCTAATACTCCGAAAACAGTCAACAGACAATGCTGCACACTCCCGGTCTTATTGAATTCAGTAATTATTTTATTTCATTCCATATCGTACAACCAAAATCCAACTGAAAACGCTTTTCGGCCTCCTGGCCTTTGTCAATGTCAGTTACCCTGTGTAAAAGGACACCTTATAACAAAAACACAATTCATTGGGCAGCAGTTCAATCCTCAGAGACATAGAAAAGGGACTGCAGAAACATGTCAGACGATTCATATTACCCTTAGCGGCCATCTTATAACAAGCAATTTAGGCAAAAAATTTATCAAGATTCAATGTCATGTGCGTGCCACATAAGGAATACTTATGACAAACAGAAAGAGGACCAGGAGCAAGAGGAAGAGAACCAGGAAGAGATGGTGGAGTATTGGAAAGAGGAACAGGAAGTGAAGCATCAGAAGGTAGAGCAGAAAAAGTACCACAAGGACAACCAGGATAAGGAGGAAGACCAGGCCAGGAAGAGGACAGCTAGAAAGAGGAGGAAGGCAAGGAGAAAGAGAAGATGGAGGACCTGAAGGAGGAAGAGGGCTGTGAGGAGGGGAGGCTGGAGGAGGAGGGCATTAGAAGGAGGAGGGCGTTAGAAGGACAAGGACTAGAAGGAAGACAGGGACCAGTAGTAGGAGGACTAGTATGAGGAAGACCAAGTAGAGGATGAGGATGAGTATGAGTAGGCACAGCAGGAAGATCAGTGGGAGGAGAAGTGAGCAGGAGAAAGAGAGGGATCAGGATGATCAAGAGGACCAGAGACTGAAAAAGACAGAGAAGAATTGGAAGCAGGTGGAAGAAGAAAAGGAAAACCAGAAGGAAGAACAGAAGGAGGACTCGGAGAAGACAGAGGTCCTCTTCCTCGGACCCTCACCCACCACGTGGGACAGCTCCTGGTGGCACCCTGCCCTTGGAAACCCACCCACCCCGGCAGACCACGCCCGGAACCTTGGCATCATTCTAGACTCCTCCCTCACCCTGGCCCGCCAGATCAACGCCGTCGCCTCCACCTGTTTCAACTCCCTCCGCATCCTCCGCAAGACATTCAAGTGGATCCCCCCCGAATGCAGGAGACCATCACCCAGGCACTCATAACCAGCAGGCTGGACTATGGCAATGCCCTCTACGCCGGAATCAACAAAACCCTGCTACACAAGCTCCAAACCATCCAAAACACCGCAGCCAGACTCGTCCTCGGAACCCCGTGACACGAGCACATGAGCCAGCACCTACGAGACCTCCACTGGCTCCCCATCGAGAAGAGAGTAACCTTCAAGCTACTCACCCATGCCTACAAATCCCCCCCACAACATCGGACCCAAATACCTCAACGAAAGAGTCTCCTTCCATGTACCCAAAAGGAACCTGCGCTCTGCCAACCTCGCCCTGGCAGAGACCCCACCCATCCGCAGAACCAGAGCAGGCGGAACAGCCTTCTCCGACGTTGCAGCAAAGACTTGGAACGAGCTCCCAGTCAACATCAGACGCTCCCCCACCCTGCACACCTTCAGGAAGAGCCTCAAGACCTGGCTCTTCGACTGACCCGGAGCTGCACCCCCCCCCCCCCCAGGGCCTTGAGACCCTCTCGGGTGAGTAGCGCGCTTTATAAACCCCTGATTGATTGATTGATTGATTGATTGAGGACTAGGAGAGGAGTGCCAGGTGGATAAGGAGAAGGAATGTGAGAACAAAGGTGAGAAGGAGGAGTAGTGTGAAAGAAAACTAAGAGGAGAACCTTAAGGAAAAGGAGGAAGATGACTGGGAGGATAAGGGGAACCAAGAAGCGGGAGAGGAGCAGGGGAAAAACCAGAAGAATGTGATTAAGAGAAGGAAGAGGAGAACAGACAGAAGTTGGGGAGGCGAAAGACCAAGAGGAGGAAGGCCAGGAGGGGTAGACAGCTAGTCGAAGAACCAGAAGTAGAGAAAGAGTGGTGTAAAGAGATGATGGACAGCAGAAGGAAGAGACAGAGGACCAATAAGAGGATGGGAAGGACCAGGAGGAGGACCAAATGTGGAAGACCTTGAGGGAGAGACGGAGGAAGACTAGAATGAATAGTCAGTCAAGTGGGCGGAGAAGAAGTGGGCCAAGAGGAGAGGGAATAGGAGGAGAAGAACAGAATAGAAAAAAACAAGGAAAATAAAGACCAGGAAGGACAGGAGGAGAGATCTAGGAGACTGGGGGTAGAGGGTGAGGCAAAAGAAAGAGGAAGATTATGAGACCCACCAGGAGGAGTAGGTGGAGAGCCTGTAAGATCAAGATTAGCAAGTGAAGGAGGAGTAAGTGGAAGACAAGAAGAAAAGGGACCTGATGGAGAAAACAATCAATAGCAGACGGTGGAAAAGGAAGAAGAAGAATGGGAGAGCATGAGGGGGAGTTCCTGAATGAAGTCTATAGAGACTAGCAAAAGGAGGAGACCCAACAGGTGGAAGAAGACCAGAATAAGAAAGGAAAAAAGAGTCAAGAGGAGAAAAAACATAGGAAGTACCAGGGGGATTTTCAAGAGGAATAGGGGAAAGAAGAAGACCAGGAGAACAAAGAGGAAGAAGAAGTGAACCAGGAGAAGGATGAAGAAAAGGCGTAGGAGGACCAAGATAATGTATGGTTAAAGGACCCGGAGTTATGAAGATAGTGGATTGTAGATTCTCTGGATGCTGCAGTTCTCTGAGGAGCAGGTCTTTGCATCAGTGACACAATTTGTACCATCTGGCACTGTGCCTTTTCGCCAGCTGTATTAAAAGACAGACTGTTGTGGCCACTTTGAAATTTACAGGGTTCCTAATCAACAATTTAAAGGTTTGTTTTTTTTGCAACCAAGTATACCATTTAATTTCCCATAAGTAAAACAATTCCTCTTCTTCCAGAGATTTTTTTCCTCCCAATTGTGGTGCGTGGTGCCCGGCGAGGCCATCTAAGATATACGCAAGGACAATTCTTTCACTCAAAACTTTAAGGGATGCTCGCCTGTGTTGCAGAAATATTTTTAAACTTAAAATGAAAGTTTGCTCTGCAAATTCATTCAGTTCTTTTTGCCCTTGGTTGCTATTTTGGTTAATTTTCTTATAACGACGTGGTGTTTTTTTTACCCTCTTACAGAGCGGATGTTTCTTCCACCGCCCTTGGTACATAACCTCTATTCTTTCTACTTATTAGCTAAGTCTTCATTTCATTTCACAACAATGTATTTTCTACTGAGTTTGGAGACTGTTCCTCACCATCAATGATGTCCATATTTTTGTTCATAGTTTCCATATATCTGATACAACAGCTTCCACTTGATAATTTTGTAAGTCACCTATACCAATTCATCTCCACATCTTGGATATTTTTTAGTCTTTTTTTACTGTTCTTTTTTTAATGTTTTCTCCCACAGGATTTCAGGCCTCATTCATCTTGTTTCTGTGTCCTGATGAGGACTCCCACAAATGTAATACTAAGGGATCAAAACGTATGACGATTACTAATTGTTATGCACAGTCCACTTCCCAAGCAATATTTAAGTAGACCAAAATTGTTCCTTGTGAGACGTTCATTGTGTTCACGCCTTACTGTTACTCTTACTGGTTTCCCTGTGTGTTGGCTGTCAACCGTCTCCTCCCCCCCCCTGCAGTGGGATGTTGATTGTGTAATGGACCGGCCTCCATCATATTCACTCTGTGGAAATTTGACGCCTTAAGTGCATCCCTGTTCCGGTTCCATTCAGGTACATTATGAGTCCCTTTTCTATGTAATTGGGCCCTGGAGCTTGATTCTCTACTATTTCTTAGGCTTGATACATCACGTATTCTTCTAGGTTGCTTCTTCTTGTGCCTTTTGACAACTGTCCTGAGGATGACCCCGATCAATTGGACCATTGGGGTCGAAACGTCGACTTTCTAATGTTATGCAATATAGACTGCATTATTCACTATTACTAGAACTAAGAGGTTTTGAAGCTCTTCTCTGGTTTTGATTTCAATGAGTCTATGACACAATAATTTTTTGCAGACTTTTGCATGGGAAAAGTTTCTCTGTACTATTTATTTTGTAATAAGTCTGTGCACCTTCTATTTTTCACTGATTTGCAGTGTTCTGTGCCGTCACACTTAATGCACTTATTGAGTGCTGCTATAATACATCGATAACAATTTGTTTTTAAGGCTTCTGAATAAACAAGTTCCTTTTAGGTCGAGCTTTCGAGACCTCTTGTATACTTTAGTATACTTGTCTTGTGGGCTTAAAGCCATACCCTGCTTTTCATTTGTTTGATTCAATGTCCTTCAAAAATCCTTGCTTGCTAGTGGTCAGTCCTGCATCTTTGTCCCTCCTTTTGTCTTTGTTTCCTCCCACTAGAGTAGGGACTAAGTACTGTATGTTTACGCATTGGTTGTTCATCTTTCTGTTTGGGGGACTTTTTTTTTATTTCTTCTCTGCTCATGTTACAATGTTAATGTGTGTTCAGCTTCTGCTGTACTTTATTGCATCTTGCTTTTCCCTTTGTGTAAGAGCACTCAACATGGGGCGCTCCCACTGCAGTTTCTGTAAACAGGGCTATAAATCTTGTGGAACTTGGGCCCCTCTTAGTTTTAGCACTTCATCTCCGGTTTCGCTGGTCTCCACGTCACTTCTTGCAGCCCATCACTCAGTCCCTCTCTCCCGTTGCTCCAGAGCAGACTGCCCCTTGTTGACTCTGACGCTAAACAGAGCCTTTCAAAACACGACCAAACATATATGGCATAACTAAAATCACAGAGAATTGGTTCTCTTTTCGTTACATCTCGCTCATGTATGTCATCACACGGATGTCTTGTACCAACGTGGGTTAACTGCCTAATGGCATATTATCATAGGAGAATTTTAAAGTTCTGGGTGTAGACGGAAGCGGGTAAGGACTAATCTATGACTGTAACACACGTTTTATTTTCACCGCATTTAATTTTCATCGCATTGCTCTTTGTAACCAGTCATGTGTTCATGCGTGATGCTCGTTGAACACAAACTTATCGGTAATTTCCACATAGCTGCAATTATAGAAGACGGCATCTGAAAATCACCATCGGGTGCAAACGGGTGATGGGTTTCAACTCTTCCGATCCACACATGCGCCAAGCAGAGTCGAAAGCGGTTGTGTTGAGATGTTTTTAAATTAAAAAGCAGTAGGTCCATTTGCCTGATTAGAATACTCAGTAGCATTGGGACTGTTTCGTCTGAGTCTAAGGGAAGGCTTTCACATCCACGCGAGGCTGTTTAATGTGCACACGACCTACGAAGATGCAATGTAAAAATAACATTTAAAAAAAGAAATGAAGCATTCAAAGCTCAAAGATGCCCATACTTTTTCAAACACAAATCACCGGTCTCGTGACATATGCATGGCGGTGAGAACATTTTGGAGTAAAATCCATATTTTGGGGTTGAAGTTGTGAAACTTGCTCATAATTCCAGCTGAAATGCACTGGCAAGCATTTGCTCTTTAAAGGGACAGGCAGTGCAAATTACTATTTGTTTTCGAAAAGAGCAGCTCATCTGACAATCAGACAATCTTCGTCCACCACCAATCTCTCTCATTTACATTCGGCAAGATCCAAATACCACAAGCACATATTCCATGAAAAAGCATCACATTTCAGATCCCTCCTCGACTCAGCCAAGAACAGACCCAAAAAACTTTTTGACCTCATCAAAAACCCAAACTGCTCTCCCCAAACTATCAAGCCTGAGGATTCTTCAAAGAAAGCAGCAGAATTCGCCTTATTCTTTGATGAAAAGGTAAAATCACTAGTGGATCAGGTCACCCACCCCACCCCCATTGAGGAACGAAAATCCTTAGTCACTTGGCAGAACTTTGCAGCCATCTCGGAAGATGACCTCCTCAAATGCATCCTTGAAACCAAACCCTCCAACCACTCCTCTGACCCCATCCCCAGTGGCATCACCATTGATTTCTACACCAATACTCTCTCTTACTGGACCAGACTAGTTAACCTCTTCCTTAGTCAAGGCTCCCTCCCTGCTGCCCTCAAAACAGGACAGGTTACCCCTCTTCTAAAAAAAACTTCCGCAGATGCGAATGACCGCCCCATCACCAACCTCCCTTTTCTTTCTAAAATCACAGAAAAATGTGTTTCGAAACAACTTTTCCTACACATTATGGACAATAATCTCCTTGACGTGTTCCAGTCGGGTTTCATCCAAAATTGCAGCACTGAAACAGCCCTGCTGCAAGTGATTAATGATGCGCTGCATATACTCGATTCTGGGGAATCGTGCCTTCTGATTCTTCTTGACCTCTCTGCAGCATTTGACACTGTTAATCACAACACCCTCCTCAACATTTTTCAACAGAGAATGGGCGTGGAAGGCACAGTGCTTAAATGGTTTGCCTCATTCCTCTCGGACAGATCACAAATGATCAAGATAGCGAACAGTCTTTCGTCTCCATTGGCGGTAGGTCAAGGCGTCCCTCAAGGTTCTATCCTTGCACCCACTCTGTTTAATCTCTATCTGGAACCCTTGGGGAACCTCCTTAGTAAATCTGGGATCCACTACCATCTCTATGCGGATGACACCCAAATCTACCTCAAGGTGTCTTCCGCACACGATCTTTCACTACTCAACTCTACTCTCAACTCTATTCACAACTGGATGTTAGTTCACCAACTCATTCTCAATCCCACCAAAACTGAATTCCTCCTCCTATCTACCTCTCTCTCCCCTCCTCCGGTTCAATCCTGGATGGATCAGCTGAATTTACTCAACAATGAACCCGTCATTGTCGACAGCGCTAAATCCCTAGGTGTCATACTTGACAAAAGACTCAACCTAATCTCCCACATCAACTCCATTGCTAAGAACGCACGTTACCAGCTGCGACTTCTGTGGGGGATCCGTCGGTTCTTCCCGGAGAAAGACCAAAAACATTGGTCCAATCGCTAGTTCTCTCTAGACTGGATTACTGCAATTCTCTCCTGACTGGCGTACCCAAATCTCACCTCTCCCCCTCAAATCCGTCCTCCATTCAGCAGCTCGCTTTATTTCAGGATCCAAACGTAGTGACCACAT
Source organism: Calotriton arnoldi (assembly GCA_963921515.1). NCBI lineage: Eukaryota > Metazoa > Chordata > Amphibia > Caudata > Salamandridae > Calotriton > Calotriton arnoldi. Next base: position 318,835 of record CAWUFW010014404.1, read on the forward strand.
TACTCCTATCCTGTCTTCTCTTCGATGGCTTCCCATCGAGGCAAGATCCATTTATAAAACTGCCTGCATCACCTATAAAGCCTTGCACACTTCTTCCCCTCGTTACCTGGCGAATAAACTGAAAATGTCAGGAGGCTCGAGACCTTCTCGGAATGCAGCAAAGTTTCTGCTTGAGCCCCCCTCCTTCAAAAAGGAAAGATCGATGGCACAATCGTTCTCAGGTAATGCGGTGAGAATCTGGAACTCGCTTCCGCCATTGCTCCGTGCCACTACCTCCATCCAGATTTTCAAAGCGGACCTCAAATCTCTTCTCCTTCAAAGACACTTCCAGAACTAATACCCTCATTCTCAGACCCCTCCAGGAAGCTAGTTCATCACTGTAAATTTGTAACATCTTTTTGTTCATTCCCCACCCTTGATTGCTGTGTCTGATATTGTGTTATTGCCTATATGGTTTTACTCTACCTCTCCTGTTTATTTTTGTAACGTTCTATTTTATACCATTTTTCTCATGTAACGTAACTGGTTCTATTGTACAGCGCTCTGACACCTTCGGGTAAAGTCCGCGCTATATAAAAATGCATTAAATAAATAAAAATAAATAATAATCTGTCTGAAGACCAGTTTTGTCTCTTGCCTTTTGTGCTGCCCGGGTCCCACCGCAGTGAGCCCTATGGGGTTGGCAGCAGGATGGACAGGAGCAGCGTGGGCACCATCTCTGGCACTGCCGACCACCTGATCTGCCCCAAATCCCGGAAAGTGGAGCAGATGGAGGTGAGCAAGGCTCGGGCAGCCCAAAACAACAAACTTCCCCTCCACGGAGCCCCCATTGCTGTATTGTTTCGGCAGCCCATTGTTTCCCAGCCCCTCCCATCCCCCATATGTTTTGACTCGTAGCTAACCTGCACCCACCCCTAGCGCCTTGAGACCCTAACGGGTGAGTAGTCGCGCTTTAACAAACCCCTGATTGATTGACCTGCTGGGACAGTTTTTGTTTCTCCCTTCCTGCCTCTGCTCAGCCTCTGTTATTGCCTTTATTTCGCTCAGGTGGACACCCCTCACCGCTTTTCTCTAATACATTTTCTTTTTGGTGCGTGTCCAGTGGGTGGCTTCTATAATACACTACTTGAACCCGGACCCCTGCTCAGTCCCCAGTGTGCTTAAATCCCTGAAGTTTTCCGCGGTTGCTAGATTTCTGTGCTGCGACTTATATCAATAACTTTCCTGTGCTGGTCTTCGCTAATTGCTTGTACTGCTCTGGGATGCACACTCTAGCCGGTGGCATATTTACGTTCCCTGGCGCATCCCTGCATATCAGCAGGGATGCGCCAGGGAAAATGCGTCACGCAAGTTTACCCTTGCGCCACGTCCGATGCGCCACATTTACAATGCGGCGCATCGTGGCGCATGAGATAAGCAGATGCGTGACGCATCTGCCGGCGGAAGGTTGGCGCAGTGCTGAAGTTGTGTCGCAAGCTCGACGCAACTCCAGCACTGTTCCAACCTTCCCTATCCCTAACATGGTGCGTCAATCCTTACGCCTGCTTGAAGCAGGCGTAAGGATTTGACGCACCAGCGTCGAGAAAGTGACTGCGTGAAATCTTGTAGATTTCACTACGTCACTTTTCCGAGCGTTCCTGCGCCGGAACGCCCCTGCGCCGGTAGCGCCCACATGAAACCTGACACAGGTTTCATGTGGTGCAGGGGTTTACTACGTGACGCATCTCCCTAGATGCGTCACGTTGTGACTATAGCGCAACGCGGCGCATGGTTTGCGTTGCCGCTGCGTCACATGCGTGACGCAACGGCGGCGCAAAAGTGGCGCAAGGGGCTTGTAAATATGCCCCATAGTTTCTAGTCTTACTGCCTTTCATGCGCTTTGTTTAATATTAGGAGTTCGCTTTCTTGTTGCGCACCAATGTCTTTGTATCTCCGAATTCAGATAACATAGTAATTGTAATTGTATTCATATAACGCTTACTAACCCTGACAAGTTTATTCAACAAAAGGATTAAAACAAAGGGATGTATTTTAAAAACATGACCACGTTCGTGAACCTGTGTTATTATGTTTCATTTCTTTAGATTGTGAATGGGGCTTGTTTCATCAGTTCCTTTACTAACTGGGAGGAGCTGTGGCTGGAGCAGCAAACTTTTGAAATGAGGAACCAGGGTGAAATCCCTGCTCTCCGCCAACATCCTGTGATTCTGAGCAAATCACTTAAACTCCTCATGGCTAGAACTGTGTAATTTTCTTGGTTTTCCGTAAAGCGCTCTAATGCCCTCGGTTAAAATCGTCTGTAAATTTGCCCTAAATTCCAGCTTAACAGTGCTTGCCTTCTGTAATTCAATTTCCATTACGTGCCCACACCCTGCCAGGCCTCCCGTATAAGTAAATCCTTCTCCTCCAATTCCCCACAGTGCTGCATTTTTTTTATAGGGCTGTTTACTTGCATGGAGGCGCTTCTCTTTCTGTCTGTGTGTTAAGAAGCCTTTAAATATATCCATAAATGTTTCCTAGTTTACGACAAGTGCCTAAATGGCCCCCAGTCATTCAGAAGGCACTAGCCTGAAATAAGAATGTCCATGCCCCACCCCATCTGTCTTCGAAAACCACCAGGCTGACATGCTAGTGACTTTACAGAAACCCTTCGGGCTCCTGAGTTGTGACAGACTCTGCCCCAGCCCCACAGCTCTTTCAGAGGCCTTCATCGGGTACGGGACTGTGAATTCTGTTTACTTTACCTGCCAGTTCAGACCTGATTTTATTGGCACTAAGTTAGATCTGCTTGTTAAATGCTCGTAATGCAAAGATCTATCTAAAGGGCCCCTTCTGATTCAGCTGACTCCGACCCACCCATATGCGAGTTTAATAAAAAATGAGTTCTATGTTAAATTGTGCATTGAAAGTAGTTTAAGAAGTTGTATGTTAGCACTGAGCATCTAATCGTGCCTTCCTCACCTCCACCCCATCCCCATCCCCTCCCCCTCCCCCAACCGCCTGCCTATCAAGTGTGCGTGGGAGAAGCCAATGCATTTAAAATCAATTTGACACACCCGGATTTCCTGGAGTGTCCTTCATTTCTGCGTCTCCCTAACTTCCTTTGGAGATTGTTGTTTAACCCAAAAACATTATTTCGTCTGGGCCAATCCAAGTTAAGAACTGAGTGGTTGTGTGATTGCTAAAGACAACTGTGTGCCAAATGTACATCACCGATTCCAGTCAAAGTAGGAGAGCTTTTGGGCTCCATTCAGTGCGTAACCCGTATGGGACAGATTCCAAACCTATCAAGAGAGCCCAGAAGGTTAATATACTTTATCAGCGAATTTCTGATTATCCTGCAGGACACAGGATGGAATAACATGAGATAGCTCATGAGGTTTGTGCTCCTGTTGCAGAGACCTTCCCTCCTGCAGGCTGCAAGGCCCCTTTGCAGTAAGATATCGCAGCTCAGCAGGCCTATAAACCTGCTTCAAATATCTCTCTATATCCAACTAGATAGCCTGGTAAGTTAGTGTGCCTGCTGCAGATGTGCGGTTTGTCTGCAGGTTATGGCTTACAAATCAAGAAATATAACCAGGGAGGTTCATGCAAGTGCTCCAGCAATCTAGGTGTAACGCACACATCTGTTTCAAGCATGTGTAAGATAGACATGTGGATAAGACGCCTGCACACAAAAAAAATATATATATCCTATGGGCCACAAGCACCGTAACTGGATCATGATACAGTGTTAACTATACTATGCAGCAGGGAAATGTGCATTATGTGGCATATTATGTGATTTTAGGCGAATTAGGCAACTCACTTTGAGGTATTTGTTATGCATCCATTTCCACATTCTGCCACACAGATACAAAAGGGACCTCAGCGAGTGCTACTAAAACACAAAGGATTCTTATGGAAAACAACTGTACACAAATGGACACATTCACTTCACAAAGTTAATCACCAACAATAAATAAACTGGCCAAGCATGAAGCACAGGCAGCCATTTTATGAACACTGCCCTTTCTATGTTCCAGAGCAAAACAATGTATGTGCAACAAATGCAACGGTACAGTGAGCAGAAGGCAGTCTGCATGTGTGTGTTTCTTGTGCCTTATTTATGTGGTACAGTGTAGCCCAGCTATATTCTGTTGGGTGTCCAAGTGGTGGCGACTGGAAAGCACCTCTTTCCCTCAAGCCGCCGCCATGGGAAGCAGGGCAGTATACTGATGTGGACTGACTGTCTCACAAGGGGACACTCTAGAATACAAACTATTGGGCTTTTATACAGATGCTAGAAGTCTGGGATTCTTGTCACGTCTTAGTCCCATCTGGAAAGAACTGCCACTTTGAGAACACTTTCTGGGGACAGTCTAACTGTTTCAATATAAAAAAAAAAATCAGGACAAAGAAGAAACCATTCTCTCCGCCCTCGAATTACATTTACACATTCTGGGCTTTACTTTCCTACTGTAGACAAAAGCCCTTCTCTAAACACTGGGAAAAATAATTTCTTTGAAAGCCTCCACACACAAACCAGCTGCTGAGGGTGACCCATTAACCCTAGCAAACAGCGAGGCTCGGCACTTCCACTTGTGTGCAGAATTTTCAGAACTGTTAATCTGTCTGAGATAGAAGCAAAACAGATTATGGAAAAAATGGCAAGTGTAGCTAATTTATATGCCACAAATTCTCATTTTTCCAGTGGTCCTGGTTAAAAACTCCAATTCCAAAAAGATAGCACAGCAGGCCGTCGCACCTACTGCAGACAACTCTACAACCCTTTGGATCAATTTTTTTTAATCACAGTGAGATAGCCCAGTTAGTAAATTTATCTGCTGCAGAGGGGTGTGTGTAACCTGCATGCCACATGCTTTAATCCCATTGAGCTAGCTTAGTGGGTCGGGTACATACTGCGCACCTTTGCATTCATCCTGCGTGTCACAGGCTCAATACCAGAAAGACAGCTCAGCGAGGCAATGCACCAGCAGCAGACATACATGCATTCAACCTGCGTGTCACAGGCTCAATACCAGAAAGACAGCTCAGCGAAGCAATGCACCAACAACAGACATACATGCATCCAACCTGCGTGTCACAGGCTCCAATACCAGAAAGACAGCTCAGCGAGGCAATGCACCAGCAGCAGACATACATGCATTCAACCTGCGTGTCACAGGCTCCAATACCAGAAAGACAGCTCAGCGAGGCAATGCACCAGCAACAGACATACATGCATTCAACCTGCGTGTCACAGGCTCCAATACCAGAAAGACAGCTCAGCGAGGCAATGCACCAGCAGCAGACATACATGCATTCAACCTGCGTGTCACAGGCTCCAATACCAGAAAGACAGCTCAGCGAGGCAATGCACCAACAACAGACATACATGCATTCAACCTGCGTGTCACAGGCTCCAATACCAGAAAGACAGCTCAGCGAGGCAATGCACCAGCAGCAGACATACATGCATTCAACCTGCGTGTCACAGGCTCCAATACCAGAAAGACAGCTCAGCGAGGCAATGCACCGACAACAGACATACATGCATTCAACCTGCGTGTCACAGGCTCCAATACCAGAAAGACAGCTCAGCGAGGCAATGCACCAGCAGCAGACATACATGCATTCAACCTGCGTGTCACAGGCTCCAATACCAGAAAGACAGCTCAGCGAGGCAATGCACCAGCAGCAGACATACATGCATTCAACCTGCTTGTCACAGGCTCCAATACCAGAAAGACAGCTCAGCGAGGCAATGCACCAGCAGCAGACATACATGCATTCATCCTGCGTGTCACAGGCTCAATACCAGAAAGACAGCTCAGCGAGGCAATGCGCCAGCAGCAGACATACATGCATTCATCCTGCGTGTCACAGGCTCAATACCAGAAAGACAGCTCAGCGAGGCAATGCGCCAGCAACAGACATACATGCATTCAACCTGCGTGTCACAGGCTCCAATACCAGAAAGACAGCTCAGCGAGGCAATGCACCGACAACAGACATACATGTATTCAACCTGCGTGTCACAGGCTCCAATACCAGAAAGACAGCTCAGCGAGGCAATGCACCAGCAGCAGACATACATGCATTCAACCTGCGTGTCACAGGCTCCAATACCAGAAAGACAGCTCAGCGAGGCAATGCACCAGCAGCAGACATACATGCATTCAACCTGCGTGTCAGAGGCTCCAATACCAGAAAGACAGCTCAGCGAGGCAATGCACCAGCAGCAGACATACATGCATTCATCCTGCGTGTCACAGGCTCAATACCAGAAAGACAGCTCAGCGAGGCAATGCGCCAGCAGCAGACATACATGCATTCATCCTGCGTGTCACAGGCTCAATACCAGAAAGACAGCTCAGCGAGGCAATGCGCCAGCAACAGACATACATGCATTCAACCTGCGTGTCACAGGCTCCAATACCAGAAAGACAGCTCAGCGAGGCAATGCACCGACAACAGACATACATGCATTCAACCTGCGTGTCACAGGCTCCAATACCAGAAAGACAGCTCAGCGAGGCAATGCACCAGCAGCAGACATACATGCATTCAACCTGCGTGTCACAGGCTCCAATACCAGAAAGACAGCTCAGCGAGGCAATGCACCAGCAGCAGACATACATGCATTCAACCTGCGTGTCACAGGCTCCAATACCAGAAAGACAGCTCAGCGAGGCAATGCACCAGCAGCAGACATACATGCATTCATCCTGCGTGTCACAGGCTCAATACCAGAATACAGCTCAGCGAGGCAATGCACCGACAACAGACATACATGCATTCAACCTGCGTGTCACAGGCTCCAATACCAGAAAGACAGCTCAGCGAGGCAATGCACCAGCAGCAGACATACATGCATTCAACCTGCGTGTCACAGGCTCCAATACCAGAAAGACAGCTCAGCGAGGCAATGCACCAGCAACAGACATACATGCATTCAACCTGCGTGTCACAGGCTCCAATACCAGAAAGACAGCTCAGCGAGGCAATGCGCCAGCAGCAGACATACATGCATTCATCCTGCGTGTCACAGGCTCAATACCAGAAAGACAGCTCAGCGAGGCAACGCGCCAGCAGCAGACATACATGCATTCATCCTGCGTGTCACAGGCTCAATACCAGAAAGACAGCTCAGCGAGGCAATGCGCCAGCAACAGACATACATGCATTCAACCTGCGTGTCACATGCTCCAATACCAGAAAGACAGCTCAGCGAGGCAATGCACCGACAACAGACATACATGCATTCAACCTGCGTGTCACAGGCTCCAATACCAGAAAGACAGCTCAGCGAGGCAATGCACCAGCAGCAGACATACATGCATTCAACCTGCGTGTCACAGGCTCCAATACCAGAAAGACACCTCAGCGAGGCAATGCACCAGCAGCAGACATACATGCATTCAACCTGCGTGTCACAGGCTCCAATACCAGAAAGACAGCTCAGCGAGGCAATGCACCAGCAGCAGACATACATGCATTCAACCTGCGTGTCACAGGCTCCAATACCAGAAAGACAGCTCAGCGAGGCAATGCACCAGCAGCAGACATACATGCATTCATCCTGCGTGTCACAGGCTCAATACCAGAAAGACAGCTCAGCGAGGCAATGCGCCAGCAGCAGACATACATGCATTCATCCTGCGTGTCACAGGCTCAATACCAGAAAGACAGCTCAGCGAGGCAATGCACCGACAACAGACATACATGCATTCAAATAACATAAGACAGGAAAACATCAGAAGGTTGAACACGACTTCCATTTTCTCACCTATTGCAGCGCCTATTCGCTCTACATAGTTTCCAGCACTTTCCCATTCCGAGCTCTCCCCAAACTCCCAAGGGAAAGACCACCACATGAATTCCCTCCTTAATTTTATCACTCTTCCCGCCTCGCTTATGTGTTTGACATCAAGTTTTCGAGCACAGTTTCTTTTCTGCGCCTTGTCAAGGTTTCCGTCCCTCAATCCCACGCTCTCCTCTTCTTGGGGTGTCTTCTGCATACACAGGCGCCTCTCTATGCATCTGTTGCCTGCTCTCCCCTTCATTCTCTGTTTCTCACATGCTCTTTCTGCTCATCTGTCTGCAGTTCATTCACCACTTCATGCACAAACTACCTATTCCTGTTTCTTCCTGTTTATCTATTCTGTGCAGCTCTCACCCATATCTATCCACCATGCCACATAATTCCACTCCACAAATCCACTCCACCCCACACACTTCCACAACTAACAATTCCAATGCAAACCACATAATTTCACACCCCATACATCCACTCCACTCAAAACCAAAACACATGGGTAAAAGACATTGGGGCATATGTATGAAGCCCATTTCCCGTTTGCGAACAGGAAAAAGCCTTTTGGGATGTATCATCCCAAAAGGCCCTCGCAAAATAGGGAATCGCAACATTTGCGATTCCCTATTTTGCGAATGCATTTAAGGAATCGCAAATTGCGATTCCTTAAATGCGATGTAGAAAGCACCCAAGTTGTGCGATTTCTCCTTAAGAAATCGCAAATTACCACCAACTTCAAGTTGGTGGTAATTTGCAATTTCTTTGAAAAATGCACTTTTTGGCATTTTTCAAAGTGCCATGTGGCACGCATACATGCCCTTAGGGCATGTATGTGCGCCACATGTGCACACATGCTCATTTCAGGGGTGCAACAGGGTGTCCTTATGACGCCCTTGCACCCTTGAAATTGCATTCGCAATTTGCGAGTACCTAATGGGTACTTGCAAATTGCGAATGTCTTCCCATTCATTTCTATGGGCCTCCAGGCCCATAGGAATGAATGGGAAGGTATTCCTGAATTGCGATTCGCAATTTGCGAGTCGCAATTAAGGAATGCCAAGGAATCGCAAAATATTTGCAAATTTTTTATTACATCCCGTTTTGCGATTCTCAAATAGCGATTCTCTAAAAATCACTATTTGAGAATCGCAATAACGGTATTTGATACATATGCCCCATTGTCATTTACAATGCCAATAGCTCTAACTCTCGCAAATGCGAGACCTATTGGTATTGCCAATGCTTGTTGTACTAAGCTTCTATGGGGCATATTAACAAGCGGCAGCGATAATTATCGCTGGCCGCGCCTAGCGCGAGTTTCCCTATCGCCGGCTATCGCTGGAATTCATCGCCAAGCTAGCGCTGTATTTACAACGCTTAGCGCATTGGCGATGAAAATTCCAGCGATAGCAGGGAAATGTCCCAACATCGCTGGAAAACCAGTGATGTTCCCTGCTAAACAGCGATGACCTTGCTGATACGACCCTGTGGTCGTAACCCCACATTCCACCTCCCATGCAAAGTATGCCTAACACTGGATTTTAGCAGACGTTAAAATCCAGCGTTAATGGCCGGTTAGCGCGATTTTGTTTATCGCTACGCCGGCCGGGGCATTGTTGTACATATCGCGAAGCTGCCTTTGCGATATTTCCCCATGTAGTCTATTGAGGGCACGCCTACTTTGCATCTCATTAACGATGCGATGCAAAGCGGGTGCTAAATCACGGAAACACGCGCTAGCGTGTCCTTGCTAATATTGCGATAAAATTATCGCCGCTTTTCGGCCGAAAACGGACGCTAAAGCGGCTATAATTTTATCGCGGCCCCTTGATAATATGCCCCTATGTGTTTATTTGTTGTGACTTTGACGATTGTTTCGCTGATGCTCACCACATTTATAGGGGCTCTTTTCCTTCCTCCCAAGTGAACCAATTATTTGCTGTATTACCTTTACTCTGATTGGTCAGTGTCTGGCTCCTTCTCCACCGCTGTCTTAGGTCCTGCAGGAAAGCACAGTAAAGCGATGTTCCCGAGGCAGCAACAGAAGTGCACAGGATTTACACACTTAGCAAGTGTGAAAACAAGAAACATGTTTGTACGGGCACTACTATTTCTTAAATAAAAGCATACCAAAATCACAGGCTGTTTCCTTAAATGAGATAGGAACCGAAAAATGTTCTCCCAAATGCAATATAATTATCCCAACCAGTGTTCCGTACAGAGATATTCTGTTGTAGGTGAGGGCTCAACTTTTGTTTAAATTAGTCCACTTTTAAACATTAGGGTGATATTTACGTTGCAGCTTATTCGTTTTGTGAAAACATAATATATTACAAGGAATTGGCCCTAAATTACTATGGTCTGCAGATAGTATGTATGTTTGAGTCATTGTTTTACAGAATGAAGTCGCATTTCCCTCAGAATGGAAATGGAAGTGGATTTGCAGTCTTACACACTGTTGATGGGAAGTCATGTTTTCAGTCCTGGGCTTCCATCTAATGCATTCTGGGAATTGTAGTCTTGTTTTGTTCCAAATGAAATTCATCTGAGGCCAGATTACAGAGGTGGCCCAGTGGAGCAGCTGGCTTGCAAGACACCTTTGTAATACACATTGAACAGTCACAAGATACATGGGGCTTACCCGAATTTTCCACAATTTTAATTCACAGTGTACCTCCTGATTTTTGGGAACATAACTTTTTGTGTAGCCAAGGCCGTGAGATATCGACCCTCTTCTTGGGGCTCCCCCACTGGGCAGTCTGTGATTACCCCTTGGTTTCATCATCTCTGCTTTGGGTGTTCTCTCGTACACCCTCTTTTGGGGTGTCTGTGATACTCAGGGGTTTGCTATCTCTGCTTCTGATGGACCCCACTGGCCCACGTAGTATGTTTGTGGTTATTCAGAGACTGTTCTGATTACGCTTCTTGGTGTCAATGTTGATAGAAACACAGAGCCATACGTGGTGTGCTGGGGACCCCTCCATCACCTTGGCCTTGGTGCAACAGCCCCTGCTACTCTATTGATACCTATGCCCCTGGGTGTGGAAGGAACAGCTAACATCGTAGCCTCATGGGAGCCAAGCTTCAGGTACATTGTATGAAATGGAGGCTTTTTAGCAGTGCTCTGTGAGGTTTGTATGCACCACACCTAAGGCACTTTACAACATTCTTTCAGGTTCACCACTCCTCTCATCTGTGCAGATAGACGGGCCATCATGCCTACCCTTGCTTGTCCAGCTGGCTTTGTATGCTTGCACTACGAGTCTCCGCATCCCTGACCCCCGCAGCAGCGCCCATGGAACGCCTCCTTGACGTAGAGTGAGACAACGCAGCGCTTTGTGCTGCCTTGCCTTACTTCAGATCTATGCGGTCATACAAAGCCATGCAGAGTGGCTTTGCGCCGCTTCATAGATATGATTGAGAGGCCTGCGCAACCGACTCGTCATAAAAAGTGATGCTGCAGCGGCGCCGGCCTCTTGCAAATGAGGCCATCAGTTCCATAACTTATGCCTTCCTTTTTTGCAGAATATGTACTAATGGAGAGCTAATGTCATCATTTTGAGTCGCAGCATTCGCACACGGGTATCAGAGTGGAAGATGGCACGGTTAGCAAAGTAAACACTTTAAAGGTGATTATTTATACTTCACAACACTTGTTCTAGAAATATGAATAGAACATATCAACTTGTCAGTGCAGACTTGTGAGCACTTTGTCTAGTATGTGGGAGTGGTGTGTGCAGACCAGGCAGACAGCTGGAGGCAGCACTGTGGGAAGATTACCGTGGGGTTAGGCTGACAATACAGCCACAAGTTGGATTATTCTGCACTCCGCTACTTGTGTCTGTGAACACATATTGTGGCATCCATTACTGCTAAGTGCCAGAGAAGGGCCCGCAGCCTCGGCTTTAATAAACACAGATTTGTGTGCCACCTGCACTAATGTCTGAAAGAGGCACTGGAAGAAATGTCAGGCTCAAAAGGTTTCATTTAGATTATTAATGCTGGCTATTTGGTTGTTCAGAGTTACCAGAGTGCTTCAGTCACAGAGAAATAAAGACGACGTGCAAGGTAATGAAAGCCCCAGGCTTCTGTGTGCAATACTTTCTTCTCAGCCCTGGGGCTCTCAGTGCTGACGACAGTCAGGCAAGAACCCAGCGTCCACGCGCTATTCGTTTTCAGGCCAGGTGAGTTGTTTCCCTCTCTATAGCAGTGAGAAAAACGTCTACTAGATGATTTGATTTGTCTTTTGTCCCCAGATCAGACGACTGATTTGCATATAACTACTACTATGAACCTTAACCACAGTTTTCTCTGACTTCACCCTACCCAGGCATAAGTCATCATCTTTCCAATCCTATCACACACCCTCATGCACCTCCTCCCCAACAACACAGGGAAACAGGTTAGTGGTGTGCCTCCAGCTAGGAGGCGGCAGGATCCCACCCTCATCTTCATTGTGCCACAGAGTTTCTATCAGCCCTCCGATCAACACACGTCTTAGACTCTCTTCTCTTCTAGAGCTTGCTTCTTCTCCAATTAGGCAAGCTTTTGCTCTTTCTCTAGTCTTGCAAGATTCTGGCTTCAGCTTCCTCTCCTCCCTCCTGTCCTCCGGCTCCTCTGGGGACAGGTTCCTAGATGACACAATGCTCCCTGCATGTGGATGGACTTTCAGTCCTGGGAGGATGTTCCCTCCCTCCCCAGCAGGTCACATGTCAACACCCTCCTGCAGGTCTTGTTCTAACTCTTCCTCAGACCCAGATCCTTCCTCCCCATTATCTGTGTGGTTCTGTTGGGCTTCTGCTCATTCTCTCAAAGCTGTCTGGGGCTCTGGTCACAGACACAACAGAAAAAAATGGGAGATGGGAAACTGGAAAAATCTAAAAATGTCTATTAGGGTGAACTGGCTCTAACCTGTCTAGATATGTAGTTGTAGTGTACATCAAGTCACTTCATGGCACTGAACAGACACAAGTCCTATCCTCACCGCTGATCACCAGTTTTAGAAATTGAGTTTCTGGTTGGCAGTGGTATGCACCCTGCCCAAGCAGGAACCACAGTCCTAGTCAGGATAAGTAAGACACACACCATAAATTAAGCTATGCTCACCCTCTGGTAGCTTGGCACAGAGCAGGCAGGTGTATCATCAGAGGCAATGTGTAAAGTATTTGTGCAACACTTCAAACAGTAACACCGTGAAAACACCACAAAAAGACTCCACACCAGTTTAGACAAATACTTATATTTTTATGAACAAAACAAGACCAAAATTACAAAAAAACATCTGGTAGCGCTAGACTGGGACAAATCTGAAAGTTCAGGCCAACAACGATGGAGCACACTTGAAATAAAGGAACCATCCTTAGCCTGCAGAAAAGTACCTTTGATGCGTCGTGGACGTGGCCGAGATGCGTGAAGCAAAAGGTGAAGCGTGGTCATCAAAACACAGGTTTGTAGGTGATGCGTCGTCATTGAGCCACGCAAATTGGAGGTGCGTCATTGTTGAACTGCAGGATGTAGGTGATGCGTCAGGAACTTGAGGCGATGAACTGCACAGTCAGCGAGGGGATGTCTTCGTGCTTGCAGTAGTGGTGATGCATCAGCATAAAGGGAGATGCGCCAGTTCTGATCGGCGCAATGTCATCTATGCATGGATTTTGCCATTTGCAGCACTTTATACCCGCTTCCTAGGGCCCAAGACTGGATTGGCACTACTTAGCAGGGCAAGAGTTGCAGTATGCAAAGTCCAGGTGCTGTTGCAGATGGATGAAAAGACTTTGATGTCCCTGAGACATGAAACAGGTTGCAAATCATGCTTTGCAACATTTATCATACATAAAGAGTGTCCAAAGTTTTCTCACACTAGCGTCACTGGTGACGATTGTTTACAAAATGAACATATGATACATGGGAAAAACTCGATGTTTAGAATTCCAAGTTGCCCTGGAAGTCCTGATGAGAGCTGTTAGACCTGACAGCCTTTGGGTGGTCTTCCCAAACTGACTCAAATATTACTAAAATGCATGCTATGACATTGTAAGAAATGATAGGGAACATAATCACCCACATTAATTCTACATGTTAGAAATGGGGGTCTCTAGTTGGCAATTGTTTGCGCCTTTGTCCAAGTAAGGACCCTTCGTCCTGGTCAGGGTAAGGGGGATACACTTTTAAAATAACCCCCGCTCACCCCCTTGGTAGCTTGGCACGAGCAGACAGGCTTATCTCAGAGGCAGTGTGTAATGCATTTGTGCACACATACAGAAATATAGTTAAAGCACTACAAATGGACACCACAACAGTTAAGAAAAATAAGTAACCTTTATCTAAACTAAACAAGACTAAAACAACAAAAATCCACAATACAGTAATCAAAATGTACTTCTTAGAAGGTAAAAACAGTTCTGTCCATAGCAAACTATAGATGCAACACTTTCAACACAAAGTACCTTGAATGCGTCAAAACCATAAACAAAAACAGCCACAGGGAAGGTGATGCCTCGGTTCCTTACGCACAGGGAAGGTGATGCATTGTTTCCTTACTCCAGGGGAGGTGATACGTCGGTTCCTTACTGCCACGCAGGGGAGGTGATGCGTCGGTTCCTTACTGAAGGGGAGGTGGTGCAACGGTTTCTTACTGTGAGGGGAGGTGATGCGTTGGTTTCTTACTGCGGCCCGGTGTCCTTGTAGATTTGGTGCCCTGATGCAATGCGTGGGGATCGGGGATGCGTTGGTTCTCGATGTGGCAGTGGCAACGGCGCTGCGTTTGTCTCTCCAGTCGCTGTCCCATGATGCGTTGGTTCTTGCAGCTGCACAGCAGGGCCTACGTCGGAATCGGTGCAGTGATCTCGGACATCGGCGATTGGTGCACGGGATTCGACGTGTGGCGATTTCTCCAACCATGTGCAGGCACTGCGTCGGTTTTTTCGGCGATGCATTGGAAACAGGGGCGGATGCGTCTCACTTCTCGTAGGTGCGTCTCTTTTCCAGCTCCCAACAGCAGGAACAACCTCCGCCGGCCCAACTCAGCAACAGGCACCTCTTGGCAGGTCAGAACTCCCAGCAAGGAAATCCAGGGGAGCTGGTGGTGAAGTCTTTGTGGCCCTGAGACTTCAGAACAGGAGGCAAGCTATAATTCAAGCCCTTGGAGATCTTCTTCAAGCAGGATACACAGCACACAGCAAAGTCCTTGTCCTCTCCTTGGCAGAAACAGCCACTGCAGGCCAACCACAGACAGCACACAGCAAAGGGGCAACACTTCTCCTTCAGCTTTCCCAGCTTTTCTCCTTTGCAGAGGTTCCTCTTGAGTACAGAAGTAATCTAAAGTTCTGGGGTCTGGGCCCCAATATTTATACTCCATTTGTCTTTGTTCTCTTGTGTCAGAAAGGCTCTGTGATCAGTCAAAACCAGTTCTGTCCTCTCTGGTCCAGCTTCCTGGCAGGAGGTGGAGACAGCATTGTGTACGGCAGACCAGGCCTATTCAGGTGAAAGGAAATCTCCTCTCCCTACTCTGAATGCAACCCAGGTCTATTCAGCCCAGCCCTGACTCATCCAGGAAAGGCAGGACACACCTCACCCCCCAAATGACTGTCCACAGTGAATGCAAATGCAATCCCCAGCCCCTGCCACTCCAAAGCCAGACAGTCAATCCACAAACC
Source organism: Calotriton arnoldi (assembly GCA_963921515.1). Classification (NCBI taxonomy): domain Eukaryota; kingdom Metazoa; phylum Chordata; class Amphibia; order Caudata; family Salamandridae; genus Calotriton; species Calotriton arnoldi. Next base: position 334,288 of record CAWUFW010014404.1, read on the forward strand.
AGCAGAGGCACACAGGATGGCTAAGCAAGAAAAAACTACTTTCTAAAAGTTGTATTTTCAAACACAGAATGTAAAAATCATCCTTACTAAAAGATGCATCATTATATTCTGAGTTCAGGCATACTAAACTTCACCTTCCTCTCTTGTCCTAATGGGAGGTTATATTTATAAGATGTTATAAATAAACTCCCATTCTATCCTATGGGACAGATAGCCTTTCAATAGTGAAAAACAAAATTCACTCTAGTTCACGATCAGGACATGTTCACACATCAGTACATGTCCTACCTTTCACATACACTACACCCTGTCCACAGGGGTACCTTGGGCCTACCTTAGGGGTGACTCACATGTAAGAAAACGGAAGGGTAGGACCTGGCAAGTGGGTGCACTTGCTAGGTTAACATGTCAGTAGCAGACTGTGCACAGACCCTGCAATGGCAGGTCTCAGAACCTTTTGCAAGGTTGCTTGAGTGGGTGGCACAATCAGTGCTGCTGGCCCCCTTGCAGCATTTGACTTACAGGCCCTGGGCACACACAGTGCACTGCACTAGGGACTTAGTAGTAAGTCAAACAAGCCAATCATGGAGACACCAGTCCATATTCACAATTTACAGAGGGAGCACTTGACCCTTGGCACTGATCAGCAGTGGCAAAGTGCCCAAAACATCTAGACCAGCAAAATGGAAGTCCAGCACACAGCAAAAACACAGGAGGCAGAGGCAAAAATACAGGGGAAATCCACGCCAAGGATCCAGGTCTAACACTACACAAATAGAGGTGTTGAATGCTCTACAAGACCCAAAAGAAGCCATCAAGAACGATGCTTAAAAATATTATTCCAAATGTTCCTGAAGAGGCAACAGGCTGACTCCCTATCACACTAAGGGGTAGATTTACAAGAAACTGACGCATCTGTAGAGATGCGTCCGTTTCCCTGCGCCAGCCTGCGATACCCTTGCGCCACCATGAATGCGCCGTATTTACAATACAGCGCACAATGGCGCAAGGATTGACAGATGTGTCACAAATTATGATGCATCTGTTGGCCCAAAAGTCACGCATTATGGAGTTGTGTCGCAAGCACGACGCAACTCCAGCAATACATGTTGAGGCCTATACTTATTGTACTGCGTCACTCCTTACACCTGCTTCAAGTAGGTATAAGGTTTTGACGCAGTGGCATTCTATAAGTGTCACAGTGAAATCTTGTAGATTTCACTGCGTCACTTTTACAACGCTTTCCTGCGTGGGAACGCCCACCCTGCATACATTATACCTGATGCAGGTATAATGTGACGCATGGCTTTACAACGTGACGTAGCTCCGTAGATGTGTCACGTTGTAAATTGGCCGCATTGTTTACACCGACGCTGTGTCACAAAAGTGACGCAACGGCGGCGCAAAAGTGTTGCAAAGGACTTGGAAATCTGCCCCTAAATGTAAAAGATTATTTGCAAGAACACATAGAACCATGAGTGAAGCACAAGTAGCACTTAGCGGTTATGAGGAAATGGACATACCGTAACACTTACTAACCACACATAAAACTTACTCCTCACTATATGACAACTGCAATGACAGAAGAATTATTATTTATTCTACTCGCAACAATTTAGTGACCTTCACACGATGTAACACATGAATGAAGAATGGCACATCTAAGACCAAAATGATCTTCTTTCCATGCACTGATTCTTTCTTTCTCTTATGTCTTTTTTCTGGCATCTATAATGCACTTTACATCCACCCGGATATATGAATTATCTTTAATTTGCCATTAACTTTTCAAAAACAAATGTCCCTGGTTGTTGTATTCATTCACATATTCTACATCACCTGCAGTATTGATGCACACCCTTAATATGGTTTCCATGCACTTGCCTCCCATTTCAATTCATTCCTCCAACTTTTGTCCACATATTATCTGGATTTAACAACCCTGTCGCGCCACTTTTTACCTACGTGATGTTGCCTGCTGTACATTGATTTCAATGTTATTTATTATTGATCTTTTCCAGTATATCAATGTACTTGCTGTCTCACATGGTATCAGTGCTTAATTTGAGCCGCTGATTTGCGGTGCTCGGCATCAGCACTTAATTGTCAACACTGGCGCTTGTGATAGTCTGCCACAAGGTGGAGATGTCTGACTAATTTATAGATGAGCACAAAAACTGGTAATTATTAATGCATAGACATTAAAAGTGACTATTACCGGCCGCCCAAGCCATTCTTATATCTTTGGGCAGGCTGCAATAGTCTGAATTGTCACACTTGTAGGAGTGTGAAGGTTAGTAGTTGTGTTGTTACTATCATTGGCAGCACTGGGAGGGGCAGTGTGTGGAGCGAGCTGCAGTGGCCTCCCGAAGAGAGCCCTGACACTTATACTTTTACAAAAGAATCACTGCATGGTATGGATCTCCTCCGCTGTATCAGTCCAGCTCATAACCTTGAACCTTCAGATCAAGGTCTTCTAAATAGACCTTACCCTCCTTCTGCCTACATCTCAATGTAGATCATTGTCTCTTTTAGGCCCTTAAATATGTTGCAAGCTAACACAGGTTATTTGCTGCTCTTTTGTTTTTCCAGGGCTCAGTCTTAGGTGTTCCTGTTCAAAATATTTTATTGAATTTTGTTTATAAACAACTAATAAAGACAATACATAAAATATTATTATTTAGCAACAAATACCTAAATAACAATTCATAAATTAACCAAGGTCATTAAAAAATTACAATAGGTAATAAGATATTACATATTCAAAAAGATACATAAAGGGGAGATGGAAGGAGGGGAAGGGAGGGGACAAATATAACAACTAATGCATAAGATGTACACAGAGCTACTATATTTTATAATAAGAATAGTCTAATTGAGTTAAAATCAAACTTAAAGTTATAAATACATCATTAAGAGGATAAATATACATCAACAGGTAACCAAAAAGATTGATAAGCGAGTGAATTGTGTGTAATCCCATTCATGGATAATTGAGCACCTCTTCTAGTAAAGATAACCCACGACCACCAAGCATTAACAGATAATATAGAAACATCTTTCCAACAAAAAGTGATGGATTTTATAGCTGCTGAGATTAGGAAATTGAAAAGTTTGCTTTCCAAATCATGTACATTTTGTGATATAATAGCAGATTTACATATTATTAATTGATAGGAAACATCAATATGAAGTTTTAAAATCTTTTTATGATATCCCAAACTTCAGACCAAAATTTAAAAACCAAAGGACATTCAAAAAGCATATGTTGTAATGTACCTGGATGTAATTTACAATGCCAACAATCTGCAGAGGGAAGAAGTTTAGCCTTGAATAAACGTGATGGAGTCCATAAACGATTGTATAGGATATAAGAATTGGTTTGGTAGATTGAAACAGGTAGCCAACCAGATATACTACTAAGCCAAATATCCTTCCACGTGTCAGTAGATAAAGAAAGTGAAAGTTCATTGTTCCAAAAAGTTGAAATCATCTCTAAATTGCTACCTAGAGTATCTGATAATTTTTCATATAGAATGGAAACCCCATGAGATGATCTAGAGACTGTTTGAATGTAAATTGATAAATCTGCTGTAACATTAGAAGGAATAGCATTGGGGAAGGAATCTAAGATTGAATTGCACAAATATTGATACTTAATAAGGTCAGATTTAAGTAAACCAAATCTTGCTTGCAACTTTTCAAAAGAGATAAAGGTATTATTGGAATAAACATCTTTGAGATAAAAAATACCAGCTTTAATCCATGAAAACCAGAAACTAATATTTCTGTTCAATGTAATAACATTACTATACCATAGTGATAACTCATCAGTATTATTCATGGGAAAGAGAAAAATTAAGTCAAGATCATTAAATAACATTTTAGTAGATTTAATAATAACTGATTTTTGAAAAAATGTAGCATTGTTATACATAGACACCAAAGTAGGTAATGGAAATGGACTTACTATTGATGCAGGAGGATTATTTAAAAAGGAGTGGTTAAACCATAATGAACTTTGTTTTAAAATAAAAGCTTTATGATAAAGAAAAAAGTCTGGGATACCGAAACCATCATTACGTTTAGACACTTTTAATTTTTTATAACTAATACGAGGAGATTTGTTGTTCCACAAAAATGTTGACAAAAATTTATCAACGTCTTTATAAAAGTTTAATGGAAATTGAGTAGGGATCATGGCAAGGGTATAAAAGATTTTGGGAGCAATAGTCATTTTGATAGAATCCATTCTGCCCCACCATGAAAGATGTAATGACGCCCATTTAGACATTTTGTTTTTAATATAATTTAGGATGAAATCACAATTTAAATTTATTGTTGATTTTATGGATGAGGAAAATAAAATTCCAAGATATTTAAACTTATTCTTTTGCCAAATAATTTCACGCATGGGAAGCATATCATGAGTGCAATAAACATTTAAGGGAAAAATTCAGTTTTGTTGGTATTTAAAGTGTATCCCGAAACTGTAGAGTAGTTTGCTATAATATCCATTAATGAGGGGAACGAAGATATAGGGTCACTAACAAATAAAAGCACATCATCCACATAAGCAAGGGTTTTAACAATAACATCCTTAATATTGATTCCTTTAATATTATCACATTTTCTTATAGAGGTAAGAAAAGGTTCAATGCCAATTAAAAATAAGAGAGGAGAAAGAGGACATCCTTGTCTTGTACCTCTAAAAAGCGAAAATTGATTTGAGACTTGTCCATTAATAAATAAACGAGCAGTAGGGGCAAAATATAGAGCTGAAATCATGCGTATAAAAGTATCTCCAAAATTAAATGAGGATAACGTATGAAATAAAAATTGCCAATGGATTTTATCAAATGCCTTTTCAGCATCTAAGGCTAAAATTCCAGATGGTAACGTTAAAGTAGGACTTTGTTCAATAATATGTAGCAAAGTTCTTGTATTATTAGCAGAATATCTATTCTTCATAAAACCAGACTGGTCAGGGTGTATAATAGAATCTAATATGGGGCCCAATCTAGTAGTAAGTATTTTAGCATATAATTTACAATCTTGATTAATTAAGGATATAGGACGATAATTAGACACAAGAGTGGGATCTTTATCTGGTTTCGGAAGTACTATAATTAAAGCTTCTGTAAAAGAACCAGAGGTAGTTCCTGTGGATCCAAAAAACATAAATAGTTGGTGTAAAAAAGGTAAAAGGTGTGACTGAAATTCTTTGTAGAATTCCGCTGGAATCCCATCAGGACCAGGAGATTTGTTCTTTTTAAGGGATTTTATAGCTAATAAGATTTCATCTTTAGTAATAGGTGCATCAAGTCCAATTTTATCTATTTGTGAAATCTTGGGTAATTCACAGGAATTTAAAAAGGAATCGATTAAGGAAACATCCTGAAAATCGGGTTTATTATATAATGCGATACAAAAGGGGATGATGGACGGAACGTTTGAGCCAATCAAACACTCACCCCCAGTCAACTGATCTGGGTTTAATCCATCATCATTCTTTAGCTCACTCCACCACCCCAGTTCAGACACGGCCATATTCAAATCAGTCTGACCCTGTGCCTCATGGGAACAGTCCAGCCCGAACCGCCAAGCCATGTCTTCCCTGGACCGGAAACAAGCATCCTAGGACCGGTTTCTGGCATTTCAGCCGTCATCAGCCAGGCTTGCTTGAATCCAGTGGCAAAGTGAGCAAGGGACCCACGTCTGGGCATACCCCCGCCAACTTAGGGCGACCAAAGCGATACAAAAGGGGATGATGGACGGAACGTTTGAGCCAATCAAACACTCACCCCCAGTCAACTGATCTGCTGTGCAGGGAGCAGGAACCAGACGGTGAAAAAACCCACTTCTGCTGTGTAGAATCCTCTGAGAATGCTCCACAACAAAGGTTAGTCCTTTAAAAATGCAGCGACCTCCTTCAGGATAGTTTTCTGACTGAAATTCGTCGTTTAAATACGAAAAACAGGCTTAAAACGCGCAAAGACTTTCACGCGGCGGCCATCTTGAATCGCGCACTCGCGCGTCTCCTCAGTCTTAGGTGTTACACCAATGATACTATGGTCCTCATTTCCTTTGCTGTACACCTGTAAGACTGACACCGTTTTTCACATTTGAATGCTACAAGTGTTCGACTTGATGAGGAAGAACCCTTTAATGCTCAACACAGAGAATTCCAAGATGTAAATCTTCTCTGGGTAGAACAGACCTCAAGCCCTACTTGCTGGCTTCTGGCCTCCCAATTGGGACACCTTCCTGCACATAAACAATCTTTACAGGGGATTTTCTGTTTCTTTGTATGCTGGAGAATGCAGCACACATGGAGAGCAAAATACAAGGATAAATGAAAAATTTCTCCTCGTATCACCTGTTTAAAACCAGGTATTTCCTGGTCTTATTTTTGGCGCTGCTGCATACATTTTAAATATGGGGCAGCATCAGAAAGCAATGGATGTTGCGGCGGAACGCCCATTACAACACCCTTTGCACGCCCCTTTCACGCTAAGTGCTGCGTGAATAGGGGCATTATTAGCAAGGTGGCGTTAATCCACGTTAACGCCGCCATGTAAATAAGGCGAAGGGCTTAACGCCACCAGACCATCAGAAAAAGTAACGGTGGGTTTTTATATATATACTCCCACTCTTTAAATGTGATGGCTAGAATCACGTGTTACATATTTGTTCAAAACACGTTCGGGTGAATCATGGATTTTCTCGGGTTTTTCCTAATCTCATTATTAGATCTCTTCTATCTTCATACACTTTGTGGCTGTCTGTTCTAAATTTTCTTTCTGTGGGTGAAATGTTTGGTTACACGGAACTTTCCGCTTTGCCTTATTTCCTTGGTTTCTAAATCAAGAACTCACTGCACTATGTATATAATAATTTTTCTGTTGGATGAATCCAAATATTATTAACAGTCATCTGGCTGTTTGCTATGGAATATGTAAATTAATTGTCTTAATCTCACCAACAAATTTGTACATATCAAGACATTGTGTATTATATTTGCATTCCAGCCTTGAAAAAGTCTTTAAGTAGACGAAACACGTGTCGGCTGAAGGCTGAATCTATGCTGAAAGAATTGGGCTGATTTTTGTTGAATTTACCAAAGAATAAATCAACAGTTGAAACAACGAACAAATTGGACTGTGATATTTGTTTCTGTTATGAGAAGAGAGACCTATAACCTGGGATCCCTGACTTGAATAAGGGACATTGTGAAGAATTACATTTTCTGTTCCGATTTTATTGATGACTTAATGGTCCTATGTGTTTACTCAAGAGAGTGCTATAAAAAGGTTCTAGTATTTATGTGGATGGAGCATATTAGTTTTCTAATTTGCAATTAGCACCTTCTGGTAGTAGGGTGGCTGAACCAATACGGCACCTCAATTTGATTGGATATATTCACACATTATTTGACTGCGTAATAATACGGCATTATTTGAAGTGCAGTAAATTTCCCTGTGAGGAACCACTACTACCCTGTTTTGAAGTGATTATATATATATACATATATATATATTATTTTTTATGGAACAGAAGTGCTGTGGTCTATTTCACTCATTGGTAGAGCATATCCCATAAAAGTTGATCACAGTCAGATCTGTCAGAAGGTCCCTTCTCAGAATTGCTAGCTGGGGACATCCCTCATTTTAAAGTGAGCAAACTATTTACTTGCAGTGAAGGGCCTATAGGGAATGCCTTCTAACAGGACAATACCTATTTAAATTTCTGAAATGCAGATTCAAACTATATGGATTGATTGGCCGCTAGAGATGAATTCATGTGAAATTTGTTTTTATTTAAAATCTAATGCAATTAAAATGCTTGCAACACTTGCTAGCATGCTTTTCAAAATAGTTAGGAAGCACCAGTGAAAAGAAGTCAAGGAGCCGGTCGGTGGAGTACAACTTTTTTTGGTATAGGCTTACATCAGGTAAACGACCCCTGGCACCCTCATTTGAAACCAACCAACAACCCATTGCATTCCATGGAACCCCATGCATCTTACATTCCATAGAATGCAATGCAGCTCCAGTCAACTCTAGACCTAACTTTCCCCCTCCTTTAATAAACAAACAAAACACAACAAAGTATAACAATAAGATTAAGAATCATGAAAGGTGAGTGAAACACATAGAGCAAGAAAACAAATACAAGGCATCAATATTCAAGGGAAGATCCAAGGATAAAGTGAAACATATTTAAGGAAGAAAATGTTGATAGCCAACCAAACATGACTCTTGGTGATGACCCCATCAAAAGTCCAGGGACACAATGAAAGATTCACCCATTTGCATAATCATTACCCCAGTCAGGAACACGTTTGGCATTCAATGAACATGCCGGGTGGGCATATTCCACAGTACCTGAAAATTCAACTCACTCCTCATTTCCAGAAGCACCCAAACATTCACGTACCAGATCAACTTTGTCATCCAGAACCAACAATATTTTGTCATTGTTCCAGATGCAATCATCACTGGTTCGCACCGCATGAGACATCACCTGCACCAGACGCATCGGAGAAAAGTACTTAGATTCACTGTTGACTACATGTCCAAGATTCTACACTCTGACCCAGCTCCCTACTTTCACACTGTTGGAAAGTGGATTATTAGTAGGGGCAAATGTATATCTGCTGCTGGCAATAAGGCCACTAATTCAGTCTAGGGCTCAGAATAGGTCTTAGAAAATTATTCCCATGCTCAACCCTTGGTAGCTTGGCTGCGAGCAGGCAGGCTTAACTGTAAAGCATTTAAAAACACCAATTCAGTAAATAATTAAGACACAATGCACAATAAAAATCCAACAACAATTTATAAAAATAGGAAATATTTTTATCTTTAAAATGACACCAAAACAACAAACATCCAATGTAGGGAACTGGAGATATGGATTTTTTAAGATTTAGCATTATATAGCACATAGAAACCTATAGCGCCTTATCGGGACATCTGGTCGTGATAGACCGGGTCAAAGTTTCGTGCCGACTGCGATGGAGCCCTGTGCGATTACCCCTTGCGGTAGGTCTTGGACAAAGTTTTTACCTTCTGACTTAGAAACTTTTCTGGAGCTTTTCTTCACGGGGTCTCTCTAAGCTCTCAGCTACTCCGGATTCGGTGAGGGTTTTCCGGATTGCCTTGCGACGAACCTTGAGTCAGACCTCCGGAGCGTTCCATCAGGACGAACCAAGGATCCAGGCCGGCTTGCGGTTGAAGGCAGGCTGCTTAGCTCTCGCGGTTGCTCCCGGTCACCTTTTCTTCGTTCTGACTTAGAAACTCTTACAGAGCTTTTTCTCGCGTGGTCCCTCGATGCTCTTCGCCAGGCCGGATTCGGTGATGGTTCGCCGTCATCAGATTTTGCCTACTCCTGGTCAAACTCTGGAAGTTGGACCCTCGGAGCTTTTCAGCGGGACGAACCTGGACGGCAGGCCGACTCGCGGTTGAGGGTCGCCGGCTTGGCAGGCCAGGTTGAGTCGGTCCACTTATAGAGCTTTATCCCAGAGTTGCTCCAAACTTCTCCAGACTTTTGGAACTTCTTCAGTTCCCACAATCCACTTGGACAAAACCCTTACAAATCCACTGGTAGTGCTCCAGGTTGAGGATTCTTGGTGGTGATGTTCCAGGTGCTTGCCTTAGTGATTGCACATCAAACTCCTCAGCAGGGCCCTTCTTGCTCTCCTGCCGTCCAGGTTCATCCCGCTGAAAAGCTCCGGAGGTCCGACTTCCAGAGTTTGATCGGGAGTAGGCGAAATCTGAGACCGGCGAACCCTCACCGAATCCGGCCTGGTGAAGAGCATCGGGGGAGGATCTGGCCTCTGAGGGAGGGACTCCATCCCTGCCAGAGCTGTCAGATTTGGCAGAACTGACAGGAGCAGGTGGATCTTCCAGAGAGGAGTTCAGTAAGGGACAGAGAGACTGTCCCATCCTTGAGAGCTTGAGGCGGATTGCCTCTAAGCAAGAGGAGGGGGATGACAGTGGGGTTCATAGAATCTGCTGGGAAGATGGACTGCTTTATACTGAGGCCAGAAACCTCAAGGAAGGGGCCACCAGGAGGGTGGTGGTGCCCCAGAGGTACAGAGAGTTCATCCTGACTTTGGGTCATGATATCCCCTTGGCAAGTTATTTGGGACAGACAAAGACATGGAACCGGTTCGTGAACCATTTCTACTGGCCCCATATTTATGAAAAGGTAAAGGAGTTTTGCAGCTTCTGTGTCACCTGTCAGGCCAGTGGCAAGGCAGGGGGCAAGACAAAGGCTCCCCTAATACCACTGCCAGTGGTTGGGGTTCCATTTGAAAGGGTGTGGATGGACATTATTGGTCCCCTGGACCCACCTACTGCATCAGTGAATAGGTATATCTTAGTGGTAGTGGACCATGCCACTAGATACCCTGAATCAATACCTCTTAGAACCATTGATGCTCCTGCAGTGGCTAGAGCACTGCTTGGTGTGTTCACCAGAGTGGGTTTTCCGAAAGAGGTGGTGTCAGATAGGGGCACGAACTTTCTGTCCAGCTATCTGACTGCTATGTGGGATGAGTGTGGAGTGTGAAGCCTGAGGTCAGTTTAAAAGTAGGCCTGTGTTGCAGGACTGCTTTTAAACTGACCTCAGGCTTCAGCAGTGCACACATGCAAGTTCAGAAAGGGCTGCTGGCCTCTAAACTGCCCTGCCCTATTATATACTAGGGACTTAGAGGTAGTTTCAATCCCCCTGCCCTAGTATGTACTAGGGCCTTATAGGGTAGGTCTTGCCATCCACAGGGGTACCCTATCCCATAGTGTTCCCTAGTGTATGTAGGTGTTTTCACTGTATTCTAAGTGTCTCTTTCAGCATAGCGCTAACCCTGGGCCTGGTTAGGCAGAGCCAAGGGTCAGTCAGAGTCAGTTACCACCAGTACCTGTCATCAAAAAGTTAGGGGGGTGCCCAGGGCACAGTATGACTTTGCAACACACACCAATACTGTTTCTATGACTACTCCCACGAGAACTGACTTTCACCTTACGCCTGACATCCATCACCTTTCCCAACCTCGTAGCATCAATGGCTTGATTACCCATCCAATCCCTGTCCACTTTATATCCAGGGACCCGCTCTCTCAACAAAACAAAGGGCATAACCCCATTGATAAATTTGAAATGGACCGTACCGCCTAAAAGATGTCCCTGATAACACACTTCCAATCAAACTTGTTAACACTACCTAACTGTTATTGGTCCTTCAATGCGCAATTGAAATGTTCAACCAAACAATTGCTCCTAGGATGATATAATGAGGTGTGGTTGGGAGTAATGCAAAAATTCAGATAGGAACTTCTCCATTCCATCAAAAACCAACTGTGTCCCATTATCATTCACCAGCTTGTTGGGATTGCCCTCTCTACACAAAACACTGCAGAAGAACTCAATCATAGTGTATGTTTTGATGTTGTTGACAAAGGCAACTTCAAGCCATTTCAACATATAGTCAATCAACACCAAAGCATACTTAGGAGCTTCACACGGGATCTTGAGTGGGCCGGCAATGTCAAATCCCAACTTGAACCATGGTGACATATCAGTTTCCACAGGACTTACCTGGTTTGTAAATTGGCTTTTATCACTCAAAACACAATTCATGCAATCACGCTCAAAACATTCAACTGACATGTAATTTCCCAGCTACCACAAATCCTCTCTCACCCTCTGTTTCATTGCCCTTATACCCAAATGACCTTCATGTGCAATCTGCAATACCCTTTGTCTCAAGTCGGTAGGAACAACTAACTTGTTATTCCGTCGCATCAAACCTTCTTCTCGAGTTAACTCAGAAGCCACATGCAAATATGGCATCCATTCAGCCCCAGCATTCTTCGTAGTGGGCCACTTATCACTCACCCAGCTTCTTACTTGCAACAAAACACCATCCAGTTCAACGGCATCTCTCCACTCCTGTTCAGTAATTGTGTTGTTTGACATAGCCAGCTCTTCTTCACCGATTGCATCCTCCTCAATCACCAATTGCCATCTGGATAAATAGTCAGTGATCAAATTCCTCTTACCAGGAGCATACTCAAACCTATACTAGTACTCTTGTAAGCGGTATCGCCACTTGGCAATTCTAGTTGTCGCTCTAACTCCACATCTTGTGCTAAAAAGATCAAACAAAGCCTTGTGATCAGTACCCAACACTACCAGAACACCCCAAATGAACAATCTAAAACACTGAGTGCCCCACTGCAATGCCATAGCTTCCCTATCAATGGTCAAATAGGTTAACTCAGAACCCTGTAACACCCTAGAGGTAAATGCAATTACATCCTCTCTGCCATACTTCCTCTTTTGCACTACAGCCTAAGACCATTGGTACTCATATTGGCAATGACAATGTTGTAATCATATGGATCAAACGGCTTCAAGGGTAGAGCACCAGCGATGTCAGAATTTATGTTATCCATAGCACACTGGCATTCTTCACTCCAGACATACAAACTACCTTTCTTAAACAAGTTCCATAACAGTGCAGTTTTTTGGGCAAAGTGAGGAACAAATTTCGTGTGCATAACATTTCATTAATATTTGGCAATGGCTCACTGTCTACCTAAATATTGTGCTTTAAGTCACAGAAATCCAGACACAGACTCAAGGTCTGATCACTCTTGCGAGCCAGAACTACATGGGACAACCACTCAGACCCCTCAATTGGGTATATGATTTCGAGATCACACATGTGGTTTTATTCCACTTGCACCTCACCCTTTCAGCACAGTGGTACCTTCCAAACTTTGTGAACTACAGGTTTGGCATAGTCCTATAATACAGTCTTGTGCTGGAATCCACATAGTCTTCCCAGTTCATTACTGAACACCTGAGAGAACATTTGAATCCAATGCTCTCCCATGGATACATTCATGCAAAACTCACACCATTCCCTGGTCAATTGGGACTTAGACACAACCCTATCGGAAAGATCGGGGTCCAAAATTATATCCGTTCCCATTGATCATTCCATCTGAACAAATTTGATCCCTCCTACTTATACTACGGTTGTAATCTTACATTTTTCAAATTCAAGTTCACTATCAAATTCACCCACACCCTCAATTCTCCCTTACCATAAGCGAAAACATTAACATTAGATGGTCTCAATTTAAGGGGAGGAAATTTCTCAAACAGATCAGTTCCAATAATTGTAAATGGAGAATCAGAATCCGCCATTACTTGAATCACAAACCATTCACTCATATGTCACAAATTAGAGGTTATCTTTTGACGCTGCATCCCAAATTCAGGTCAGAAGTGCTTTCAACAACATATACATCATTACAAGATATAACACTCAAAATGACAACTTTATTGTCCCCATTGTCCCCCTCAATGGTAGATACCATGCTACTGCGTGAGAAGCGACAAACCCTGGCAAAAGGACCCTTTTTATTACACGTTAAACAAACTTGAGATGCAGCTTCACAGCTCTCTGCTGTATAGGCGTGATTTCTGCTACACACCTAAAACATGACTCAACACTCTTTACACGAATGTCATCACTTTTATCAGTATGCTGTTTAGACTCTACAATCCACTTCTTGTAATCTTTAGTGGAACCCTTGCTTGCTGACTGGTAATTTCACTGCACTGAGCACCATCACTAAGGGAAGTCAAGTCTTTAAAGTAAGCATTAGAGTTTTCTATTGCTTTGGCAAGAGTAATTGCAGATTCAATATCAGGATCGTCAGTGGATTATAATCGTTCCTGAATCTTCCTAGTGCGTGTTCTTTCAATCAATTGATCACTAATGATGTAATCATACATGCCACGATAATTGCAGGTGATGGCCAATGTCCTTAAAGCTGAGACAAACTCATCAATTGACTCTTCTCCTGTTTTTAAGCTCTTTGTAAAAATGTGTCTCTCTGATACCAAGTTCCTGCTGGGAGAAAAACGTTTGTCAAGTGCTTGAACTATTGTGGCTTATTCATCCACCACGTGTACAGGTTCTCCCGCATCTTCTTGCTGTGACGGAATTCTCATGTCTACCAATGGCAAAGGTTTTAAGATTGTTCTGCCGTCTCGGTCTAAATTGTGTATAAGTAGAGTTTTTTTTTTTCTTCTTGATGCTGGATGTGTCCCCATCAAGGGCATCCAGATATGTTTTAAAAGTATCCTTTCACCTTGACCATTGCAACAGTGATTTTCCAAGCACTGCCAGAAACGGAGGAGGAGGAGATCTTCCTTCCATGAGTAAATAGTTAACATTATTATTAATGATTTGTAAAGCGTGCAGGTACCCACTATGGGTTTCCCGGCACTACGCCTCCACACAATACTTTCTCAGAGAATGATAGGATCCTTTATTAAAACAGCCAGGTTTTTAGTTGTTTTCAAAAAATAGAAAGAGACTGGCAAGATCTCAGTGACTGTGGCATTGCAGTCCATAGTTTGGGCCCTAGGTAGGAGAATGCAGGGACTCATTGGCGTGTTCTTCTTACTCTAGGAACTGAGGGAAGGTTGGAGCTGCTAGACCGTAGGGAGTGATGTGGTTTGTAGGGTGATACCAGGTGTCTGAGATACTGAGTGCCTGTGTTCAATAGTAGTTTATATATATAACATAATGCTTTGAAAGAAACCTTTTTTTCCACAGGCAGCCAGTGGAGCTGGTGCAAAAGGTCAGCTGTAGAGGTAAATGTTGGCGGCTTTAGAAGCAGCATAGTGGCAGCGTTTTGGACTAGCTGCAGTTGCTTAAGACTACCCTTAGTAGCACCCAGATACAGAATGTTGAAGTAGTCCAGTTGGAAGAGGATCAACGCCTCTATCACTGTTCTTTGTGCTGGGGGAGGAAGGTGGGCAAGAATCTTTCTCATCCATCTCAGCATCCCAAAGCCGGAAGCCACTACCTTAGTGATCTCAGTGTTCATTGAGAGCTTGCTGTCTAGCCAGATGCCCAAATTGTTAACAGCTGGCACAGGAGTGGGGCAGGTCCCAAGAGTCTTAGGCCTCATATGCTGGCCGCACAGCAGGGGTTGATTGCCTCCGACCAAGATTTTGGTCTTGTCACCATTCAATTTAAGGTGGTTAGTATTCATCCAGGCTAGCTGACCACACCATTCACTAGTGCAAGTAACTCAATAATGTTGCACACAAGGGCACCAGGCAAATATATTACAAATGTAGCAACCAAGGTGTGAGTCACAGGTAATGACACCAAAGGGTTCTTCCAGTCCAGTGAAAATACATTGTATAAGTGCAGCACAAAAGCACAAAACGTTGCATACTACAACTTCAAAATCACAATTGCATGACAACAGTGAACAGACAATAATTCCAACAAGGGGGGACAGACGTCACACTCTGCAGCATGGCCACATCATCAGATGATGAAAAGCGCTTTGTTAATCTGGGTACCAGCCATTTTGAAATCATACCATTGCAATTTTTGATATCCATTGACACGAAAGCTCCTGAATCAGTATCACTGGGAGTGTTCCCCAGCCTTCCAATTTACCGTACATCAACCATCTTGGCTCTAGGTGGTGTTGCTGGATAAAAGACTTAGGGGGATATTCACAAGAACGTGCGCTAAACATCACCAAAAAATGCTAACGCAACTTTACACATCGCAGCCTATCGCGGGAAAATAACCCTGTGTTAACGTGGAATTCACAGCAAGGCGGTACCATGCGATAGTCTGCCGAAACCGCGGACAATGTCCGCGATACAACAACCGCGACGGTGATAAAAACACAAACCTCAATGCGAAAAAACATGCGATGGGCCAAAGCGCGATGAGGAAATCAGCGATAAGCAGCGCCAGGCCTGCAATACACACATGGCAGGCGGGAAAAATCACTATAACATCAGAAAAAACACACAAACACAAAATGACCAACACCGAAGCACCATGGAGGCAGCCGGAGCCGGCGCAGAGGACGAGCGCAACCCCACAAGCACCCCAGACGACCAGCCTGGGACCTCGGGGACAGGGAAGGGCAAGGACAAGAAGAAGAGGAAGACGAAGTTCAGTCCGCAGGAAAACAGGATCCTGGTCACGGAGGTGCTGGAACACCATCAACAACTGTTCGTTACCTCCAACGTGTCATTGGGCACCAAAAATGGAATATGGCGGTCCATCGTGGACAAGGTGAATGCCGGCGGAGAGCACAAGAGGTCAATGGACGAGGCCAAGAGGCGATGGATTGGCATCAAGCGCAAGACCAAGGAGAAACTCGCAGCCAACCAGAAGTCAGCAATGCAGACTGGAGATGGGAGCCCAGCGCCACAGCTGGAGCTGGATGACATGGAGGAGCTGGTGTCGACAGTCATCAGTGTGGAGACTGTGGCCGGAGTTGGGGGACCGGACACTGCCCGACAGGACACAACACAACCGCAACAGGGTGAGTGACCACCAGGTACTGGGGGGACGGGTGAAGATTGCCACAATGGCACACATGCACAATCAAGCAGAGCACAGTGCACACCCACAATGACTCTGGAGCATGGCCCTGATCCACAGACTGTCACAATGTACATTGCCATGCTGTCTGAATGTGAACCTGTACCATGCGGCTACATACATGCGGACACATTGTAAGACACCATCTCCCCTTCACATTGCAGGGGCACCGTCAACACCTCCTGCAGAGCAGTCCCAGCCACTCTTGACTGATGACGAGGAGGACACCCCCAGCATCGACACCCAAGCCCTCCAGGACATCATTGACATCATCCGCAACTCACCTCCAGGATCAGGGCAGCCCAGCTGCATCGAGGAGACCCCACCCACTACCCAAACCACCCAGCAGGAGGCACCCACAGCCCCGGCAGTCTCCCAAGACCCCCAGGAACAACACATGGCCTTCCAACGCAGTGTGCTGGAGGGCCAGAGGGAGACGGCTGAGCAGGTGCGGTGGGGTTCGACCTCATGGCTACCAAACTGGACGCCATCCATGGGTGTCTAGGTCCCATCAGGGACCAGCTCCAGTCCCTAACGGACACCCACGGCCCGCTCCATGGTCTCCAACGAGCCCTGACTGACATCGCTGGAGTCATGACGCGGAGAGAAGAACACCTGTCCGCTCAGAGTGGCTCCACCATGTCCTCCATGTGGAGGCTCATGGAGGACATGGTGTGGATGGAGGCGGAAAGGATGGCAGCCACCGCTGCACATCAGCGAAATGTAGCTGGGATCTACCATGCCCTGCAGATCCTCATCATGGCATTGCTGCCACAAGGTGTGGCGATGATGAATGCTGCTGCCCCCACACCAACCACATCTCCGCCCCCTGGTGTGTCAGTGCCTCCCAGTGCGGCAGGCGTATCCACTCCGGCACCTGATGTGTCACTGCCACACAGTGCGGCCGACAATCCTCCTCCGGCCCCTGATGTGTCAGTGGCACACAGTGCCGCAGCCGGTACTGCAACACCCACAGGTGAGGCAGAGCACACATCCGAGGACGAGGACGTGGATGGGATTGAGTTCAGAAGGAGAAACTAGCATTCATTTCCCCCACCTGGCCCGTTTCTGCTTGGTGCCGCACATGGCCCCATGACCTTCCACTGACCCCTGATACACTCCGCTGCACTCACCTTGGACCGCGACATGGACTGCCATATCCTGTTTGATGACCAATGACACGGCGACCAGACTGCGGACTGTACCCTTCCTCTTCCGCAGTACTTGTCATCCCCGGATGGACTCTGGCTGACCCTCCACGGGCCCATATTGTGTAGTGTGCTCGGCATGGCCCTGTACCGCTCCAGCTGCAATAAACATCCAGAGACGCACTGCTGTGTCATGTCTTTCATCATTCATGTATGAATGTGTGGATGAATGTAGGGACAGTGATTTCCCTTACGTCAATGATGCTCATCTAGTGGGATGCCAGTCACAGTGTGCTACATTGCCTATTGTGTTCCGGGTGCCGTGGACACTACAACAGGGACACATGCATTAGTCACTTCCTTGTCCGGACATGGACTGAACCACGCCCAGAGCCCCCGAGTCATTGTTGCAAGCCCTGCGCTGGTCCGGCGTACGCCAGGCCAGACCACTCCGCTTACGCCCCGAGGGGGGACCCACATAGCTACATGTCACAGGCGTACACGCTGGTGGTATGCAGGTCACTGGTCTAGTTGTCAGCATGTCACGGCCACTCCCTGAGGGCAGGTTTGCACACACACCACACCCCTCCGGCACAGGCGTCACAGGCCATGTGACCCCACCAATATAAGGGGCGGACAACGTCACATTCCCCATTGCCGGTGGTGACTGGATGACGGACGCTCCACGGTTCTCAATCATAAAGGGCCCATGAGTTGTTGCGCACAGGGTTGGTCGCACCCGAAGCCTTGCGCCCGTCACGGGCCTACCACCACGTGGCGCTGACTGGGGTTGCACAGGGTTAGTGGCACCCAAAGCCTTGCGCCCATCACGGGCCTACCACCACGTGGCGCTGACTGGGGTTGCACAGGGTTAGTGGCACCCGAAGCCTTGCGCCCGTCATGGGCCTACCACCACGTGGCACTGACTTGGGTTGCACAGGGTTAGTGGCACCGAAATAGCTGAGCGGGTGTGCAGCCTGCGATGATGACGTGTGCACTGATGTGGTCTCTGCCATTGATGACTCAGGACTCAGCGTCATGTGTGGGATCTGCTGGGCCGCGGGGCGGCTCTGCATGATGTGGCCCATGCCATGGTGGCGGGACCGGGGCCTGGAGCTTGCACGGGCACGTGATGTGCCCACTGGTGGACACACCATTGGCGGCAGGTGAGCAGTGGGCCCGGGTGTGCAAGTGCGGACAGCCAGCGCTGGCCGGCGGGAGGGGGTGGGGTGCGGCTGCATGCGTGCGCAGGGACGGACAGGCGTTGTTGCCGTGTGCTGTGTGATGGACTCTGCCATGATTGACTCTGGCCTCGATTACAGATTGCAGACCTGGTGGATTGCAGTGTATCCCGGCACGTGGTTGGAGACACACCAGTGGCAGCAGGTGAACAGTGGGGCCTGGGTGTGCAGGGGCGGCGGTGTCTCACTCTCTCTCCTTTCCTTCCCTCTCACTCTCTCTCTCCCTTCCTTTCCTTCCCTCTCTCTCTCACTCTCTCTCTCTCTCCTTTCCTTCCCTCTCTCTCTCTCACTCTCTCTCTCCCTTCCTTCCCTTCCCTCTCTCTCTCACTCTCTCTCTTCCTTCCCTTCCTTTCCTTCTCACTCTTTCTCTCTCTGCCTTTCTTTCCTTCTCTGTTTCTCTGTGCCTCGCTCCTTTGATGTGCGCATGACACACGTTCTGATTTTGTGCTTTATTTTCCAGTCTGTGACATCGAGATTGTCCCTTACGGACCCGACAGGAGTCTTCCGCATTGGTGTTTTGTGTTGTGTTTCAATAAAGTTTTTGGTTGTTACTTCAGTGCTGTGTGACTGTTTCTCGTTCTTCTGGCCACACATGTGTGTTGTTTTTTGGCAATGTGCGTCATCATGCGCTTTTTGTGGCTCTTGTGTCGTGCTCGGTATGTGTATGTCTGGGGGTGAGGCGGGGGGTGGTGGAGGTGGGTGTTGTGGCCCTCATGGGTCTCCGAGCTGCATGATCATTGTCTCCATGGCATCTGTGGGTCTTCAGATGTGGCTCTGGGCTGGGCTCCCTTTCATGCTGTAGGTAGTCGTCCTGCTTAGCACCAGCAAGAGGCAGGTGTTAAATCCCTGGTGCTACCACGGCTTATCGCCTGTTTTTGGTTCGCATCGCTGATCTGGCAGTTCGTTGTGAAAGTGGTGTTGTGGTTTTTTCGTGTGTTTTTGCACGGGAACGCCTACTCTGCATCTCATTAGGGTTAGTTGGTGGTGTCACCCGTGGAGATAAATTTTGGGGCAGTTATCTCGGGAATACTGGCGATGTCTGCAGTTTGCACCCACTTGTGAATGGGGTGTTAAATCTATCTCCACTTTTGATGCGTTACGGTGGAGATAAATCGGCGGTAGGTCCTTGTGAATATGCCCCTTAGATACAAAAGAGCCCTGAGCATTTAGAACGAAAAACACCTGGTTTGTTGATTGACTTACTGCTTGGGGCTCTGGCACCCGTGACATCATCTATCACGTGTGCAGCCCTGTGAGATACATATAGTAGTGAGGGGACTCTCAGATCCCAGATCCGAGAAGGTAGTAATTCT
Source organism: Calotriton arnoldi (assembly GCA_963921515.1). Classification (NCBI taxonomy): domain Eukaryota; kingdom Metazoa; phylum Chordata; class Amphibia; order Caudata; family Salamandridae; genus Calotriton; species Calotriton arnoldi. The sequence continues at coordinate 354,439 of CAWUFW010014404.1, forward strand.
CCTGCTTTCAGACAAAAGCTATTACAAGAACTCAAAGAGCAGAAAGACATTCTCAGCATCACTGAAATATCTGCTGTGGAATACCAAGCAGCAGATGTGAGTCATCACAAGACAAGAACTGAAGTCGAGGAATCTGTAAAGCATGCTGACAGTACACTCACTCGCGACAGGCTCAAGAAGAAGAATCTTTATTGTATTTAGTTATTTAAAACCATTACAACAGTACAAAATGAATATCATTGATACCCAAAAAATGATTTACAACTAAAAATATCACAGTTCATTGGGTGCATCCCCGATGTTACACCATTCTGAGTTCCATTTGCTGATTTTCTAAAACTTAATATTCTTTATATAAAGTATTTACTTTTTCTTAATTATCATTCACGTTTACAATTTTGATGTAAAACAGCTCTAAAAACAGCACATTTGTAAAACCATCAATAATTAATTTCTCCCAGAGGTTACTATTGTGATGCGGAGGTTGGCTACAGATTATGACCACAGTTCTTAGTCGTGTAACCCAATGTTTGAAAATTCCTTAAATAGAGGCGTTATGAACTTTACTCCCCTACAAGCAAGGGCCGCTGAACATCCACTTAGGCAGATGATAACGGGCTGCCAGCATGAACGTATTCCCATGTTCCTAAATAATGATTTCAAAAGAATTTTCCTTTGTGCCAAGGGTACAGGACAGACACATAGTAAATGAATTTATATTTCGTTCTTATATCCGCATAATCTACAAGATAGATTCTGTGGCTGTTTTTTCCAGGATGGGACAAAGTCTTTAGATTCCATAATACCAAAGCGGACTAGCATAAATTGATGTTTTAATCTTAATGAAAAATGTTCTGACAGATACCCTTGAGGACCTATATTGGAATACGAATGTATTACTGTCCAGGCATGTATCCTTATTTTTTTTTTCCGGAGTCTTATAAAGCATGAACTTGATCCAAAGGTATCAGAGCGCTTTACACGAGCACCAGTTGCGCATTACAGACTAACACATTCATTTTTGTCGGGCACAGGGCGATTAAGTATTAAGTGATTTGCCCAGAATCTCAGGATGTTGAGCATCCCTGCCAAGACTCGAACCCGGTTCTCTAGCTTTGAGGATGACCGCTGTAGCCGCAAGGCCACATCCTCTCCCTTAGTGCAAAAGTATTTTTATCTATTTGATTTGATGCTATTCGCGTTGCAGTTCTTAACACTTGATTAAAGGATGCTTTTCCCATTGTTTTCCCCTCTTGTATGCCTAAATCCTTACTAGCCAGAGCTGAGTGACTTCCCCAAGACTCTTTTGAAATACTATGCAGCTGTTCCTCTATTTCCTTGCAGCATAAATTGCTGATAGATCCTCTTTCTGATGCTCACAGTCTCCAACACAATTTTATAAAAGCACCTTCACACTGATGTGTCTGATTTTTTAATCCAAACTCTAAACGTATTTGTGCGGGTGAGACCGATTTTGGAATTTTAAATACGGATCTATAAACTTTTATTTGGCTCCTGTTCAACTTATCTATTTCCAAAGCCCGCATAATTTCTGTACCATAAGATAGTGAAGGTCGTAGCCGAGCCTCCATAACCTTAAGTAAATGGGATAACGACTGACAATACAATTTTTGTTTTAGTATTTTAAATCCATATGTTAATGATTCTGCCTTATCCTGAATGAATAACAAGTGGGATTTGCCAGACCTTTGCTTATCCATGATAAACCCCAGATATTTATATGAGCATACGTCCTCCAGTTTTTTTTCCTTCCAACCACGACTCATAATTTTTAAACTTAAAATTAACCAAACAAATCACTTTGGTTTTGTTTAGGTTCAGATCTAGCCCTTGATTTGCCATGTACTTGTTTAGGGCGTTCATACTTCGTTGTAGACCTATCGATGTTTTACTTAGTAGGACTATATCATCCGCATATTGTAGACAGCCGAATTTCTCTCCCGCAAGGATTGGTTGATGGTTATTTTCCAAATCCAAAGCGTCGGCCAGATCTGATAGATATAAGTTAAACAGGCTTGGGGCCAAGACACATCCCTGTTTAACACCATTATGTGTCCAAATTTTGGATGTTACACGGCTTCCACCCCCTATTTTGACTTGTGCCCATAATTGCCCTTAGTAGTCCGTCTGGAACTCCCCATTCTTCCAATTTTTTCCATAAACAACCTCTCGGCACACGGCCGAAGGCAAATGTAAGGTCAATAAAACATGCAAACAAACAGTTTTTTTTAATGTTTCTCCTTCTCTGTTAGCAAAGTTAAGGCTGTAAGGTTAGTCCGTGTCTCCATTCCTGCTCTAAATCCTGTCTGGAATTTTGGTATTAGTTGTTTTTCTTCTATCCATGTTTTTAGGTGTCCGATAAACAGGATGCATAGAGTTTTGCCTCAACATTACTGAAAGCTATAAGCCTGTAATTGAGAGGTGTTGCTGGATTACCATTTTTAAATATATGTTGGATAACATTGCCTTTCCAGGATTCTGATTTGTATAGAAAAGATCATTGAACATTGGGGTTAAATATTGACCCCAATAATCTATGGGGCATATTATCAAGCCCTTTATCGCCGCGTTAGCGGCACTTTCCTGCCGCTAATGCGGCGATATTTTTATCACACTATTAACAAGCTGCAGCTAACGGGCCTTAGCGTGAGTTTATTAGCGATAACGGGCGTTCTTTTACCTCTAAGCATGTCAGCGATATATATCGCTAATGACATGTAAAGTAGGCGTTCCTGACTAAAACTCCATTGAAACAGTCGCAAACACAACTTCCCCCTATTATCAATGCCCGTGAAGCGATAGGAAAATTCGCGCTAACCGCGCTTATCACTGGAACTTAACGCCTGAAAAAAACTTGCCTTAACCATCTTGTCAATGGGGGGTGGATTGTTGGGTTAAGTATACACTTGCCTATTAGCAAGCTTTTCATTAGCGCTGTTGATTTAGCGCTGGAATACTCACGCTATTGCTGGTTTTACACGCTATCGCTGGATTTCCTATCGCCTTTGCGATACGCGTTGATAATACAGCGCTATCACAGCGAGGAAATCCAGCGATAGCCGGCGATAAAAAAACAGCGCTAAGCGCGCTTTGCGATAAATATCGCAGATCCTTGATAATATGCCCCTATGTCTATTTTAAATAAGGCTTTTGGGATTCTGTTTGGGCCTGGTGCTCCCTCAAAGACTCCTTTTCCAAGTGTGTTTTCACTTTCCACACATAGGTACACATTCAACAAAGCACTCCTTCAACACTAGTGACAACGTCGGCCACACTGACTTCTCCACCAATTTTTATCTCACTTTAGTCAGCACCACCAATCACAGCAACTGACTTACACCTGTCCAGTTTGGACGGTCCTTCAAGCACAGTCTGCAGCTCCTCTCAGAACTGAGCAAGATTTTCCCAGATGTTAGAGAATTGTTTCTTAACACTCATTAAATCGGAGATGGTTGAAGGGAAGTGGAACATGATTCCACTCCTGGTCACTTGGTAGTGCCCAAAGGGAAAAAGGGTGGAGGAGGAAAGGTCTTCATCAGCAGCAAGGCTTGAATGAGGAGAAGGGAAACACCTCCTAAACAATCGTTCTGCAGTTTGTCTCACACTTACTGTCTAGACATCTTTGCACTTCTTTTTTGATGAATTGATGACAACATCTCTTGCAAAAAACAGCTAAAACTGTCTGTGTCGACAACTAAAAAGCAAGAATAGATGACAAGCACCAGGGTTACTATCTAGAAATGTAAATGCATGTGATCTTATGCCACGTGTCACTGGTTCAACCAGTGCTGGGTCCTCAGGACTTTCTGTTCTTGGCTTTCTAGATTGCCATAAAAATGGGCAAAAGTCATTATTGACTGAAGAAGTCACATGTGACTTGGGTCAATTTAAAACTGTGCATTTCCAATGCATTGAGCCTGTTTGCCTAGCTTACGTTGCCCAACCAGTCCATTGTGTGAAAGATGTTTGGGTAAGTTAGCTTATATTAACATGGCGAACCAAAGAGGTGTCTGGGCACACAGCAGTTGTGGCAAACCTGTCCACAGCAGTCCATGCACTCCTCAGCTCACATGATGTCTTAGTAAAACATGCTTGACTTCTAGCTCAGTTACAGACATTAAAGTGTGCTTCTTGAATACACAGAAGGACCAGTTAAATATCTCTGTGTACATTTTTGTGGAGAGAAGGGGACATGTTCTAGTTGCCGAAGGATTTAGACATCTTTAGGTGGGATTTGAATCTGTAAACTAAAGGCGTCAATCAATCCCACTAGAGATGAGAGCTTGCACCACTGAGCTATCTTTGCAGGTAAACGTTTGCCTCTGTGTCATGACATAGGGCATTTGTTGGACAAGGTCCTCCATGACATTGCATAGGTTTTTTCACTGCTTACGACATTGTAGTCATGATGGGTCTTTGGTTAAAAAGAGGGGGGTGGATGGGACCACTGCTGTTTCTTACTGCACAAAAAGCCTTTTAAACATTAGTATGTATTTTTCTGTGAGGGGAACTCATAGGGAAAAAATAATAGTTGTTAGAACTGAAACACACTAAGTGCAGCACTCCGACTCGAGGAATCTGGGGGTATATTTATTAGGAAATGGCGCAGCGCGGTGCTGCGAGCAATTTAGCAGTGCCGCGCTGCATCATTTCGAAAGTGCAGGGATGCATCGTATTCACAAGAATACAGCGCACCCCTGTGTTTTCCCTTGCACTAAAAAAAAGCTGCCTAGCGCCAACACAGCTACCCTTGCACCATAGTGCACGGGTGTCTGTGTGTCAGGGATGATTGTTTATGTGCAGGAAGGGACACCATTCTGCACATAAACAGGAAGGGACACCTTCCTATACATAAGCAATCTTTAAAGGTCATTTGATGATTTGATCTTCCTATGTGTGCTGCAGAATAAGTGTAACAAAAGCCACCACAGCCCCGCAGGGCATTGGGGCCTCCGAGCTCCAGGGGCCCCCTTAGCAAAAGTGGTACTTTGCAGGGGGGTCCCCTCAAGTTTAGTTACATCACTGTGCAGAATTCTACACACATAGAAAGAGCAAAAACGAAGAGGAATACAAGTATTTCTCCTCATTACGCCAATCTAACACCTGCTATTCAGTGGCATTCGTTTTTGGAGCTGCCTCAGATTTACAGATCCTTGTAGATCTAGAGCGGCGTCAAAAAGCCATGGGTGCTGCAGTAGAACGCCACAGCAGCAACAATTGCACGCCCCTTTCATGCAGACACCTGTGTGAAAAGAGGACGATATTTAGGAAGCGTTGTTTAGGCAAGCATAGGTGCCAGCTGTACGACCATGACAATTTGTGACTCGCGAATTGCGCTCGATTACGAGTCGCAATTTGCGACTCGCAAATTGCCATGTACAACAGTGTCTGAGAAACTGCTTGCGATTCCCAATGGGGTCGCAAATTGCATGCCTCATCAATATTCATGAGGGACTCGCAATTTGCGACCCCATTGGGAATGGCTGGCCCTCCCAGGGATGGGGGCCTGCTGGGGTCAGCAGACCACCATGTCTGTGACTGCTTTTAAATAAAGCAGTTTTTTTTAAATGCAGCCCGTTTTCCTTAAAGGAAATTGGGATGCATTTAAAAAAAGAAAAACAAAACATTATCGTTTCATTTTTTAAGGGCTGGTAGTGGTCCCTGGGACCACTGCCTGCCCCTAAAAAATATTTTCCCCAGCATTCACAAAGGGGAAGGGGTCCCCTGGGGACCCCCTCCCTTTTGCGAGTGCTTTACCACCCTTCGGAGAAGGGTGGGAAACTGCGACTGTTTTGCGACCGCAATTGGGCTCAGACTCACTATTAGGAAGGGACGCCCTCGGGACGCCCTTTCCTAATAGCGAGTCACTAATCCTATTTAGCGAGTCGCAAATAAATTGCGAGTCGCTAAATAGGGTTAGTACATGGCCCTTCTGTATTTTGCATGTGCAAACGGGTCGCAAACCCATTTGCGCATGCAAAATAGGGTTGTACATCTGGCCCGTAGTGGCTTAAAACTGCTTTGTAAATATGGAGCAGGGCATTGCGCCACCGGAACGTCAGAAAAAGTGGCGTTCCGCTGGCACAATCCCCTTGTAAATATGCCCCCTAGTGCCATGATGCAGCCCCTTTCCCCCCCAAAGGTGGAGTAATGACAGAGGGGCACAGAAACCAAAGAGGGATTAGGCAGTCAGAGTATTATCTTACTTGAATGGAAAATTACAGCCATTTTATGTCGGGGTTTCATTGTTGTTCTTAGAAAAACTCATTCTAAGATGGGCTTTATTTTTCCTTGTGTGGGAGCTCCCATTGCCGCGTAAGTAAGTGACCTGCAAGCTGTGTCTAACATGGTCTCCTGGAGTGCCTTAGTGCCTTATCATCCTGGATATGAAGAGCAAGCAGACACACTCTCATGGGGATAAATCAACTCCTCACTGAGTAGTATGTTTCAGGCGCCTACTAAACGCAACTACCCAGGAAACCTCCTAAATATGACATTCATTTGTACATCAGCTATAAATATATGGTAAGAACAATGACTGTGCTCCAAACATGTTCTCATAGTAATCACAGATTATTTTGCCAAAATGAAGTGAAAGTGCATAACAGTTCATCAGAGTATGCAAACCTTATTGTTTCTTTTAAAGCAAAAAGTCCTTAAGGAAATCTTTTACAAGTAGCTGTTCAAATTGGACTTATGTACTAGGTTGAGGCCTTCAATTTGAAAGGATAATGTTGCTTTTCTCGTTGTTAATGCCACCATAGTAAGAGTCCTGAATAGCTTCTCTGCCTTCATATAGTGGGTTGGCCTCCTGTGGGCGTCAACGTGTTTCGATCCGTTGAATGCTTTCTAGGCCTTATCAGGACATCCCAAGGACTTTGGATAAACAGATGTGGGAGGCCTCTGTGCGGGTATTTACATCATTGTGGGCGGTTTGACAAGTTATAGTGTAGAGATTGGCCAACTGTGATTGGAAAAAACAAATGCCTTTTGCGCTGGATCCTCACACTTAAAAAATGATTGCCAACTCCCTGGCCGGTGTGCAGAGACTGGATGGAAGCAGTCCAAACCAGCATCTGAGATGAGTGGGGTCGTATTGGTTCCTCTCACACTCAGACAACGTTGTGTGTGCACACCCGGCTGGTGTGCAGGAGGAAAATCCAGGTAGCCCTGAACACAATCTTCAGTGAGCTGTGGAGGCGGCTTGGGTCGAGCATGCCCATCCTGGACAGCGGAATTCTCAGGTACAAATCAGTGCATCAAAGGGACAACTTCACCACCCTTCACCGAAAGAAAACGGTCCAAATATAGATCCGAGAGTTAAGACTGTTCACTGAACTAATGCCTGAAGGGAGCTCACCCCAACAAAGGGCAGACCCAAAGCCCCTTTCTGTATGTTATGGGTTGTACGTTGTGTGTTACCCTGACATGAGATCTTACTAGGCAACTAAAGCAGTCTCTAACTAGATCTAAAAAGTTGTCTTTGTCATTGCTTCATTTAAAGTATCTCTTGACATTATACCTGAGTTTGTAGCAGAGAAGTGACAGTAACGCTGACTCATGGTTTATATGTTTTTTATTTACAAAAGGTGTTGCGAGCAGTTGTTGTTTACATTACAGAATTGCATTTATTTATTGGCATGACACATTTTTTTCAGAAAAGCACGCACTAACAATGTTGCACCTTAATCGGAGTCAACAGATGTGCAATTTATTTAAAAAAACGATAACATTTTATTGAATTTAAATCTATGCAAATATAAAACATGCTTAAGAAGCTGAAAAAAAGAAACTGCATAAAATGTTTCACTTTTCAGTAAATATTTAAGTGTGAAGAGCAACATTTTGTTCACTTGATGGTAAAGTGATAAATCGCACCAATATGAATAAACACACCATAGCATCAATCTCACACCTAGCGGGCGTGACCTGAGCTCAGAAACAGATGTCTCTTCTGGAGAACACCCATCCACCTGGTTGTATCATAGATGTATAAGTGATTGGATAGATGTACGGAGTACATAAACTAACGGACAACCTATGTGATCTGTTTGTGTAACAGCCCAGGTCTGAGGGTATATTTCTTCTCGGACTGATGCATCACCATGATCTAATCTAAAGTCAAAGTTGGTTTGAAAGATACCTTTCTTGGTTATGTTATGTTACGTTATGCTACGTTACACTACATTACGGTATGGTATGGTTTGGTATGTAGATTTGTAATGCGCACTATCACCTGGGAGGGTATCCTGGAGCAGGTGTGAGTTTAGCCAAACCTATGCTGAGTGGCTCTCCTTATAAAGCCAGGTCTTCAGCTTCTTGCAGAATTCAAGAAGTGGGAGGAGGCTCTTATATGTAGGGGTAGGCCGTACCAAACTTTAGGAGCAATGTCAGAGAAGGCTCGACTGTCGGATCTGATTTTCCATATGTGTGGGATTTGTGCAAGTAGGAGTTCGGACAGAGGGTGGTGTCTGGAAGGTTTGTGAAAGCAGATGTGAATGTTGAGGTGTGCTGGGACAGTGTTATGTAGTGCCTTGAAAGTGTGGGTGAGGAGTTTGAAATGTGCTCCTTTGTGTATGGGGAGCCAGGAGAGCTCCTTCAGGTGAGCTGTGATATGAGTGCAGCTTGGGAGGCTTAGAGTGATTCTGGCCATTGAGTTCTGAATTGTCTGTAGCCTTCAGGAGAGTTTTTTGTTGATTCTGACATAAAGGGTGATTCCTGTAGTCCAGTTTGCTTGTGACGAGTGCTTGTGCGACGGTTTTCTGGGTGCTGATTGGGAGCCATTTGAAAATCTTCCTCAGGATCTTCTGGGTATGGAAATGGTGACAGCGTTGACTTGGCAGTCACGACGAGCTTGCTGTCAATGTAGATCCCCAGGTTCTTGGCGTGGGTGGTGGGGGCGAGTGTCAGTCCTAGCTCTGCTAGCTACCAGGAAGAGTCTCATGGTGAAGTGCTATTCCGAGGAGGTTATGACTTTGGACCTGTTGGTGCTCAGCTTCAGACAGTTGGTCTTCATACAATGAGCAATTTCAGTCATGTAAGCTTTGAGCTTATTCCGGGTACTGGGCATCATGTCCATGGGGAAGATAATGAGATGCATGTAATCGGCATAGAAGAAGGAGTTGATGTCAGTAGAGTGGGAAATGCTGGCTGGAGGGATCATGTATAAACTGAAGAGGATCCGGTTCAAGGAGGATCCTTGCAGAACTTCGCCGATGTGGTCGTGGGCCTCCGAGCTGTACTGTGCCAGGCTGACTGACTGGTTCCTTCCAGTCAGAAAAGAGCAGATCAATCGGAGAGCGTGTCCTTGGATTCCAATGTCATATAGGTGTTGTATAAGGATAGGGTGGGAGACCATGTCAAATGCTGTGGAAAGGTCCAGGAGGATCAGGGTCGCTCTGTCTCTTCCATCCAGATTCATGCAGATTTCATCTATGGTGGTGATGAGTTTCTGAATTGTGATTTGGTCTCAAACAAGACTGAGTAGTGTCGAGCAGTCTGTGGCCGTTAAGGTATTCAGCGAGATGTCTGATGATGACTTTCTCTAAGACATTGGCCAGGAATGGTAACAGGGACATCTGTCTGTAGTTGAGGTTTCTTCAGCAATAGGAGGACATTTGCATGTTTCAAAGTGACTGGGAATGTTGCAGAAAAGCTGGAGGCGGAGAGATCTTATTTGAACGCTATCGTGTCTGCATTGTCCTTGTTCATACTCCATTTGTGCTCCAGCTTTCTGCAGTGGCGTTTCATCAGTCTGAGTTGCTCCATGTATCAACTTGCCTGGGGTCTAAATGTTGTTGTATTGCTGTGTTTGAGGGAGGCCACTAAATTGGCAGAGAATATGATCCCGTTGTTAAAATTGTTGATGGCTTTGGGGAGGCTGTTACTCTGTTAGAGTTGGTAGGTGTTAAGAGTAGCATTCTTTTCCTTGTCAGTGATACTGTTCTAGTTTTGGATGACTGGTCTGGTGGTGGTGCATGGCGCTGAACCGGGATTGGACTGTGATTGGGATGCTGAACTTGACAAGGACATGATCTGGTCCAGGAACCTGGTATGGGCTCATTGGCTCAGATTTTGTCAAAGGTGGTGAAAATAGGATCCAGACGCTGTGCAGCGAAGTGGGTAGGTCCCTGTACTTGTTGGGTGAGGCTCATGCTTTAAATGTCTTTGATGAGTTCTCTTGAGTTGGGGTTGGTGTGGTCTTCTAGGTTGAAATGCAGGTTTCTAAGTAGGATGTAATTGCTAGCGTCAAGGGTGAGTGATGGGAAAAAGTCTGTAATCATGTTGGCGAAGTTGGTGCATGGTCCAGGTGGTTTGTAGATGAGAGTGCCATGGGTAAAGTTGGCTGTCACATGGAGCTTGAATGACAGGCATTCCATGGTGGAGGAGGATGTGTCCTTGGAGGTGGTACAGCTGATGGGGTTCTTGTGGATGATGGAGATTCCGCCTCTGGGCTTGTGAAGTCTGTTTTGCCTGAAGATTTTGTAGTTGGGGGTTGGGGCTGACTGTGGCAATGTCAGGTGGCAATGGGGGTTTCAGCCAGGATTCCACAAGGAAAAATAGGCTGGGGGTGTTGTCATGAAGCGGATCTCAGATCACTATGGCATGTTTGGTGAGTGAGCAGGTGCTGAGGAGCACATGCGAGAGCAGAGTGTTGTGTGAGGGATTGTAGGACTGTGTGAGTGTTATAGAGTGGGGTATTGGATGCTGGCAGAGAGGGTGCAGTGAGGGAGCAGGGAGGAGTGATGTCACTTCCTGTGCAGATGGATGATGGGAAATCCAATGATGTCACTTCCTGTGCAGATGGTTTATGGGAATTCCGGTGATGTCACTTCCTGGGCAGATGAATGATGGAAATGAGTCCTCTTGCTGGGCTTCTTCTTTTGCAAACAGTTTTGGCGGGAGACCAGTGATGTCACTTCCTGTGTAGGTCGGTGATACGACATCAAATTATGTCACTTCCTGTGCAGATGGCTGAAGGAAATGAGTCCTCCTGCTGACTTCTTTTAAAGACAATTTTGGCATTAAACCAATGAAGTCACTTCCTGTGGATATGAATGATTGAAAATCCAGTGACGATCTTCATCAGGGAAACTTTTAAAGCTATTTGAGGAATATACATGGTGATCGGTATTTGGGCCCAAGTGGTGCATGTCACCTTTAGACACTCCTGAAATTTCACCAACATATTTACAGCACACATCTTCCTCTTCCATAGACTCATGCTGCTGTGATCCGTCTACAAGTTATGATTTCTAAACAGCTCTGGACTATCTTACAGACTGTAGTCTGGCTCACAAGTGCAGCCGATTCTTGTTTGGTCTGGCATTAGCCAAGACCTTTTGATTTAAAAAAAAATAAAAATAAAAAAAAAAATATATATATATATATATATATATATATATATATATATATATTCACTGAAAAAACCATAGGTTTTAGGGACAGTTATAGTTAGTTGGACATTGCACTCGTACAAAACCCGTGAAATTCCCCCGTTATAGTTAGTTCAGCTAACTATAACTCGCGCCCCGCAATGCACTGCTGATGACGTCACATATTACATCACTCATGACATGGTCAGTGACATCACTGATGACATCACTGATGACATCTCAAATGACATCACTGATGACATCACTGATGACATCACTGATGACATCATCCAGTGACTGTGTGTTTCTGTAAAGTTTAAATATTTTTAATATATATAGGAAAAGACGTATTGAAGAATGAGTGGGTGTGTAAGTGTCTGTATGGATGATTTAGTAGGTGCGTGACTGACTCTATAAGTGAGTGATTTAACGTATCTTACTGAATGCATGGGTTAGTGACTAAACTGGATGAATGTCTGTATCCGTCTGTCTGTTGCTGTGTAAGTGGCTGCATGTGTTTGTGAATAGCTACATGAGTGTTTATATGAGTTATTGAATGCTTGTCTGAGTATCTGTATGGGTGCCTGAGTGTTTGTGTGGGAGGGGTGTGTGCAACTCTGTGCATAGATGTGTGAGTGGGTGATTCACTGGGTGGATGGTTTCAAGAGTGCATCTGTGATAGACTGTATGGGTGGGTAAGTGTGTGTAAGAGTGTGTTAGTGAGTGAATGTATGTCCCAGTGGTACATGTGTGAGTAACTACATATGTGAAAGGCAGTATATATGTGTGTTGGAGTATATAAATAGCTATAAGCAAGAGTGAGTGATTGTGATAGTGGCTGTATGGATGAGTGTGTGCTTGTATCAGTGATTGTATAAGAGCGTAACAATGTGCTACTATTTGTATGAGTAAGTGAGCTGGTGTGTGTATAACTGTATAGGTGAGTAAATGGCAGTGTGTTTAATTATTTGCATGACTGACTAGGTGTGTGAGTATCTCTATGGATGAGTGGCGTTGTTTGAGTGTCTATATAGGAGTAAGAGTGCATATGATAGTCCTGTACTGAGTGACCGTAAGTATGAGTGACTGTACGGGTGAGTGAGTGGATGTGTGTGTGTAGACCTAAGAATCAGTGAGTGGGTATGTAGTTATTGGTGTTGGAGTGTCTATGGTTTTGCGAATGGCAGTCTGTAATTTAGAGTGGGTGTATCAAAGGTTATATTAGGGTGTGAGGAGGTGCATCAGATTATCACGTGGATGATGTCATCAGTGATGTCATTTGAGATGTCATCAGTGATGTCATCAGTGATGTCACTGACCATGTCATGAGTGATGTAATATGTGACGTCATCAGCAGTGCATTGCGGGGCGCGAGTTATAGTTAGCTGAACTAACTATAACGGGGGAATTTCACGGGTTTTGTACGAGTGCAATGTCCAACTAACTATAACTGTCCCTAAAACCTATGGTTTTTTCAGTGAATTTCAAAGGTTTTTTAAATGCTAATTTGTAACTATAACGTGTCTGAAACCTATGGTTTTTTCAGTGAATTTCAAAGGTTTTTTAAATGCTAATTTGTAACTATAACGTGTCTGAAACCTATGGTTTTTTCAGTGAATTTCAAAGGTTTTTTAAATGCTAATTTCTAACTATAACGTGCCTGAAACCTACGGTTTTTTCAGTGAATTTCAAAGGTTTTGTAAATGACAATTTTTAAATGTATTAATTGTTATATTAATTTTTTTCATACTGATTTACTACATTTTTAGAAACAATTTTTTTTTACATATTTTATTTTTTAAATTACATTGTAATTACATTATACATTACATTACAAAAAATACTTTCTCAGAATGAATTACTTTAGTTTAAATACTTTGCAGATAGGCAATAGACTTTTAAGTACAGTAGTTACAGTTGTTGCAATGGGCAACACATTTTCAAACACAATGCAACATTCAGCTCAATGTGAATTTCTAGTTAAATGCAATTAGTTACTTTATGGATTACTTTTGTAACCACAGGACTGGATCCTAGATTCAGTCCTGGTACATCTCCTGTAAACAGTTGAGTAAAAGCGTTTTGGTTACAGTCGTGATTTTTAAGGAATATTATTGTATTTTAAAAGTTGACACTTAGAAACTTTTTCTCATAGAATCACCAATGTTATCCTATGGAAGGAAATTCACTTAGCAGGTAAAAACTGTTATCGTTACTTTTTCTTACTCAGTGTTGGATCCTGGATCCAGCACTGGTGCATCTCCTGTAAACAGTTGAAAGAATGCGTTTAAGTCATACAGGCGATTTTTAAGGAATATTTGTAGTTTGTGAAAATCAACACTTTGAAACTTTTTGCTGAAAACCAGTCAATTTTAGCCTATGAAGGAAATTCAAGTTACCGGTAAGTACGGTTAAAATTACTTTTCAAGACCAGTACTGGGCTGAAAGATGCAGCACTGAGGTCTCTCCTGATAACAGGTGAGTAAATCGGAATTCGTATTTCGGCTGATTTTAGAGGAATATTTTAAAGTTCCAAAACTCCACACTTAGAAGAATTTCCAAGTGAAACCAGTCAATGTTAGCCTATGGAAGGAAATTCAAGTTACTGGTAAGTACGGTTAAAATTACTTTTCAGGACCAGTACTGGGCTGAAAGATACAGCACTGAGGTCTCTCCTTATAACAGGTGAGTAAATCGGAATTCGTATTTCGGCTGATTTTACAGGAATATTTGTATGTTTCAAAAATCAACACTTAGAAACTTTTTCAGCAAAAAGCAGGCAATGATATCCTATGGAAGGAAATTCAAGTTACTGGTAAGTACGGTTAAAATTACTTTTCAGGACCAGTACTGGGCTGAAAGATGCAGCACTGAGGTCTCTCCTGATAACAGGTGAGTAAATCAGAATTCGGATTTCGGCTGATTTTAGAGGAATATTTGTAATGTTCCAAAACTCCACACTTAGAAGACTTTCCAAGCGAAACGCAGGCAATGATAGCCTATGGAAGGAAATTCAAGTTACTGGTAAGTACGGTTAAAATTACTTTTCAGGACCAGTACTGGGCTGAAAGATACAGCACTGAGGTCTCTCCTGATAACAGGTGAGTAAATCGGAATTCGTATTTCGGCTGATTTTACAGGAATATTTGTAATGTTTCAAAACTCAACACTTAGAAGACTTTCTCAAGCGAAAGCAGGCAATGATATCCTATGAAAGGAAATTCAAGTTACTGGTAAGTACGGTTAAAATTACTTTTCAGGACCAGTACTGGGCTGAAAGATGCAGCACTGAGGTCTCTCCTGATAACAGGTGAGTAAATCGGAATTCGTATTTCGGCTGATTTTAGAGGAATATTTTAAAGTTCCAAAACTCCACACTTAGAAGAATTTCCAAGTGAAACCAGTCAATGTTAGCCTATGAAGGAAATTCAAGTTACCGGTAAGTACGGTTAAAATTACTTTTCAGGACCAGTACTGGGCTGAAAGATGCAGCACTGAGGTCTCTCCTGATAACAGGTGAGTAAATCGGAATTCGTATTTCGGCTGATTTTAGAGGAATATTTTAAAGTTCCAAAACTCCACACTTAGAAGAATTTCCAAGTGAAACCAGTCAATGTTAGCCTATGGAAGGAAATTCAAGTTACTGGTAAGTATGGTTAGAATTACTTTTCAGGACCAGTACTGGGCTGAAAGATACAGCACTGAGGTCTCTCCTGATAACAGGTGAGTAAATCGGAATTCGTATTTCGGCTGATTTTAGAGGAATATTTGCACAATGGTGAAGGGAGGGGCGGGGCCTGAGGTGACATCTGTGCAAACGCGCCCCGTTGCGCGTTTTAAGTTGGGGGATTAAGTCCCCTTGAATCCTGAGGGTCCCTAGGGGCCAACTAGCCCACCAGGAACCTCCAATATGCGCCAGGGGGCTGCGTTGCAGAGACGTGTAGAGAGGCCACACCCCTTTTTACACCTCTCTGCAACGCAGCTCTGTGGCGCTTTCTGGATGTACCTGTTGGGCTAGTTGGCCCCCAGGGACCCTCAGGATTGAAGGGGATTTAATTCCCCATCTTAAAATGCGCCACGGGGCCTGTTTGCACACATGTCACCTGAAGCCCCGCCCCCTCCCTTCACCACTGTGCAAACGCGCCCCGTGGCGCGTTTTAAGTTGGGGGATTAAGTCCCCTTGAATCCTGAGGGTCCCCGGAGTCCAACTAGCCCACCATATACCTCCAAAAGCGCCACAGAGCTGCGTTGCAGAGAGGTGTAAAAGGGTGTGGCCTCTCTACACGTCTCTGCAACGCAGCCCCTGGCGCATATTGGAGGTTCCTGGTGGGCTAGTTGGCCCCCAGGGACCCCCAGTATTCAAGGGGAATTCGTTCCCCCTCTGCAAACGCGCCAGGCGCGTTTGCAAGTGGTGAAGGAAGGGCGGGGCCTGCGTGCCCGATCGTTTAAAAAAATAAATAATAATTTGTCCCCTGAAGGGGGGCTGTGTAGCCCCCCTTCCTTTTTCCTGTTTTTATGCCCTGGGGACCCCATCCCCCAGGGCCTTACCCCTTTTTAAAATTTTTAATAAAAAAAAACGGGAAGGGGGCCGCGTGGCCCCCTTCCCTGGGCCTGTATTGGCCCCGGGGACCCCATCCCCCGGGGCATGGCCTTTTTATTTTTATTCTTTGGAGGGGGGCTGCGTGGTCCCCCTCCTCTGGCCATTTAAGGCCCCGGGGACCCCATCCCCCGGGGCCGGCCTTTCAATTTTTTTTTATTTTTTAGATATTTCTTTTTTGGGGAGGGGGGCCGCGTGGCCCCCCTCCTGGGCCACTACTTGCCCCGGGGACCCCATCCCCCGGGGCTGGCCCTCTCCGTTGGGGACTGTGGGGGGTCCCCAATCCCCCACAGTCCCGCCGGCTCCCCACGTCCCTTGGGAGCCGGCATTGCTGTTCCACATGGGGAGCAGCTGACATGCTGCTCCCCATGTGGAAAAGCAATGTGCTTTGGATATTGGAAGAGAGAGCAGGTTTCCCTGCTCTCTCTTCCAATATCCAAAGCAGTTTGCTATGGCAGGACGGGAGCCGCGAGGCTCCCGTCCTGTCATTGCAAACAGCAGTGTCCCGGGGGTAGGCACCCCGGGACACTGCAGGAGCCGGCCCTGGGGGGTGGCGGTCCCCAGGGCCATCAAGGGCTCCAGGAGGGGGCCGCGCGGCCCCCTCCCTACATGAGCACAGCCCCGGGGAGGTGGTGGTCCCCGGGGCTTCGGGGTCCAAAACGGACCCCCATTTTAATTTGTTAGTGCCCCGGGGAGGTGGCGGTCCCGGGGCGTGTGGGGGCTGGAGCCCCCACACAGGTTGTTAAATTCATTAAAAAAAGCCCCGGGGAGGTGGTGGTCCCCGGGGCTGCGGGAGGGCTCAGAGCCCTCCCGCACATTTTTTTTTAAAAAGCCCCGGGGGGTGGCGGTCTCCGGGGCTTGGGGGGGCCCTTTGAGGCCCCCCACACATTAAATTATCCCCCCACCATGCCCCCGGGACTTGGGCCACCCGGGGGCCAATTAACATCGAAGCGCGGGAGACCGCGCTTCGATTTTTTTCGGCAGGATTCGCGCACCCTGAGCGCATCCTGCCGCTTTTTTAAAAAAAAATGCTTTTTTTTGCCCAGGTGGTCCTTGTGGGACCCCTGAGCAGGCCTAGGGGTTAGGGTGTTTCTACCCTGCCCGCTTTGTGCGTTTTGCGCACTTGTTTCTTTTTTTCTCGGCGGGATACGCGCACCCTAAGCGCATCCCGCCGATTTAAAAAAATAATCTTTTTCTGGCCAGGGGTCCTTGTGGGACCCCTGAGCAGACCTAGGGGTCAGGGTGTTTCTACCCTGCCCCCTTTTGCGCTTTGCGCACTTGTTTCTGTCCCTCGGTTCTACCGAGGGTACAAAATGGCTGCCAACACTTCTTGATTTGGAGTGTTGACAGCCAATTAGCATGCAGCTCGTGATCGGGAGGGTACGCGGATCCGACGCGCCCATAGATATATATGTGATTTTAATTGTGAATTTCTCAGGAACTACTGAACGGATTTACACCATTTTAGCAAAAGGCACCAGTCTGAACCAAGGGCTACCTCTTTGCCAAATTTGGGGTAATTCCGTTCAGCAGTTCGGGCTGTAGTTGCGACTAAAGGTTCCTATGGAAAAATGAATGGGAAAACGCGTTTTGGGACCCCCCTTTTTCTCGGCCCCCGCTTGACGTATCACCCCGAGACTTTCAGGGTAGGAGCGGACCGGAGCGCCCCAACAAGTTGGAAGCTTTCGCGAAGATTCGTCAACCGGCGCCAACGTTATTGCAAATAGAATGTCGCGGATTTCCTATGGATAATAGGTTGTAACTATAACTATCTACTGGCGACCGCCAGTAGATAATATATATATATATATGTATATGAGACCTTCACAATCCTGGAATGCCACAGTTTCTGCAAAAATCAGGTACGGACCACACTGTGTTTGGTTGCTTCAAAGTGCGTTTATTGCAAGATAATCAGCATAGGTAAGATAAGGCAAGTGCCCAGCATGACGCATTTCGACAGTTTAGCCACTGTCTTGATCACATGGCGCGCTGTGGGCATCTGAAAGCAATAAATAGTGACGACAATGGTGAAAAAAGTGAAAAAAAGCCCGCCCCTCTCTTGCCATAGAACTAGAAGACATACTTAGCAACAGAGACAACGTGCCATCAAGTAAATGCTGTAATGTATACTGATATACATAATAGTCTATGACTGAATAGTTTAACATGGATGCAGAATGTTTCAACATCTAATGACTCACCAGCATAATTTAACATTGATAAAATAAAATAAAACAATGTAGACCGAGTGGTCAAATGCGCAATGAGTCTATTCAAAATATCAATCATCCATGTTCAAACATATATACAATATGGTATTCAACCATGATGTCTAATAATTGTTTAGAGGGCGAGAAAAAGTGCATACACGAAGTGAAGAAATGCAAGTGCAAAAAATGAATAGATTTCGTCATCTATAGCCAGTTATTGAAAGGCATAACTGGTAATAAACCTTCAGGTTGACCGATTGATGCTTCAGTACTATAGCAAGATACATAAAGTGCAAGTGCATTGTAAACTAACAATGATGTGCAAAATACGCTCAGGCTTGTAAAAAACATATCAGTATACAGTAACCTCATATATACTCAAAGCTCTATACAACAGTAAACATGATGGAAAAATAAAGTGCCAATGCATTGTCATAACTTATTACTATAAAAACACTGATAGTAGAAAAAATTCTATACAGTACTAGGATCACTGAGGCTCAAAGATAAGATCTATAAAAGGACAATTAAAACACCGGGCAAAACCACGTAACAACCAAGTAAAACCAGAAGGTAAAACCAGGTAAAAACTAGGTTAAAACCAGGTACAAAAAATGGAACCTTTTAATAAGATAAAATCTGTTACTCAACCTACCAGAATATCACTCAAAGTACAAAATAGTCACCATGCCTAATCCTTTACAAACAATTGTGTAGGTCCTCTCCCGTGTTGAGACCATTAGGCATCTTGGTGTCGAGTAATAGAATGTAATGGGACTCTAATTGTCTAAGTTTTTTCTCTCTGTTACCGCCTCTGAGTGATTTAGGTACACAGTCAATCACAAAATAACTCAGGTCTTTAAGATCGTTATTATGCACATGCTTAAAATGTCGAGCAACCGGATAACTAGGATCCGAGTTCACTATAGCCCGCAGATGTTGCAGAATTCGGTTGAAAACTTGCAGTTTGGTGCTACCAACGTATTTTAACTTGCAGGAGCATTCTAGAACATAAACTGCAAAATACGTTCTGCATGTTAATAAACCCGTGATCTTAGTAGGTCTAATTTCAAATGCTGTAGTGAACTCAGTAGTATTGATCCCGAATTTGCAAGCTCGACAGGAGCTGCACTTATAAAAACCAGTTCTTTTGGACAACCAATTCGACGAAGCAATAACCTCAGGGCTAGTTTTAACCAGTGCGTCCCTCATAGAGGGTGCACGTCTAAAGGTTAAGGAGGGTAAATCTGGCAATAATTGTGACAGAGTTAAATCAGTCTTAACAATAGGCCAATTTTTGTAAATGATCCTCCTAAATTGCTTTTCTTGACGGCTGTAAGTAGTGATTAATCTTACTGCGTCTCTAGGTCTAGACATATCAGTAATAGACTCATTAGTGGTAGAGCTGGTATCAGATTTAGTAGTGTTCAAGCATTCTTCTCTGGTGTGGCTATTCGCTCCTTTCATAGCTAATTCAAGATCCCTGTCATTATATCCTCGAGCTTTGAATCTTATAAATGCTTCAGTTTGACATATTTTAAGATCCTGTTCTGAATTACAAATTCTCCTTATCCTTAAAAATTCCCCATAAGGGATACTTTTAATAAGGTGATTGGGGTGTATGGGGGGTATATATATATATATATATATTACCTACTGGCGGTCGCCAGTAGGTAGCTATAGTTAGTACCTAGTTTCCATAGGGAAAGCATTTTTTGATTTGCCAATATCGTTGGAGCCATTTGACGAATCTTCGCGAAATTTTCAAAACTAATGGGGCACTGCGGTCAGCTCCTGTCTTCAAAGTTTCGGGGTGATTCGTCAAGCGGGGGCTGACAAAAAAGGGGGGTCCTAAAACGCGTTTTCCCCATGTTAATTTCCATAGGAACTTTTGGCGCGGCTACAGCCCGAACTGCTGAACGGAATTACACCAAATTTGGCAGAGAGGTAGCTGTTGTTCCAGAGCGCACTCTTTGCTTTAAATGGTATAAATCCGTTCAGTAGTTGCTGAGAAATTCCAAAAATAAAATTTATATATCTGAGCACCAAGGAGGATTCGCGAACCCTCCCGAGCACGAGCTTCATTCTAATTGGCTGCCAAGACTCCAAACCAGAATGTGTTGGCAGCCATCTTGTGACTCAGTAACCGAGTCACAAGAAAACAGTTTAAAAATTTAAAAAAACAAGAAAAGGGGGCAGGGTACAAACACCCTGACCCCCTAGGCCTGCTCAGGGGTCCCACAAGGACCCCAAGGGCCCAAAAAAGCATTAAAAAAAAATAATCGTCCGAATTCACGCTGGGTGCGCGAATCCGGCCGAGAAAATAAAACAAAACCGAAGCACTGGCTCCTGCGCTTTGTTTTCTATAAGCCCCCGGGTGGGCCAGGTCCCGGGGGCAATGCGCAATAAATTAGCGGAGGCCCACAGGGGCCCCCGCAGCCCCGGGGACCGCCACCTGCTGGGGCGTAATCCATTATGTGTGGGGGCACGCAGCCCCCATGCTGCCTCGGGACTGCTACCTCTGCGGGGCATTCATCATAATGGGCGGGGGGCCTTGCGGGCCCCCCCAAGCCCTGGGGACACCACCTCCCCGGGGCTTAAATTAAAATAAAAAAGTGTGGGGGGGGCACCTGCCCCCCCACACTGCCCCGGGGACCACCACCTCCCCGGGGCTTTAAACAGTTGGGAGGGGGGCCACTCGGCCCCCCTCCTGGAGCCTTCCTTGGCCCTGGGGACCGCCACCCCCCCAGGGCCGGCTCTTGCAATGTCCCGGGGTGCCCACCCCAGGGACATTGCCGTTTGCTATGGCAGGGTAGGAGCATGGCTCCCGCCCTGCCATAGCAAACACTGCTTTGCTTCATGGAAGCGAGAGCATTAAACCTGCTCTCGCTTCCATGAAGCAAAGCAGAATTTCTTTTGGGCAAGGGGAGCTGCCCAATGGGGAATTAAGTTCTCTTGAATACTGAGGGTCCCTGGGGGCCAACTAGTCCGCCAGGTACCTCCAGTAAGCGCCACACAGCTGGATTACAGAGAGGTGGTCCGAGCCCACGCCCCTTTTTACACCACTCTGCAAACGCGCCTCTTGGCGCACTGCTGGTGGGGCGATGAGGTCCTCAGGACACAAGTGGACTTCATCCCCCGAGCAGCATACATTAAAAATTCATGTGTGAATTGAGAAGATAAGAAAAAAGGGAAGCGCAATCCAAAATGCCAGGTGGCAGATTTAGCTAGTGCTATAACTTGCTAGGCTACTCTAGAGCGCCGCGTGTAGTGCGCTAAGGGCTTCGATTTAAATCAATTCTAATGAGTAACATGAGCTAAATTCCCATTAAATTAAATGGCCAGTGCCAGAGTTTGATGTTGAAACCAGAGAAATGCCCGAAAAGGGGGACACTGGGTTAGGCCCACTCCGGGTCAAATCAAAGAACAAAGTTTAACGGTTTCACAGGAAGAAAGGGGGGAGGGGCTTTGGGGGGGTGGCAGACCAGCATTGGTCAGTAGAGCAGCCGCTCTGTGGACGTGGTCGGCTATGGTGCATGGAGGAGTATTGGTGCAGACTCAGGACATTTTTGGGCCCTGGGGGTCCTTATTGGACCCTCTAAGCAGGCCTAGGGGGTCAGGGTGTTTCTACCCTGCCCCCTTTTTGCGTTTTACGCAGTTGTTTTACTGTTTTCTTGTTCCTCGGTTCTACCGAGGAACAAGATGGCTGCCAACACTTCCTGGTTTGGAGTGTTGACAGCCAATTAGCATGCAGCTCGTGATCGGGAGGGTGCGCGGATCCACCGCGGCCATAGATATCGAAACTTTTATTTGGGATTTTCTCAGCAACTACTGAACGGATTTACACCATTTTGAAAAAGGGTGCTTTCTGAACCAAGCACTACCTTTTTGCCAAATTTGGTGTAATTCCGTTCAGCAGATTTTGCTGTAGCCTTGCATAAAGTTTCCTATGGGAAATTGATTTTTCACTCTTATTATTTGAATTTCTCCGCAACTACTGAACGGATTTACACCATTTAAAAAAAAGGTCGCTTTCTGAACCAAGCGCTACCTTTTTGCCAAATTTGGTGTAATTCCGTTCAGCAGTTCGGGCTGTAGCCGTGGCTAAAATTTCCTTAGGGAATTAACATGGAGAAAACACATTTTGGGACCCCCCTTTTTTCATGGCCCCCGCTTGATGAATCACCCCGAAACTTTCAAGACAGGAGCGGACCGGAGCGCCCCACTAGTTTTGAAAATTTCGCGATGATTCGTCAAACGACGCCAAAGTTATTGGGAATAGAATGTTACGGATTTCCTATGGATAATAGGTCCTAACTATAACTATCTACTGGCGACCGCCAGTAGATAATATATATGTATATATACATGTATATATGTACGTATATAAATATATATATATATCTCACCAAATTATCCCTTAGACATAAGACGCACACCCATGTAGACAAAAGGATTTATTTTAAGACAGGAGGGCTTGCACTTACACAGAGAATTCTTTCCAGCCTTGCAAAAAAACTCAGTCGCACTACGCAGAGCTCCGCGAGCGGCGGAGTGTAATAGAAAAATGCCGTTCGCGGTGATTGCACAGTGCCGGATGCTTGTCCGCACTGTGCAATCATTGCGAACGGCACCATGCACAGCGCAAGCTTTACTTTTCTGTCGCTCGAGTAGATTTTTACTTGAGCGGCAGCTTTTTCAACGCGAACTGCAGTTTCTCAACGCGAGCGTTCGCGAGCATACGCGACCACTCGCAATAAGAAACCTGACCCCCCCCGCGTTGAGAAATCTCGCTGGGAAGTTGATTTTCCATGCTCGCGCTCGCCAACTTGATGTTGACGATCGCGAACGTGGTAAAATCTCGCCGGGAGTTTGATTTTCCTCGCTCACGGTCGCCAACTTGACGTTGACGAACGCGAGCAAGGAAAAAAACTCCGCTCTGCAACGCGAAGCAGAGTTTTTCGGAACTCCGCGATCTCCGCGGAACGCAGAGTGCAGAAAACTCCGCAAACTCCGCGAGCGGAGCGGAGTTCACTGCCCAGGGTTACCCCGATCCTTGTTGAAAGGCAGCCTCATGACTTTACACCAAACAGCTACGGCACTTTTTTCTCATGCTTATAAAACTTTATTGTCCTCCAGTGGACTTTTCAGGTAAGTTTGTTTTTCAATTGCATGCTGGGAAACGTAGTGCTGCAATGTTCATTGTTACCCTCCAGTGGGTGTGCATGGCAAAATTAAAATTGTTTATAGCCCTCCAGTGGGCCTCTCAGTGCAAGAGCCAGCTGTACTTACAGTTTCTTTGCCAGTCTACTGTTCCTCTGCTTGGCTCCAAACCTTGAACCAAACCTGACCCACAATTCTTCCTCTGTGGTGGTGCAGTCTTCCCAGCAGGACCGCCGTATTATCTCTCACTGTCCTGTGGGGGTGTTGCGGCACATGGATTCAGCATAAAAATAATAAAAATGCTTGATTGAAGAAAAGCGGGCTTACCAGATTTTCCTTTTGCTGTTTTTCAGAGCGAGTGCGGCTGGGCTGCTGGAGCTGAGTGGCTGTTGGAGAGGAATATATATATATATATACATTGTGGTCCAAAATCGTGAGGACTACATAATTGAAGCCGAAAGACAACTAAACAACAAAGATCATTATGAGAAATTAACATCAAATCCAATTGAAATATGGACTGAGGAATATCATCGGCTGTTACACACATGGAAAGAGAGAAATTTAATTGATCTGGAGGAATTTTTATACTTAAAAACAGAACATCCTGTAATGGCAACAATCTATTTTCTCCCAAAAGTCCATAAGTCACTTATAAATCCACCAGGCAGACCGATAGTTAGTTCCATTGGCTCTCTGTTGGAATCCACATCACGCTTCTTGGACATCTTCCTCATGAATTATGTCACCTCCCTTCCATCATTTCTTAGGGATACGATGGACTTTTTAAATAAAATCCAAACGATCACATGGGGAGATAACCTTCTAATGGCAACAATCGATGTTACATCGCTCTACACATCAATTCGCCACTCTGATGGCATAGCTGCTGTGACAAAGTTCTTACAGACAAGATCAATCAGCTTTCTAGAACATTCAGAAATGCTAATTGAAATGCTCGCATATTGCCTGTCACATAACATCTTCTTATTTCAAGGTGACATCTTCTTACAAAAACAGGGGACTGCCATGGGTACATCTTTTGCACCAACTTATGCAAATTTACTCATGGCAGTCTGGGAAACGGAAGTACTGGAGACCCAGGAATCACAGAATATCAAATTTTGGTCAAGATTCATCGACGACCTCTTTATAATTTGGGAGGGTGACCATAAAGATCTCGGGAACTTCATTGACTCACTCAACATCAACAAATTCAATCTATCATTCACATCAACTATAAGTTCTACAAACATAATCTTCCTAGTTGTGGAAGTGTTCATTCAAAATCATGGGATATGCACCAAAATGCATAGGAAACCTACATCGTGTAACAACATCCTGCACGCCAACAGTGGGCACCCAAAAAATTTAAAATGATCCATACCCTATGGAGAGATGCTTCGAGCAAAAAGAAATTGCTCTGAAACTGCGGACATCGAATCTCAAATGAATGAAATGAGTGACCGTTTCTCGGAACGTGGCTACCCTCAAGATGTGATCGAACAGCAAGAAATAGAGTTGCCATGAAATCAAGGCAGGAACTGTTACAACCAAAAGAAACATGGCGAAAAAATGTAAAGATGAAGATACCACCATTCGATTCATAATGGATTTTAACAACCAGAGTGGAGAGTTGAAGAAAATCATCCAAAAGAACTGGAGCATTCTGAGATTAGATGAAACACTGAATAAAGTATTGTCCCCGTATCCCAACATCACGTATAGAAAGACAGCATCTCTAGGGGACATCCTCACACAAAGTCATCTTGAATCTCCTAAACCATCATTATCATCATCATCTTGGCTGAACACTCCGGGCTTTTGGAAATGTTATAAATGTAAAGCGTGCGAGCATGGTCACAATGTTTCATCATATCAACTGAACAACGGCCATACTGAATACATTAGAGATCACATAACATGCGAATCAAAATTTGTAATATACCTATTAGAATGTACCTGCAAGAAGCAATATGTAGGAAGCACCATCAATAAACTCAAACTGAGAATCTTATAACATCTACGTGCCATTAAGAACAAGGATTTCACCTATCCCATGGCTAAACATTTTTATGACTTTCATTCAAGTGACTGCCAACATCTGAAATATTGTGGGATAAAAATTGTGAAATCCAAAGAAAGAGGTGGGAATAGAGTTTTGGACTTACGGAAAGCAGAATCCAGATTAATTGTAGCAATTGGCACCGAAAGACCGTTTGGCCATAATCTGGATGCAGAACTTCATATTCATTTACAATAATAACAAGGGATTTATTAAAACTGGTAAAGGGACTAAGACAACATAAGAGTCTCGATAAAGTTTAAAAACAAACACAAATTCACCCTTGTGAACCCATTTCTTCAACTCTGAGTATATTAACTAGCACTGGATGGGACTTCCTACTTTTGAAATTGGAATAATCATAAGGAAATGAACATACATGGAAATCTAATGGGACGGTAACTAAGGTTGTTTTATCTGGCAGCTGTATCGTCGGGGCACCTTGTGAAAAAGGATAAAAGAAATCAATTGGGACAGTGGAATCTTTTATTGGAACATTGAACCATGACAATCCATTTGCACTAACAGAGTAATCATGTTTTCTTTTAAATTAATGAAAACTCAGAGTAATACATGAAGTCTATAGTAACACACAAATTAAGATCCAAGAGACACATGGTCAGTAGGTAGAAT
Source organism: Calotriton arnoldi (assembly GCA_963921515.1). NCBI lineage: Eukaryota > Metazoa > Chordata > Amphibia > Caudata > Salamandridae > Calotriton > Calotriton arnoldi. The sequence goes on from CAWUFW010014404.1 coordinate 380,506, forward strand.
GTACTTTACAAACTACTTACCATAGAAGACAACATTTCGATATATGCACTAGCACTTTAACAATGGAAGACAGAATTATCGTATGACTTTTTCTTCCCCTTTTTTTAAATTGACCTTCTTACAGTAGGTTTATTTAATGGAGGTCTCTAGAATTGCACAAATCTTAATTTTATAATATAAACTCATTGGCAATGTACTTTACATTCCACATCATGTATTCTTTTATCATACCAACTTGAAAAAGATTGGCAAATCTTAAGGATTCTCATGGCAAAATTATAAGGAAAATGACAAAGCTATTTTTTTACTATGTTCCAAAATATATAAACAACTTGCACCTTGTCCTAATACTATTTTAAATATCCTTTAAAATTTCAATATTCTGTTCTTAAAAAAATACCTTGCTCCTTTGCACAATTAATGTAACCGTTCCAGCCAGAATAGTAACTGTCTGTAAAGATTTTGTATATATTTTTTCAGGACTGACGTAAGTTTAGTCTTTCTTCTAATGGAAAGTAATGTGGGTAATTACACTGAGCACTTTAAATAAGACATTCTAGGCTCTGGGACTCTATGGTCCAGTAGAAGGCTGGGAGCCGAAACGCGTAGACCGTCCTCTACCGTTTTGTAATTTGCACTATGGTTTAATAGAAAATAAACAATCACGTTTTTTGAATACCTTCTGTGCGTGGTGCTGTGATCCTTCGTCGAATCCAACTGGTACAGAGGAACAGAGGAATTTTGAGCATATATATATATATATATATATCTATATCAGTGGAGACTGCCGAAATGCATTATAGCCTTGGTAACATAAACTAAAACCGCTTATTTAAAGATTCCAGAGTGTCAGTACCTGTGCGGAATTGGAAAGCAGGAGTTGGAGCAATATATATATATGTATGTATATATATATATCGTTTCCATAAGTTTATTCGATCTAATTTGATAACATTGACCATCAAAGTATACATATTAAAAAGATAAGACAGTGTCATTCTTCTCATTGCAATACAGTTCAATGCGTATGAGTTATCAAAAACTAACAATTAAAATAGCAAAAAACAATGTACAAGTTCAAACCCCAAAACAATGGGGATATAAAATTGAGCTGTGCAAATTATGCAATGCAATTCAATGCCTATTATTTGTACAGTGAACATAATAAAAGAGTAGATGCAGGTTCCCGGTTGCCACATAAATACATAGGTTTAAAAACAGATAAATTTAAATAAAAAGTGACCGCCATTCTAAGTTATAAAAGCCCTTTAAAAATATTACATGTGTTGTGGTAGTTTCTTTATCTCTGCTAGACTGTTGCGAGGAGATTATGGGGCATATTATCAAGAAACGGCGTTAAAATTATCGCCGCTTTGGCGGCAGAAAACTGCCGCTAAAGCGGCGATAATGGGCTTGATAATATACCCTTGAGAATTCCAATAGAAGTCCATGTTCTGGTGTCAACATGGGCTTCTATTGGAATTCTCAAGGGCATATTATCAAGCCCATTATCGCCGCTTTATCGGCAGTTTTCTGCCGCTAAAGCGGCGATAATTTTAACGCCGTTCTTGATAATATGCCCCATTACGTAGTATGTTCAGGAAGACAAATGAGTTTAAGGCTAAAAGTTAGCATAGCCCTCCAATTCTAATTATTGTCTCCTACGCTTACATGCCCAAAGGAATGAGGCTACACAGAAACATACAAAAGGATCATGAAGCTTCTTCAGATAGAACAGGGCGACCCGGCACTGCTTAAAATCGTGCCGCATTAAAAGAGGTTTAATATGTCTGGCTCTCTGCTCCTTATGAAAATGACAAAAGAAGAAAAGGTGGATGTCAGACTGGGCTGATAGATTATCGCATGGGCAAGTTGTCAAGTCACTGTAAGCGTACTGTTTTGAAGGGAAACCCAGCATTAGGGGAATTAAGTTTAAGCGGAACCTTAAAAGAATAAACCTATGCTGCAGGTTCCTTACCGCGTCCAGATAGAAGTATTCACCCACTGTCACTGCAGGGATCGAGTGATAGGTCTTTACAGTTATTTTTTACTTTTGAAATTCCTTCCTTTCATAGGTGGGATTTACATACAGCTCAGGGACTCCTAGCGAGTACAGAGTCAATTTTTCAATTCACAACTTTATTCGATCTTTTATAAAAAACAGACCATAAAAGTATAAATTCATCCTAAAATTCAACACTGATATGTAACCATATATACAAAAACTAAGAAAGAAGAGAAAAAAGACCGATATGACCAATTTACCTATTACACAGTGAACAAGTTAAAAACCAGTTAAAAACAAGATAAAAACAATTAAATGAAAAACTTCATATTGGTTATTGCAGCCTAAATATCATCCCCTGTTTCCTCTTTTTAAAACAATCCCACAAGAATGAAGCTATGGAAAAACATACAAATAAATCCGGTAAGGATTTTAAAAAGTAAACTGCCACCCGACACTGCGTGAATCTATGGTACCTCAGAATTGGAAGGATAAATGTTTTCCTTTCTTCAGTATACTTCTTAGAGAAAAGTATTATATGGAGGTCTGACTGCAGTGAGTGGTTGTTACAAGGACAGGGTGACAGATCTGCCAATTTGTAACATTTTCTAGGATACCCTAGTAGTAACGGAATAATATTCAGACGAAAGCAGAGTAGAATAAATCTATGTTGCACATTATTAATGCGAGAAAGATAGAAAAAGCCTTCCCCTGGTCTTGGTGGGACCAGGTCATAGGAAATGGTTGAGTTTTGGAAATAATTCATTGCACGTCGTGCATAGTTTGCTCTCTGCGTAAATAGTTCCATTATCCTATTCATTGTGACCTTCTTACAGGATTCGGGATCCTGAAATATTTCACCCAGCCCTAGCTCATTCAGTTGGGCCTCAACATATTTTAACCATCCAATCCTCTTGTAGTGGTCCAGCTTACAGCAATCCTTGATAATACTTTGGGTCAGGTCAACTGTGGTCCTCCGCCATATAGATATCCACAGTAAAATTGGTGCCAATCTAATACAGTCGGTCAGGTAAGGAAGCCCCAATTCAAGATGTAAAATATGATTAGGGGCAGATTGAGGTAAGGATACTCGGTTTTTGAAAAATCTATCTTCCGATTGCTGGAGGGGCTTGGCGTCAACCATCCCCCAGACTCCTGCCCCATATATTGCCGCGGACTTAGTTTTAGCAGAATAGATGATTTTAATTATTTCTGGGGGGCTGCCTCCTAACTTTTTTGCAAACCTTTTAATAGCTTGGAGACTCCTTTCCATACCCTGGGCCCTTCCCAACACCAATTTAGACCATGAATAATCTTTGTCAAAAAGAACCCCAAGGTATGAAAAGGAGTCAACCACCTCAACTTTCTTTCCTGCCAACTGAAAATGGGGATGTTTCTCACCTCTAGCAGCTCCTACCACAATTATAAAGGATTTAGATTCATTTACTTTTAGGTCAAGGGAAATCATGAAAGTGGAGAAAGCTGTAATTAGGGATTGTAAGGCTAGCCCTGATCTGGCCATTAATTCTGCATCATCAGCGTACCCCAAAAGTGGAAGGGGGGTATGATCAAATTTAGACACGTCCAAAGGTGGAGCGGACAGGGCGGCCTCAACCCCATTTGTATAGAGTGAAAAAAGAAACAGGGCAAGAACACACCCCTGTCTGACTCCCTTTTCGATTTTAAAAGGACGTGTGCACTCCCCCTTCCTGCCATACCGTACACAGGCAGTGGCAGTGGCATTGGCTTACAGCTGGTGGATAAAGCCAATTATCGGCAGATCAATGCCCATCCCCTCCAACATAGACCACAGCCTCTGATGAGAGACACAGTCAAAGGCTGCGGTCAAGTCCATAAAGGCCATATAAAGCTTTCCATTTTTAGCCTTGGTGTATTTCCCTATGGATAAAGAGAGGTTTAGGCATTGATCCACCATCCCCATTCCTCTTCTAAAGTCATATTGTGATTTCTTAAAAATACCATGGGTTTCAGCCCACTCCTCCAATCTAGCTAAAAGAACCCGTCCCATGAGTTTGGCTGTTGTGTCAAGGAGAGAAATAGGGTGATAATTACTTGGGGACCCCCTATCCCCTTTTTTATAAATAGGCACAATTATGCTCTGACTCCAAGATGAAGGGGGGCCCACTAACTGAATATTATTAAAAACGTTTGTTAAAAGGGGGACCCACATGTCATAATTGTCCTTAAAAAGATCTATTGGAACGCCATCCGGCCCTGGCGCCTTACCAGGGACACAGGCTTCCAACGCCTTTCTGACCTCACAGACAGAGAACCTTAACCCACCCTAAGATGTAGATTCTGAGCCAATTAGTGTAAGATTTGAGGAGGGGATTAGACCAAAGACTTTCTCAAAGAAGTCCACCCATACCTCTTCATCTATATGTGTATTGTAGGAGAGTAGGATCTGCCTCTTATGTTGCCCCCACTTTTTTTCTGATGTTTACACTGGTTTCTGGCTATAGTTTGGCTGGGACCCTGCTAATCAGGGCCCCAGCCTCTCTGTTCTCTCTAAACGATTTGGAGTGCACTCTAGGTGCACTAATGATTGGATACTGTGGTACCTTATGAGTCCCTAGTATATGGTACCTTAGGTACCAAGGGCACAGGTACTTCACAGGCCTACCAGGGGCTGCAGCATGTATTATGCCACCCCTGGGAAGCAGACTAAATCTGACACAACAGGCCTGCTACTGCAGCCTGAGTGAGGAAGTGCTAGCACCCCTCACTGAGATATAGGTTCCCTATATCTCTCCTACACACACATGTAACCCTATCAGTCACCCCTAAGGCAGGCCCTATCAATCCTGGGGGCAGGGTGCTTGGCTTCTATGTGAGGGGGTGCCTCTGCCTGAGCAGGGCCCCTCTGCAGCTCTCAGAGTCCATTCTCTGGTGCTGTTTGTGGATGCGGTTAAACCATATACTTTTAAGTGCATTATATCCTTGCGGTAAAATGCTAACTTTGGAATGGCTGCATCGAAACATGTCGTGTTTGGTGTCAAACACCTTGGAATACTACCCCCCCGCCAGTCCTGGTGGCGGGGGTAGCATTCCACCCTTCTAGAGGGATAGACATGTACCTACTGTGGAAACGCGGTAGAATCCTGCAGAGCCCTGGCATCACAAAATGGATGCCACCAGTCACAGACACTGGGCTGCCCTCCTGCTGATGACCAACACTCACAGTGGAGGAAGCCCAACAATAGATATCCTGTCCCAAGGGGGTGTGACCACCTCCCAGACAGGGTTTAGTGTATTGGGGCTGGGTGGGTGCACTCTTAGAGTGCTTTGAAGTCCTGCACTGGGGGAGCAGAAGGCTCCTCTGTGCATATGCCAGTTCAAACCGGCTCAGGGGCTACCTGTCCCTGCTCTGACGCGAAACTGGACAAAGGAAAGTGGGTGTATCCACCCACTCCCCTGACCCTCCCATAGGTAGGGTCATAGAGCTAGTCGCTCCCCTTCTTTTAGTATAAGAGGGGGAACCTGTGCATTGCACCGTAGATTTCCCTGGACGACGCTCTACAAGAAGAATCCCGGACCTTCGATGTTCCACTACCTTTGGAAGACTGAAGAATCTCCCTTGGAGTCAAGGAGTGACTCCCCTGCTTGGCAGGCACCAAAAACTACAAATGACGGTCGCAAACTACGCTGCTCCCGCCGGAGTCCAAAGTCCCTGCAGCCCAAGAAGTGGATTTCCTGACTTCTCAAAGGCCATCATGAGTCCCCAGCGAAGCTGAGGCCAGTGGACCCCAAGAGTAACGAGGAACCGCGACCCCTGGGTACCGTGCACTATTGTCGAGTGCAACCCCTTCACAACGTTCCACGAACCTGTGCTTTGGACCAGGAAGGGTATAGGACACACTCCCGAGGCGTCTTCGCGATCCCTTGCCAGCTGGCTTGTGGGTCCCCAGAAGACTTCCTAAAGAAACCGAAGGGCTCCCCTGGTTGCTCCAGGCCTGCCCTGACTTACCCTCGCTGGGTGAGTCCCACAGACCTTGCTGGTCTGCGCCATTGCCTCTTCGCACTTTCCCCGAGACTTGATGTTACTAAGGCTTGTTGGCTCCGATCGAGTTGCCGACACCGCAGTAAGCTGCAGACATCGTGGGACACGCCGAATCCAGCTCCTGGTCGTCGTCGACGCCTCCTGGACCTCGTGGCTGAAGAGTCAAGGCAACCGCGAATGACCTGAATCTTGCGACGATGGTGGGCATCCATCTTCCTTGCCCCGAGTCACTGCCAAGTGACTTTGAACACTGTCCCCTCTGCTTTCAGGTCTTCCATCTTCCGAATCCAGGCTTGGATTCCTCCGGACACTTCTCCTGTCGCCGCAAGCAGCAAGTCTTCACTGGCTCCCATTGAAAACGACGCCGCGACCCGACACCAAAGAACACCTATGCACCCGGCTCCCCTGGGTGAGGTAACTTCAGCACTACGGTGCTCCTGTGGGTGTGGGCCCTAGAACTACTTACCCTGTAAGTGACTTGCTTGTAGCTTCCCTAGAAGTGTCCTAAAACTCTAACTTTCCAAGTGCGACTATCGCACTGACTCGTACAAGGTTCGCGTCTGTGTTAGACACACCGCGTCCAACTCCCTTGCAATTCCATCTGTAACCGCGTCCTTCGACTCGTACAAGGACCGATCGGTGTGTTCGCCTCGAACACGCAAGGGACCTTTAACATTGATATCTCAATCGTGTCTGAGTGCATAGACTCGTACAGGATTTGCATCGGTGCCAGGTCACCGCGTCCGTCCCCTGTGGGTCTCCTACAACTACCTGGGGTGGTTCTTGGGGGTCCCTCGATTCTAGATGCCCTAGACCTAGGTCTAGCAAACTAAGATTGTAATATTCAATTGTGCTAAACTTATTCTGATAATATTTGACTTGTACATATGTTCCTGTCCTCTAATCTCATAAAGAGATTAGTAGAGAGTGTTTATTAATAAATACATATATATTTGATATATGTACCTGTGTGGTGTCTTTTCATTTGGTGATTCAAGAGATTGTGTGGTAAAACAAGCTGCTTTACATTCCTTCAAGACTGAAGGCTGCTCTCCACAGCTACCACTAGGATAGCTTTCTATAAAGGTTGTCTTAAACCTATCTACCATAAGAGTCGAATTGTTCTGGTGCAAGGTGTCCACTTTAATTAGTGAACAGCATATACCAGGCCAACTTCTCACATGTATCAAGCGATGGATCGGTGGGTTCTTTAAAGTGAGGGGCATTCACGATTTTCCAGAAATCCCTGCTATTTCCTGAGGTAGCTGCTTTTCCAGGTCTTCCAAGGCCTGCATCCTGAGGCTCTTTTCTCTAACCCTCCTCGCTATTTTATAGTCCTTACGTAAAGCCCGAATCTTGTTAGGGTCTCTAGGATATGTTTTTAATGCACTTACAAGGGCTTTCTTTGCTGAAGAACAGGCAGTATCAAACCATCCACAAATTGCCGTGGCATTTGATGACTTTGGATGAGTGAGTGCTGTTTTTATTTTTGCCAAAAGGGCACAGAACTGGGTAACAAGGAATAAAGGCGATGAATGAGTTTAACTTGTGGGCCTGTGACCATTTCAATTGATAGCCATTTCTCCTAGTCAGGTTCAGGTCCTCAACTGTCTGCTTGTGGTCTTTAGCCTTATGCAGGCTGCTAAAGTGGATGAATATAATGGCATGATCGCTATGAGTCGAGAAGCGAGTGACCGTATGGACCACTTTCCCATGTAAGTGTGCCGACACTAAAATAAAATCAATGGTAGACTCTTGGTTTCCCCTTCTAAAAGTACTCCCTTTCTCTCCCTCTTTCACTTCATTTATTATCCCCAAGTTCCACTTGTATAATGAGCTATTTAGGGTTTCACCATACTCATTATGTGCGAAATGTTGAAGGGGATTGTCATAAGGGTCAACCACTCCACAAACCCCAGTCCCGTTAAACTTGCAAAGATGGATATTAAAGTCCCCCACCCAAATATGATTTATAGAGTCCCTGTTTTCAGCCTTATTGAGTTTCTCGATCTCATTCACTAAAACGTCTACCACAGCCTTCATGTTTCCGCTGAACTCATTATTATAATAATTAACCAGTGTCCACATTTCTTGCTTCCTGTGGCCTAGCTGAATAATCTGGAAATTACTATTTATGGGGCCCACCTGCCTAACTTCAGAAGGTATAGTGTTAGAAATTAGGGTTAGTAGGCCCCCTTTCGCACTTCCGGAAGGTGATGGAGTTGCAGGACAAAAGAAAATGCGGAACCCAGAGAAAAAGACTGGGTCTTTAGCCCAGGTCTCCTGAAAAAATACTATTTCCATAGATTGCCACTTATTTAGCCAATGGATATTTCCCATTTTAGAAGATATACCTGCCACATTCCATGATATCATATTGGGCCTAATTCTCTCTATGTTGTTATAGGGATTCTGCACACACACAGAGCTATGCACAGGATAATAGGACCTCGGAATATAGTGGTGAGCCAAACATAAACCTTAGCACCTAAAACCCCAACCCAGCTAGCCTTAGCGTCCCATTAGCAACAAAGTACCAATGATTAGACAACCCAGAACACAGTATCTCTCTCTCTCTCTCAGGACTCGCAGTAGCAAGAACACCCTTTCGTCACTCACTCATACCTGTCCACAACAGGCGTAAGAAGAGACACAGTATAGGTTAAAATGTTTATTTCAACATACGTGCTCTAAGATACAGTACACGTGACAGTACTATCAGCATAATGCATAAGAATAATATAATCAGCATAGTTACAACTCCATAGAATACTAACGGGGAAAGCATTTCATAAAGCAGTGGATAGAGGGCTGAATGACCTTACCACCCTCCCCGTGCTAGTAACTTTTGTATTATAAAAATAGAAGACCTCTGGGCTTTGACAAGCGAACCCCCATACCTCAGTCTCTAGATGCAAGAACTACATCAGCAGACAATCACAGCTCTTCTCCCTGGAAAGGTTTTCTTCAAGTCCCTCTCAAGAGGGAAAACGCAATAATAATAGCCCACCAATTTCCCCATGGCAGCTGTACATAGTGTTATGTCTAGGTGCGAGGGACTGGCCATATCAGCAAGAACCAGGGACGTGTTTTTCGACCTTGTAACTGTTGTTCAGACTGAGCCCAAAGGGAACAGGAGAAAAGGTGAGAAACAGAAAATGCAGACAGTTGTAAAATAACTTTGCAGGATCAGAGGGCGACAGAACAACGGCTAAGAGTCACGTGCGCAAAAGTCATCATGGCAGCCAGGCCTATGCCAACGTATCCAGGCAGGCCAGGAGGCCACAAACCACAAGACACCCTCCCCTGGACGGTCCATCGGCCAAGACTAAGGACGAAGACAGAGTTCAAAACACCTGAGCAGAACAGAGGCGTCCACAGTGGAAGGAGTCCTATTGGAGGACAACGAACGGGGAAAGGTAGCAAAAAGACAGTCAGCGAGGCAGTTCACGGCCAGTGAACGGCAAATCAATCCAAAAACGTGGAAGTGCAGAAAAATGCTATACCGTCCAAGAGGACATCATTGGAATCGTCAGAAAACGTAGACGCCATCCAGTCCAACAGGTCAAAGCTGCAGGAATGCTCCTCAGAGGACGGAGCATCCAAAAGCAATGCGGGACAGCTTGCGTGATATTCAATATAGCTTTGTTGTAGGAGATTCTGAGCAGCCGCCCAGATATCCCATTGTGCCAAAATCCCCAGTGCAGCCGCACGCGTCATGCAGCCTGAAGTGGAACAGTCCCGTTCATGGGCCTCTAAGGGATCCATCAACCGAACAAAATCCGGAACAGACAACGACGTATTGGAGAGGCAATAATCCATGGCCCAGGTGAAAGGGCAGCGAATGCAAGACATCACAGGTTGCACGCAAGTGAAACACGCAAAGCGAAAAGAAAGGGTATAGGACACACTTAGTGTCGCCAACGGCAGAACTCCGAAACCAGATAGAATGCGCTCACGGAGCAGCAGTAGGCGTCCGGGGTCGAGAAGGGCCCATGGGGGAGCAGCCATTGCGAAGGAAGCAGATCAACAGCAGTACACCAGCCGCCAAAGCAAGGATTAATGGAAAGCCACCAAAGACGCTGGAAAAAATAGAATGAATAAACGCCGGTATCACACCAAAAATAGTTTGGAAAGAGAACACTATGCCGGACCCCAACACTTTAAAAAAATGCACTAGACCCACCGTGTTAGATGCTTTAAAAATACGGTGAATTAATTCACCGAAATGTTGTGGGAGGTTAGTGTTCAAAAGGGCCTGTATTTCACTGTGGGTACTTGCCACCTGGAGAACAAATGTCTCCCGGGCGGAAGTGAGCATAACCTCCTCGTTCAATAATAGCGCCTTTATTCTGCTCAGTTTATTGAAATCCGCCTCCATATTAGGAATGGAAGGCCAAATAGAATTATCTATGATGTCGTGAGGGGGAGGAAAAAGCACATTCTTGCAGCAGACAACCCTGTGCGAAACAGTAACAATATAGGGGATGCCGGCCTGCAGGCCACAGCAGTTGATCGTTATTTAAAAGCAAATAGCTACCATTTGTAAGCAAAGTAAAGGTAGGAGAAATAGCAGGAGCAGGAATGCCCCTTAACACACAAGCAAGATTCGGAGCAGAAACATTACAAGCTCCGTGCAATTTAATATGTTTACAAACAAGGGAATGTCCCACTGTTGAATCGCATGACATCCCCGTGAGAAAAACTTCCTTGTCATCTCTAAGGCATTTATATATGAAAGGGAGGGACCAAAGTTCATGCAGGAAGGCACTACCCAAAGGCTGGAAACGGCCCACAGGATAATGTTTCATGCATGAACTAAATTCAAACAAGGAAAAAGGCAATGCGATAACCCCATGAACTAGCCACACAGCAGAATCTATTTCCGCTACAGTGAATGGTAAGGGCTCTACTTTCTCGATATGTAACAGAGTGTAGACTGCATCTTTCATGGACATGAACTGCTGTTTGTCAGTTAAATTAAAAGGCAGAAATAAGGCAGTGGTGTTCAATAAGTGCCAAGGAACCTTACCCAACTTAAGTGTTTGCAAAGTCCACGCAAATTGCATAACTGAACGTAATTGATTCTGACCATGATACAACACAGAAACATCATCTTGTACAATATCAACAACAGAGGACACAATATTCTCCAACGTGTAAATGCGGGAAGACAGAGTATTAATACTATTGTCTACAACAGCAAGCACCTTTTCCAAATTTGCTTGGTCTATTTCCCGTAAACGGGAAGCAGCCTCCATTTGCGATAGCTTCTAGAGTTCATTATAAGCTTCATAAATGAACCTCTTCGGTCTTGGACCACGAGGTCCTAATATAAAGTCGGACAGATCAATATTGCCTGAAAGGAGGGACAAATGTTGTTTAACAGAGTCTAGGGAAGAATGTTGCAACCATTGTTTACATAATTTACCAACAGAATAGGTGGTGACAGTATGGGAGTTAGAAAACCTAGGATCGGGCTTGTCCTGAGTATAGCCAGAAACTGTGTCATGAAAACGCAGTTGGCACTCGTTAGTAGAAATGGGCCAAGACAACCAAGGTGACTGAACAAGCGTAGAAATATTAAACGAATTGTTCTGAAACAACACCTGTAAAGTCGAAAGGGACATATTAAAGTGCGAGCTGTGTTTTAGAGTGGAAGACAGGGATGGAATTGATGGTGCATTCATCTGTTTTGTGGTAGCCAGACCCCAACACGTAGTCTGATAGATCGAAGCATTCAGAAACACCATTTGGGCTGGGATTAGGCAGGCACGGTGCAAGGCCTCGGTGCCTTGCACCTGCCAAGGCTTGGAGCCCCAGATTGACTTCAAATCCACTGTTTCCGTCCAATATTCATAACCACCCACAGCTAAGGCCTTTAAAAAGGAACTTGAATAAAGCAATTTGGTGTGGGTCAAAATGAATTTCTGTGTGAATGGGGCGGGTAATTTGAAATAATAGGACCCAGGGTTCGATCTATTAAAATCAGTGAAATAAGTAAATTTATTTCTAAGAGTCCGGGAGCTACCCGATGAAGGGTTTGGGCAATGTTCCCATTGAGTGTAGGTCACAGGGCTACGTAGTGCACTCGGTTTATGGACAAAATGGTTGCCCCAATGCTGGTAACAGTATAAATCGGCATAATTGGCAGAATTCATATACAAATCCTCAGCAATAAATGAAGCATAATATTTCAAATCAGCAAACAATGCTTCAACTGCATGCACATCCCAATCATCAGAATGAATATTACTTTTACTACATCACCCATGGAAACTCGAAGGATATTCGGTACATTAATAACTTCTGTTGGTCCATGAATTTGAAAATTTACCGCATCCCATACGATGCCATCAGCAACTGGAAAAGCTGAAATGTTCACTAATGTGTGGTCACGCTTCATGATGTGAGATGAGGAATGTGGAGCCAAAGTTCCAGCAACACTGTTCACAGCAGAGCGTTCAGGTAAATAGTGACCATTGATCAGTAGAAAAAACACTGTGACAAAGCCAATGGACATGAACAAAAAAATCAATAAAAGTACCAACCAAATGTATGTCCAAGGGGGAATCAAAAAATTGTCTCTAAACCAGGATACAAAAATACTGAACTTGGACTGAACAATCGACGTGGTGGAATCCGAGTCAAAGGAATAAAGTGTCGGGCTCAGTGGCGTTGTTGGTAAGTGAGCCACCGATTCTGTTTCGGGATAGATATACTCGTTCTCGTCAATGAAGGGGGAAACTGGAGGTTCGAGTATACTTTCAGGCAAATCAATCATCTCAATTGTAACATCAGTGACCGTTCGGGCAGTAGGGCCTCGAACACAAGTCCGGTAAATTGCAGGACAAGAGACCGCTGGTGTAACACTATTTAGGATCGGCCAGTTGTTGTAGCTTGACATTTTCCACTGAGATGTATCTGTTCTCCTTGCGACCAGGAAGCGGTGGTAAGATGACTGTACGTGTTCCCTTCAAACCCAGGACTGGAACCGGTGCACGATAAGAGGGGCCGAATTCTTTCTTGTTCTCCACCTTCTCTCGAACCAGGTCGCCAATCTTCGGAAGCCAGCCGGCAACCGGAATCTGCAATGCAGGGTCTGTGGCTGAGGGTAAATGTGCGATTGCAAGTTTGTCTCGGGCTTCTTGTAAGTCCTGTAACATAGTAGAATGGTTATCTACATCAAAGATGGCGGATTGCGCCGCCATGTCTAGACCATCAAGGTCAGGCACACACATTCGTATGCCAAAGAGCATTTCGTATGGGGTCCGCCCACCCAGAGATCTTCTAGGGAGATTATTAAGTGCACGTTGTATGGTATACAAGTGGGCCAGCCAGTTCCTGCCAGTACCTAAGACCCTAGCTGTCAAGGATTGCTTTAAATCACGGTTCATTCGCTCCACAATTGAATTACCCTCAGGTCTGTATGGAGACGAAAACTTCACCCGTACCCCCAGTGAACCCATTGCGTCCTTGTACGCCTTAGAGGCAAACGCTGGACCTTGGTCAGAATGGAAGGTACCGCAAGCGAAGATTCCCACAAAGATACGCAAATCCCTGATGACATTTCGAGCGTCAGCACTCCGTTGTGGCCAGACCCAGATGAAACGTGTGCACGAGTCCACTGCCACTAAGATATATTTATAGGCAGTGTCTGAAGAAAATGGACCGCAGTGATCCAAGTAAACACACCCAAAGGGTCTGTTAGAAATGTAGAGCGAGGTCTGTGGTGGTCGTGTAACCGTAGAAGGCTTAATCTGTTGACACACGTCACAAGAAAGCACATAAGCACGGGTGTCTTTATATAAACCACGCCACCAGTACCGCTGCTGCAAGATGGAAACGGTCGCAGACTCTCCAGCATGAGCCGAAGCCATGCCTTCGTGTGCAGCCGTTATCAAGGTAAGTCTGCGGTCCGCGTTGGGGATCAGCCGATCACCAACGTCGGGTATTGTTACATAGGGAGCCTGTTCGGGACCTAACTGATAAGAATATTTGGAAGGAAAACCCCTAGGGTAATTAGCACCTTCCTGTGTTGCAGCAATAGCTGCCAAAATATCAGTATCAATTTTAGACATGGATCTAGTAACTGCTGCCACTGAACACGTGACTACTGCTGATTTGGCCGCTTCGTCTGCCAAACCGTTACCAACAGCGTGTGCGCCCACCCGCTGATGGCCAAGGGTGTGAACCACCTGTGTAAGTGGCAGACGTTGTCTCAATTCTGCCACCCGAACCCAAAGCATTTTATGCTTAATTGTGCTACCTTTAGCGTCTCTATAGTCATTTTGCGACCAAAAGAACAGATTGTCATTGTAAGATTGAACACTGTAGTAAGAATCGCATACAATTAGAGTGGTCACATCCGGAGTAGCGAACTCAAGCGCGAGCAACAATGCGCGCAGCTCGGCCAATTGTGCAGTACTGTCCCCGAGTGCCTGAGTGTTCACCACAGTGGATTTGAACTTTCCGTTCACGAATGTACCTGCAACAATAGCACATGCGGCAGAATAAGCATGCTTGGACCCCGTGGCCGGTTGTGCCGAACCATCGGTGTAGATCACGCAGTCGTAATCCTCAAGCGGGAGCAATGACAGAGGAGGAGGATGAACGAATTCATACTGTAAAAACTCCTGAGTCTGTAGAGATGAATCAAAAATGATAGTGACATCCGGAGACGTCAAAGAGGTTGCCCATTGAATCCAACGGGGGTGCAGCGCCTTAGAGTTCGGGACACTCGCCTTTGTTACTGCCTCTAGGGCAGGATATGGTGTTACCACCAGAATGCGCTTTCCCTGTGCCAGTGCGCGTTCCTTTAGAATCGCCATCTGCACTGCAGTCAGAACTTTCTCCACAGATGAAAAGCGCATTTCTGCGGAAGTGTATAGATGTGACTTGTACGCGATCGGTACTGTGTCACCTTCGTTAAAGTTTAAGTACGTGAAACCCACTGCCCCCGGAATTATTCTGATCACCAGGTTTGTGTGGTTATCACGCGTCAACAAGTATTTAGACTCAAGTAGGTCTGTCTGCAAAGACTGCAGAATGGAGGAATGCTCCGGAAGCCAACAAGACTTCGAAAAGTTTGGTTGTATCAAGGCATACAATGGCTTGATACGCTGGGCGTATTCGGGAATATAAGTACGCCCGAAGTTTAGGAAACCCAGCAAAGACTGAAGTTTTTTCAGAGTAGCAGGAGGGCACAAAAGTGCACATTTTTCCAAAAAGTGGGGGGCTAAGCCCTTACCTTCATTGTTGAGCTCATAGCCCAAAAACAAAACTGTTAATTCAGCAATGTGTGATTTGGCAAAGTTAAACTTATAACCTAATACCGCAAACTCGAGAATAATGCGGTCCACTCTGGAAAGATGCAGGTATAACTCGTCGTCTGTCAGATAAATAACATCAACGTACGAACATGCATCTGGGTCTATGCCGTCTAACAAAGAGACAACACGGGCTGCGAACACACCTGGACTGTTTTTGTAGCCCATAGGGAGTCGCCTTAATTTGAATTGTTTACCACCGGAGGTGAAAGCGCTCCATTGGCTACACTCCGTGGCTAAGTTCTGCGTGTAAAATCCATTGGATAAGTCAAGTGTCGTTTTATACTTTTTACGAACAAGACTGTCTACAAGCGCAGAACTGTGGGTATTTTGCACCGCAAAGGTCCGACAATGAGAGTTCAAATGCCGGTAATCCAATACTAGGCGGTACGATCCATCGGGTTTAGAAACCGCGAAAAGGGGATTATTCATGGGTGATACGCATGTTTCTATTACTCCCTGATATTCTAACTGAGTCAGAATTTCAGAAACGGGGCCTTTGGCTTCACGTTTAATGTGATATTGGAGTTGCGGCTGCGGTAGGGACCGTAAAGGTATCTCATGGGGGGAGAATCTTCATCCCAACCCACGTGGTTGCGGTATAACGCTGGAGCCAGGGACACAGCCCACTCAGCTGCAAGAGCCTCCGCTTTGTCCTTTGGGACATGTCGAGAAAAGCTCGGAAGGATTACCTCCTCCCCTTTACGCGCAGCAAGTACGAATGGGGGTGGCCAATCCGCCTCCGCTAACAAAATGTCGTATGAAGAGGTCAGATTTTCCCAAAAATCCCTTTAATTACACGCTGTATATCACCTTCAATTTGAATGGCGATATTAAATAGTCTGTCAGGGGGTGCCACTCTGGTGTCGGCTGTTTCAACAGTAATGAATGTTTCAGTTGCTGTCGCCTCCATATGAGGCGTAGCGCCTCCCGCACTATGGTAACTTCCGCGGCGCTGTCTAGGAGGGTTACTGCCCACGTCCAATTCAGGAGTCTCGTTCTCACCGTCTGTGGCATATTTCGCTGTTACAGAGGCAACTTTCTTCTTTTGAAATTGTGGGCGAGAACGTTGAAAGTCTTCTGCTTTCCCTCTGACTTGTTGTTGAGGTTGATCTCGCCCCTGGGGAGCCTCTCGACCCCTTCCTCTATCCTGGCGATCCCCTCCACTGGCTTGTGAAGTTGTCTGTGCCTGTGAAGAACGAGGAGAACGCGTATCAGGGATCTGAAACCTATCCGGAGATTTAATTCTCGCTCTATTGCGCAAATCATATGTGCGTTCAGAAGAGACAGAAGCCGGGATGCGACTCGCGACCCCGGCTTCTTTTGTTGCTTACCCTGTTTTTTCAACCTCCAGCTCTTTTTAGTAAAAACTGGTTTCTCATCTTTTTCAGATTGAGTTTTAGGTTGTTGTTGTTGTTGCGTTTGTGTTTGCTGTTTTGCAAAAGGCTTATTGCCCAGGCTATTTCGGCCAATAGTTTTATAAGCTTGGGTTATAATTTTCGGTAATTCGCGCGGCTTGTCCAATTCCGGGACCAAAGCCAAAGCATTAGCTACTTGAAAGTTCACTGCATCGCCCTTGACATTCGCAAGGATCAGCTCAGCTACTACTTCGAATACTCCCACCAGTCTCATCCCTAATTCCACAGCCGCTTCAGGGCCATGTTCATCCTGTACTTTTTAATTACAGAGGGGAGAACCGTCATGGAAGGAGTGCCGAAACACTTCGAATAAACTGCTGCGAATACCCTACCCCAGTTGTTGCATGCTGTCAACTCGGGATTAAGTCTTTTGGCAAACTAATTGTAAGAATTCTATGTTTATCCACCGGTGTTGGATTTAGAAAAACTGCCTCCAACTGGTCAAATTTTTCTGCAAGCCAATAAGGAAAATCATCCTTATTTTGTGGACGTTTGCCCATCACTGAGTTCACCATGACGGGACTTATGGTCACTCCGCCTGCAGCAGCTGGATGGCCGGCAACTCCAGGTGGGGCCCCCTGGATGTTGCCTGTAACATATTGCACTAAAGCGCGATGCACTCGCACCAAAGCCGAATACATATTGCGCAGGTCAGCGACTGGTATCTGCATATATCGCGGATGTGGGGTGTACCCGGCCAAAACAGGCCAAGTGGCCCCGTCAATAGACAAGGGGCCTAAACGAACCGTTGTTACCGGTTGTGGGAGGGCGCCATCAAACCACACACTGTGCTGCCAAGCCGTGAGCGGTACTTCAAGATTAGTATAAGGTCTATAGGCAGCAGGAACAACGGTGGGTTCATATTCATGGAACAGATTATCGTTCGATTCCACCGCTAGAAAGGTGACCCAAGAGTAGAATACTTCAAAGTGGAAAGCCGGATCGGCTTGAACCACAAAGATCAGTTCGACTCCCGTGTCTGGCACTCCATACACCCTTAAGTGATCACGGAGCGCAGCGCGGCTATGTGCCGCTATGTTTACACCCGCCATTACGATCGGGGTTGTTCGACAACCTAACAGTAGGCAGCACAATAGAGGGTTCGATTAAGAAACCTTTTAATAACTTCAAGCTTGAAAGAACCTACAAAAACGTCAATATAGGAGGTATTACCGTCACACACGCTTCCGGAAAGCGTCCGCGAGGGTTGTTGTGGACAAGCACAAGCACTACTCAAGCGTCTCGCAGATAAGCAGCCCCACTCGTTGGTCGGGCCATGTTATAGGGATTCTGCACACACACAGAGCTATGCACAGGATAATAGGACCTCGGAATATAGTGGTGAGCCAAACATAAACCTTAGCACCTAAAACCCCAACCCAGCTAGCCTTAGCGTCCCATTAGCAACAAAGTACCAATGATTAGACAACCCAGAACACGGTATCTCTCTCTCTCTCTCAGGACTCGCAGTAGCAAGAACACCCTTTCGTCACTCACTCATACCTGTCCACAACAGGCGTAAGAAGAGACACAGTATAGGTTAAAATGTTTATTTCAACATACGTGCTCTAAGATACAGTACACGTGACAGTACTATCAGCATAATGCATAAGAATAATATAATCAGCATAGTTACAACTCCATAGAATACTAACGGGAAAGCATTTCATAAAGCAGTGGATAGAGGGCTGAATGACTTTACCACCCTCCCCGTGCTAGTAACTTTTGTATTATAAAAATAGAAGACCTCTGGGCTTTGACAAGCGAACCCCCATACCTCAGTCCCTAGATGCAAGAACTACATCAGCAGACAATCACAGCTCTTCTCCCTGGAAAGGTTTTCTTCAAGTCCCTCTCAAGAGGGAAAAACGCAATAATAATAGCCCACCAATTTCCCCATGGCAGCTGTACATAGTGTTATGTCTAGGTGCGAGGGACTGGCCATATCAGCAAGAACCAGGGACGTGTTTTTCGACCTTGTAACTGTTGTTCAGACTGAGCCCAAAGGGAACAGGAGAAAAGGTGAGAAACAGAAAATGCAGACAGTTGTAAAATAACTTTGCAGGAGCAGAGGGCGACAGAACAACGGCTAAGAGTCACGTGCGCAAAAGTCATCATGGCAGCCAGGCCTATGCCAACGTATCCAGGCAGGCCAGGAGGCCACAAACCACAAGACAATGTCAGGCAAAGGAGGTTGAATACTCGACCCATTCTCCTGCGAGATCATGATAGGAGGTACTACTATAGGTGGGCTATTGGGAGATGTTATAGTGGCTGATGACTCTGGTGGGCTGAACTCTGTAGGGGCCGCAATGGTTGCCTTCACTAATGGTAAAGGAACTGGAGGAGTTAGTCAGTCACACCCATCCAAATTCGAAAGGGCTGTGAATCTATTTTGCAGTCTAATCCCAAAAGGAGTATTAGGGCCCTCATTTCCTCTCAGGCCTGAAAAAACTGCAGTTTTGTTGATTCTATAAACACTTCCCCGAATTGCACCCTGAACATTATAAAAGTGCTCTAATGGTAGGGGTGTAATCTGTGATTTCCTTTGAAAATATCTATAGAGGTTATTCAAAGGGAGAGACCCGTGTGGGCATTGTTAAAATTAATGACTACACAGTCACCAGGATAGGATTTTCTTGTTTCACCCACCCACCCTACTCTCCTGGCCATAATAATTTCGTTGGCCAGTTGAACCCTCCCAATTTCTGAAACCTTAACATTATTTAATAACCAATGGAGACTTTTATCCATTAACTGTCTCGTAGATTCACTCTGATCAGCTCGGAGGGGGGAACATTTGCCAAAACCAGTACCAGTGGGGCAGCGGCAGGTGGGAGATGGAGGGATTGATACAGTTCACTTTCAGATGCTCCCATGCGGGTTCCAATTGCCCCTGCTGAGAGATGAGCCCCCCCTTATTTCCTCTTGTAGTAATGGTGGCTGCCCCAGTGGGTCCCTTGTACTCCTTGTACTCCTCTCTTGACGAATCCAGTCATCCCGCGGTTTTGAATTAGATATAGCATTTGGAGGCTGTATTGGAGCACTGGAAGAGGTATATGTTTGAGTGGTCATTGACGTTGTCAATGTCAAAGGAACGGATGGCGCCCGTGGTTCCCATGATTGCACAGGCATTCTGGTTGTAGGTGCTTCCAAAAGAAAATCATTTGGGGGGACCATTCGTGCTAGTAATAGCTGGTTCTGTGTCTCTAAGTCCGTCAGGCGAGATTCGATTTGAGTTAGCTTGGCTAAGATAGGGGCCGTTATGTTGTGTATCCTGACTGTCATTTCTGGCCAGATAGAGTCTACTGGGGCCACTTGGGGCAACAAGATATTTGGAGACCCCGAGGGTGCTAATATTTCAGAATTCATTGGGAGCAGCCTTGTCTTTGGACCCTTCGGTTTAGGGTGGCGAGGTGTCTTGGGATGTTTTGGCTTCAAGTTAATAGCGGCCCCTGCTCTGGTACGCTTAGCCGGTGCATTCGGCGAGGGGACCTTTGGGGAAACATGCTGGGGGGAAAGATCGATCCCCCTTCTTAGAGGAGGCACAGTAGTTGCGTTAGAGGGTGAAAATCCATCTTGGCCGTGCGCAGAATCGGATGAATTTAACGGTAGTGATTGCTGCTTATGAGGGGGGTTCCCTGTGGTCAGACCCGGTGGAGGAATATTCGGTTCCAGGGATAGTCGCCTTTTGGTCAGCTCTATCTCATGTGACAAAACACTAGCCGCTCTCACCAGAAATGAGTCCAGGGTAGCTACCGCCCCACCTCCGGTCTTTTCCATTAGACCCGTTATTTTAGCCACAAGTATAACTAACAAGACAACAGTACCTTACTTCCAGTTGCAGATATAAGTGAGGGGGCCCAGCCCAGCCTCCTCCTGGCTCCGACGGGTGTGGACGGGCCTGCCCTCGGCCTGGCCTTTGCCCGGGCGCGTCCCCGCGTGCGTCCCACGCCGCGGGCCGGCGTCTTCCTTTTAGCGCTCCCTCTGCGCTAGGGGCTCTGGGAAGTGTAGCCCCCTCTGGTGCTTCCGGGTTCTAATCCCAGCTCCAGGCGTTCTTTCCGAACCCGAGGCAGGCGACCAAAAGAGCAGAAGGGAGAGGCTCCACGCAGCTCCAGGCAGAGTGACCCCACGAGTAGCAGTAGGTGAGTAATGGCTACAGGGCGCCGCGGGCCGGTGTCTTCATTTTAGCGCTCCCTCTGCGCTAGGGGCTCTGGGAAGTGTAGTCCCGCTGGTGCTTCCGGGTTCCAATCACGGCTCCTGGCGTACTTTCCGAACCCGAGGCAGGCGAGCAAAAGTGCAGAAGGGAGAAGCTCCACGCAGCTCCAGGCAGAGTGACCCCACGAGTAGCAGTAGGTGAGTAATGGCTAGAGGGCGCTGCGGGCCGGCGTCTTCCTTTTAGCGCTCCCTCTGCGCTAGGGGCTCTGGGAGGTGTAGTCCCGTTGGTGCTTCCGGGTTCCAATCCCGGCTCCTGGCGTTCTTTCCGAACCCAAGGCAGGCAAGCAAAAGTGCAGAAGGGAGAAGCTCCACGCAGCTCCAGGCAGAGTGACCCCACGAGTAGCAGTAGGTGAGTAATGGCTACAGGGCGCCGCGGGCTGGCGTCTTCCTTTTAGTGCTCCCTCTGCGCTAGGGGCTCTGGGAAGTGTAGTACCGCTGGTGCTTCCGGGTTCCAATCCCGGCTCCTGACGTTCTTTCCGAACCTGAGGCTGGCGAGCAAAAGTGCAGAAGGGAGAAGCTCCACGCAGCTCCCGGCAGAGTGACCCCACAAGTAGCAGTAGGTGAGTAATGGCTACAGGGCGCCACGGGCCGGCGTCTTCCTTTTAGCGCTCCCTCTGCGCTAGGGGCTCTGGGAAGTGTAGTCCCTCTGGTGCTTCCGGGTTCCAATCCCGACTCCTGGCGTTCTTTCCGAACCCGAGGCAGGCGAGCAAAAGTGCAAAAGGGAGAAGCTCCATGCAGCTCCAGGCAGAGTGACCCCACGAGTAGCAGTAGGTGAGTAATGGCTACAGAGTCATTTTAACATACTCCAACCAGGGGATCTTATAAGCCTTATCCAATGAGAGGCAATTTAGTATAATAGTCTGGTTAAGTTGGACTGTGTCCCTATTCCATATTGAGTGCCACAGCATGATCGGGGCTGCTCTCACCATGTCAGACACATTGGGCATACCCAGCTCTAAGTGAGTGACATGGTTTGAAAATGAAAGGGGGAGCGAGGCGATCCTCTTGAAAAACCCAGTCTCCAGCTTCTGTAGGGAGTCGGTTGGTGCTGTGCCCCAGACCCCTGCCCCATAGGTCGCTGCCGAGATCGATTTATTATTATAGATCTTTTTTTATTGTTGTTAGGTGTTTTGAGCCTAGTTTTTTATCAAAACCAGAGACTGCCGCCATAGTACGCTCCATTGTTTGGGCCCTACTACCCACCATGTGTGACCAGGTTTGTTTGATATCAAAAACAACCCCTAGGTATGAGAAGATCTCCACAACGGCTAATTTACGAGTTCCAATATGGAACAACTGAATGTTTTTTGGAGGGAGTAGTCCTGACACAAAGATAACGGTTTTGGACTCATTGGCCTTAAGATCCATGGATGACATAAAGCTCAGATAGGTGTCAATTAGGCGTTGCAGTACTACACTTGTCCTTGCTATCAGGATGGTGTCGTCCGCGTAGGCCAGGATTGGTAATGGACTTGAGGGAAACTGTGGAACATCAGGCGTGCACGTTTTCAGGGCTCCTTCCATTCCATTTGTATAAAGTGAGAATAAAAAGGGGTCGAGGACGTAGCCTTGCCTGACTCCTCTCATGATCCTAAACGGTCTGGTAAATTCCCCATCCCTTCCATAACGGACTGAGGCCGTCGCCTGTGAGTACATTTGCCGTATAAGAATAATCAGCCTGGAATCTATGCCCATCGCGGCCATGATTGTCCAGAGTTTAGAATGGACTACGCAGTCGAAAGCCGCAGAAAGGTCCATAAAGGCCATGTATATATTCCCTTCCTTTGCTCTGGTATATATGGAGATGATCAAGCTTAAGTTTAGGCATTGGTCGATCGTGCCTCTGCCCCTCTGGAATCCATACTGGGAAGGCATCAGGACGTTGTTCTCTCTTGCCCAGTCTTCTAACCTATTAAGTAAAACGCGCCCCAGGAGTTTGGCGGTGGAATCCTGAAGAGAAATAGGCTGATAGCTCTGGGGGTTAGATTTATTCCCATTTTTATATATTGGCACTATAATGCTTGTTCTCCATGATGGAGGTGAGTCAGTCTTGGAGATTTCATTAAATATGTTAGTTAACAATGGGCCCCATAGTTCTTGATGTTCTAGAAAGAAGTCGATCGGGGACCCATCCGGTCCTGGTCCTTTGGCGCGATTGCATTTGGCAAGAGCGAGGGTTATTTCCTTAAGGGGGGTCTCCAAGGGGATATGGGGTTCATCCCCTGGGGCAATCACGCTCCCAAACATCAACTCGAAATGCTCCACCCATGTGTCTTCATCCACGTGGTTATCTAACAGTTTTTCCTGTTCTTTCTTGAAGAAAGGGGCATTTACTGTCTTCCAGACATCCCTACTCCTATTTAGGGATGCAGCTTTAGCCAAATTTTGCCATGCCTCGTCTTTAAACTCATCTTCCCGTGTTTTACGAGCTCTCTTATAGGCCAATCACAGCTCCTTAATCTGAGTTTGATTTCTGGGCGATGCTTTCAAGGCCCCACCAAGGTTCTTTAGAGCCCGGGTGCAAATCTTGTTGAACCATTGTGTTTCCGGTCTCTCCCTGTTAATTTTACACCGGAACAGGGCTAGTTTGATCTCCTGAAGGATTTCTATAAAATTAATAATTAAAATATCTGATGGGGTAGCCAGGTCTAAACAGTTTGTGACCAGATTCAGCTTATTACTTATAACTTCCTGAATGGTTTTGGATTTGTCTATATTGTCCCATTTCAGCTGGTATCCATTTAGCCTGGCCAAAATTGGTTTTGAGGCCCTCTCCGCTTGTCGGGGGAGGATTCCAAGACCAAAAAGCTCCAGGAATAATGCTGTATGGTTACTAAACTTTGACAGTATGGCATCCGTATGATAAAGATGTCCCCGGCAATTGGTGGTTGCAACTATAAAATCCAATGTGGAATTAGAAACGCCCCGAAAGAAAGATTTTTCCAAACCTCCTGCGTCTACTTTATTATACACTTCCAGATTCCTTAATGCTAAGAACCTATTTAAAGTGTTCCCATAATCATGGTGCGTGAAATGAACTAGTGGGTCTGCCTCCATATCAACCATGCCACAAACCGTACCCAGTGAGTTGGGGCATGGTTGGGAGTTAAAATCACCTAGCCATATGATATGGAGTTCTTTGCACAACAGAGACCTTGTGAATTTCTCCAGTTCTTTATCCAGTGAGTCTATCACAGCCACCATGCTGCCACCAAAATTGTTGTTGTAGTAATTTATTAATAAACACACTTGTGGCGACCTACTTCGAAGGCTAGAAAATGAAAATACGCGGAGGAGTTTTCGATTTTGATGACCTTAATGGGTAGCGTGTTCGATATTAAGGTTACTAATCCCCCTTTGGATCTTCTTGCCAGGGAGGGAACTGCATAGGTTTGGAAGGATCGATATCCATTTATGAATATTGGGTCCAAGGCCCATGTCTCCTGAAGACATATGATGTCTCGATCCTGCCATAGCGCTAACCACTCCGCCTTATCCAACTTTGTTACAAGACCTGCCACATTCCACGTGGCTAAATATATCCCCCTCTTTTGTTGAGCCGCCTGATTTACTGGCGACAATGCTCCTGGGTTGCTAGGTGGGGCATTACTACTAGATAGGTTGTCATCTGCTGTCCCCATAGGTGATTTTGTCTGGTCCCCAGAGATCTGTACGACAGAGATATGTGAGGGCTCGCTAGTGGTGGTTAAAAAGCCTGCTGCACCCCCGCGAGTAGTCAGTCGCAGGCCTCGAGATCATACAGGGGGGCGAATCGATTAGCTAGCTCAAGTCTCGGCCTCAGTCTATAGGGGCTGGGATGATCCCGTAATGGGAAGAAAGGGGGACATGGAGGATTGCTCAGCAGTCTCAAACTACGAGGGACGGACGTGATATCGGCCTATAAAATTTCCCCAGGGGAAAAACAGAGATCTGCGCAGAGAGCAAAGGGGCGTCTGTGAAGGCTCTCAGCAAGCTTATTACAACGTACTGGTTGTTAAAATTAACAACAACACAGTCTCCATTAATATATTTGGGAGAAGGGAGCTAGCCATCCCACCCTCCTAGCCATTATAATATGCTTATCCAAGCTAGTGCCCCACCGGCCTTGGCATTTGAGATGGGTATTGAACCAGTATACAGCTTTATTCATTAACTGATTTTCCCTTTGACCCCTGTTTAACGGGGGGACGTTAGCCAGGACTAAAACATAAGGGAGCGCTGTGGGGGGTAGGTCTAGTGTATGTAGCTGGCTGGTACCTGCCAACAGAGCCTCTGAAGTCGAGGCTGCTTCCTGGCCCCACCCTTATCTACCTTCCGTTGTTGGTACATTGGCTTTAGTAACCCGGGTGGAAGTTGTATTTTGAGCGTATATAGTGTGGGTTATGCTTGTGCGTGGTGGGAGAGGTGGTGGTTGTAGGAGAGTAGGATCTGCTTCACATGGGTACCCCCACTTTTTGCTGATGCTTCACTGTTTTTCGACATTAGTCTGGCTGGGGCCCTGCTAATCAGAACCCCAGCCTAGCTGCTTCCTCTCTAAAATGGTTTCCATGTGCCTTAGGCACATCTCTGATTGGAATCTGGAGTGCCCTTATAAGTCCCTAGTATATGGTATACTATGTACCAAGGGCATAGGTACCTCAGAGGCCTACCAGGGGCTGCAGCATGTATTGTGCCACCCCTGGAAGGCCATCCAAACTGACACCACAGGTCTGCTACTGCAGCCTGGGTAAGGTGGTGCATGCACCCCTTACTGTGATATAGGTTACCTATACCACTAAATACATACACACATATAAACCTATAAGTCACTCCTAAGGCAGGCCTTATCAATCCTAAAGGCAGAGTGCATGGTTCCTATGTGAGAGGGTGCCCTGCATGAGCAGGGCCCCTCTGCAGCGTTCGGAGACCCTTCTCTGATGCTGTTTGTAGTGCAGCCTGACCATATACTCTTAAGCGCATTATAACCTTGCGTTAAATGCTAACTTTGGAATGGCTGCACCTAAACATGTCGTGTTTGGTGACAAACATCTTGGAATACTACCCCCCCACCAATTATGGCGGTGGGGGTAGCATTCCACCCTTCTAGAGGGAGAGACATGTTAACCCTGGCCTGGCCGGTAACTTCTTTCTAAAGCCCTGGCATCACAAAATGGATGCTGCTGCCACAGACACGAGTCTGGCCTCCTGCTGCTGGACGAAACTCCGGCAGGAGAGGCCTGGACAATAGGTTTCCTGTCCCAGGGAGGTGTGACCACCTCCCCAGACAGGATAATGTGTATTGGGGCTGGGCGGGAGCACTTTCGGGTGCTTTGAAGTCCTGCACTGGGGGCACATTTGGTGTCCCTGTGCATACCCCAGTTCAAACCGGATCAGGGGCTTGCAGCCCCTGCTTTGGCGCAAACTGGACAAAGGGAAAGGGGTGTAGCCACCCCTCTGCCCTGACCCACCCATAGGTGGGGCCACAGAGTAGTCCAACCCCTATCCTTGGTATAAGTATAGGAACCCAGTCCTTAGGACTTTAGATTATCCCTGGATGAAACTCTGAAACTGAATCCTGGACCTTCAACGCTCTACTCACGATTAGAGGACAGAAGAATCTCCCTTGGGGTCAAGGAGTGACTCCCCTGCTTGGCAGGCACCAAAGAAGCATCTGTCCGGTTTGCATTTCTGAAGCTCCCGTCAGACGCCGAAGTCATCGCATCACCAGAGGTAGATTCTCAGACTTCCCCGAGGCTACCCTGAGTCCCCAGCAAAGCTGAGGCCCGTGGCTATCGTGGGTGACTTGAGACCGTGACCCCTGGACACCGAGCACATTTGCAAGTGCATCCTCTTCTGGGTCTCTCAAGAAGTCGTGCTTTGGGCTCCGAGTAGCCCTAGCCTCCAGCACCAACTGCACTGAAGATCACTGGCCCCCACTCCACGAGTATCCTGTGAGCCAGATCCACGTGTGGCGTCACGAGGCTCCTTCGCGGTCGCTAGCCCATTGGCTAGTAGCCCTTAACGAAGGCCAATCTTTTTCTAACTTGGTATCCTGGTTGCCCTAGGCCTGCCCTCACTTATCCTCGCTGGGTGAGTTCCCCAGACCTTGCTGGTCTGCACCATCGACGATCTTCCTCTGCATCAAGACTTGCCGTTGCCAAGGCTTGTTGGGTCCAATCCGGTCGCCGACACCTCAGCACTCGACAGACATCGTGTGCCAGCCCGAATCCTGCTCCTGGTCGCCGACAACGCCTCCTGGACCTCGTGGCTGAAGAGTCAAGACAACCAACAACGCACCTGAAGCACTCGACATCGGTGGGCATCTGTCCATCGCCTTCCTGGTCACTGGCTAGTGACCCAGACTCGGTCCCCTCTGCTTTCAGGTTCTTCAGAACTCCGATCCACTCTTGGATCCACCCGGACACTTTTCACTTGGTCGCCAGCAGCACTTTGCAGCAGATCGCCATTCAAATCGACGAGCGAAACCCGACCCCGAAAGGCACCTATGCACCCGGCTTCCCTGGGTGAGGTAACACGAGTACTCCGGTGCTCCCGTGGGTAGAGACTCTTCAAAGTCCTAGATCTCAAAGGGTTTGGTCCAAGTCCTCTTTTAAGTGTCCCTTTTCTCTAATTTCCCGATCACGACTTTCTCCATAGAAGTCAACGGCGTATAGCGGTTGTGTATTTACACTGCAAACGTCTCCCGTGGGTCCCCTGTGTCACTACCTTGGGTGGTTCCTTGTGGTCCAAGCACTTCTAGACGCTCTAGGCCTAGGGTCTAGTTCAGTCGTGGTTCTTATACCACTTTATTGGTATATGGTTTGAGTACGCCCCTAGGGCCCAAACGTGTATTTGTGCTATTACTGTGTTTAAATAACTTCTAACTTATGTACTTTGAACTCTAGCCTCATAAAGAGACTAGAGGGTGTGTTTAGCAATAAATACATATATTTTGAATATATACCTGGTGTGGTGCTCTTTCATTTGATCACTCAAGAGATTATAGACTGGTAAAACAAGCTGCTTTACATTCCATCAAGACTTAGCCTGAAGGCTGCTCTCCATAGCTACCACTAGGATAGCTTTCAATAAGGTTGTCTTTAACCTATCTCCAATAAGGGGTTGTTTGGACTGGTGCAAGGTGCCCACTATAATTAGTGGACAGCATATACCAGGCCAACTTCTCACATTGGTGGCAGCGGTGGGATTCCAGCTTGCTATTGTTTTACCAGATAATCTCAATTGAATTGATCAACTGAAAACCACTAAAGGTACCTAAGGTACATATAATTTAAGCTTAGAATACAGTAAGTTCTACTGAACTTAGAGTTGTGTGTTAAGGGATAGCACAACCCTTTCTACAACTCAAGAGAGTTTAGTAGGCCACACTAGAGTAGGTAGTGCATACACCACACCACACTAGTAATGTCTTTAAGGGTAGGATCTAAAGAATCCTTGCAGGAAGCCATTGAGCTTCCACCCTCCAAGTAGGATACACTCCCATTCTTGGAATTGAGAGCTTTATGCAACTTGAGAAAAATAAGGACAGGCCAAAGCCCCACCACCCAACACCTCAAGGAGTTGTTGGTGGCTTATGACCTTAGTAAGCCCTTGGGGACTGAAGGGGTAGGAGCTGAGGGTGGGGCAGAAGATGAGGATGGGACCAGGGGTACCAGTACCCCCAGCCCCCTCTGAAACTGGCCAGGAGGGCGACAATGGCCCTGACCTGGATAATCCAACCCCTCCTGAGGAAGATGAAGAGGATGATCAGAATGAGGCCCTCTTTGTCCCCCCAGGAAGGATTGTGAGTGTGCCCAGAAGGTCTAGGTCTTCTTCTCAGGAGTCTAACCACTCTGGCACCTCAATAGGGAGCTCTGTCTCATCTCATAGGAGGGAATCCTCTCATGAGAGAAGAAAGAGGCTGGTTCAATATGAGGAAGCTCAGCTTGAACTCAAAAAGAAGCAACTAGCCATAGTCAGGGAGTCCCTAGATCTCTTTAGAGAGAGAAGAAAGTTGGGACTAGAGTCCCATGGTGGCAGCCATGTCCCTAGAGATAGGGAAAGGTCCTATGACCATAGGAACCTGAGCAAGATTGTCCCTCCCTATCAGAATGGGGATGACATCCACAAGTGGATAGTCAGAGAACTGACTCAGGCTGTGTTAGTCTGTGATGGAGGCATGGATGTGACCTCCACTGTGAGTCCCAGTAATCTGGGCAAGTACAGACAACAGCCTTTAATCAATGGACGTGAGGCTTTGGCATTTAGGGACACAGGGGCAAGTGTCACAATGGTGACACAAGACCTTGTGAATCCTGGGCAAGTTATACTTGGTGAGATGTACCAAGTGACCAATGCTAGCAATGTCAGAACAGACCATACTCTGGCAGTTGTTAACTTCTCCTGGGGAGGGGTAACTGGCCTTAAGAAGGTTGTGGTGAGTGCAAACCTACCAGTCGAATGCTTGCTTGGCAATGACTTAGAGACTTCTGCTTGGGCAGAAGTGGAGCTCAGGACCCATGCAGAAATGCTGGGGATCCCTGCAGATGTGTTTGCTGTGACCAGGTCACAAGCCAATATGTCTAGCACTGAACAGGCCTTGGATTCTGGAAGAATGGACCAAGTGCCTTCCAAGAGGAGGAGTAGTAGGGTTAAGGCAGTACCTTCCCCCTTGGCTCAGGAGGAAGATCTGTCCCTTGAGGGAGATGATCTCAGCCCTGAAGAAGGAACTGTCCCAGAGGAACTTGAACCTGACCAGGTTGAGTTCTTGGGGACAGGGGGACCTTCTAGGGCAGATCTGAGCCAGAAGCAGCAGAGCTGCCCCTCCCTTGAACCCCTCAGACAGCAAGCTGCTGCTGAGGCTGCTGGGAAAGCTAGTGGTCCCCATACAGTGTATTGGGATGATGGACTCCTGTACTCAGAGAGTAGAGACCCCAAGCCTGGTGCTACCAGGAGGTTGGTTATACCTCTGAAGTTCAGGGGCTTCCTATTGACCCTAGCCAATGATATTCCCTTAGCAGGTCACCTGGGCCAGAACAAGACTTGGGACAGACTTGTCCCTCACTTTCACTGGCCCCACATGTCTGAAGACAGCAAGGAGTTTTGTTGCTCCTGTGTAACCTGCCAAGCCAGTGGCAAGGCAGGTGGCACTACAAAGGCCCCCTGATACCACTACCTGTGGTGGGGGTGCCCTTTGAAAGGGTAGGGATTGACATTGTTGGTCCCATGGATCCCCAAACAGCCTCTGGGCACAGGTTTATCCTGGTGGTAGTGGATCATGCCACCAGGTACCCAGAAGCTATTCCCCTCAGGACCACTACAGCACCTGTGGTGGCAAGGGCCCTCCTGGGAATCTTCTCAAGAGTGGGCTTTCCTAAGGAGGTAGTATCAGACAGGGGTGCTAACTTCATGTCTGGGTACTTAAAAGCAATGTGGAAGGAGTGTGGAGTGACTTATAAGTTCACCACCCCCTATCACCCACAATGCAATGGTTTAGTTGAGAGATTCAACAAAACCTTGAAGGGCATTATTAAAGGGCTCCCAGAAAAGCTTAGGCGTAGATGGGACATACTCTTGCCCTGCCTTTTATTCGCATATAGGGAGGTGCCTCAGAAGGGGGTTGGTTACAGCCCTTTTGAACTTCTGTTTGGCCACCCTGTGAGGGGTCCACTGTGCTTGGTGAAGGAAGGATGGGAGTTACCTCTCAAGCCCCCAAAGCAAGATATAGTGGACTATGTACTTGGTCTCCGCTCCAGGATGGCTGAGTACATGAAAAGGCAACCAAAAACCTTGAGGCTAGCCAGGAACTTCAAAGGCCTGGCATGACCAAAGAGCTGTTCTGACTGTGTACCAGCCAGGACAGAAGGTGTGGGTGTTGGAGCCAGTGGCCCCAGCAGCTCTCCAGGACAAATGGAGTGGACCCCACACTATTGTTGAGCAGAAGGGTGAGGTCACTTACTTAGTAGACCTAGGAACACCCAGGAGTCCCCACAGGGTTCTCCATGTCAACAGGTTAAAACCATATGTGGACAGGGCAGACATGGGCTTGCTCATGGCTACTGATGAAGGGCAGGAGGAAGAGAGTGACCCACTCCCTGACCCGCTCTCACAGAACCCTGACGATGGGTCAGTTGATGGTGTAGCCTTGGCAGGCAGCCTCACTACCCAGCAACAAACTGATTGCAGGCAAGTTCTCAATCAGTTTAGACATATGTTTTCACTGACACCCAGTCAGACCACCTGGTGCACTCATGAAGTGGACACTGGGGACAGTCTGCCTATTAAAAATAAGATTTATAGGCAACCTGACCATGTCAGGGACTGTATCAGGACTGAAGTCCAGAAAATGTTGGAATTGGGAGTTATTGAACCCTCAGATAGCCCTTGGGCTAGTCCAGTGGTCCTTGTACCAAAACCTCACACCAGTGGTGGAAAAAGAGAGATGAGGTTTTGTGTGGACTACAGGGGTCTCAATGCAGTCACTAGGACTGATGCCCATCCAATACCCAGGGCAGATGAGCTCATAGATACTTTGGCCTCTGCCAAATATCTCAGCACATTTGACCTAACAGCTGGCTACTGGCAGATCAGACTAGCTGATACTGCAAAGCCCAAAACAGCATTCTCAACCCCTAGTGGGCATTATCAATTTGTGGTAATGCCCTTTGGTCTGAAGAATGCACCTGCCACTTTCCAGAGGCTGGTGAATACAGTTCTCACAGGTCTGGAAGCCTATAGTGCAGCATATCTAGATGATATTGCTGTCTTTAGCTCCACCTGGGAGGATCACCTGGTCCACCTCAGGAATGTTTTACAGGCCCTGCAAAAGGCAGGCCTGACTATCAAGGCCACTAAGTGCCAGATAGGGCAGAGTCAGGTTGTGTACCTGGGCCACCTTGTGGGTGGAGGCCAGGTTCAACCTTTGCAGAGCAAGATCCAGACAATCATGGACTGGACTGCTCCCACTACCCAGACTCAGGTGAGAGCCTTCTTAGGCCTGACTGGGTACTATAGGAGATTTGTCAAGGGGTATGGATCAATAGTGACACCCCTGAATGACTTAACTTCTAAGAAAATGCCCAAAAGGTTCAGTGGACAGTTAGCTGTCAAAAGGCATTTGATGACCTGAAGCAGGCCATGTGCACTGCTCCCATTCTACAGAGTCCTGATTACTCCAAGAAGTTCATTGTTCAAACTGATGCATCTGAATTGGGGGTAGGGGCTGTACTGTCACAATTGAATGAAGAAGGTCAGGATCAGCCAGTAGCTTTCATTAGCAGAAGGCTGACCCCTAGAGAGAAACGTTGGTCAGCCATAGAGAGGAGGCCTTTGCTGTGGTCTGGGCTCTGAAGAAGTTGAGGCCATACTTGTTTGGTACACACTTCCTGGTTCAGACAGACCATAAGCCCCTCTTATGGCTAAAACAAATGAAGGGTGAAAACCCCAAACTGCTTAGGTAGTCCATTTCCCTACAGGGGATGGGCTTTACAGTGGAACATAGACCTGGGAGTAACCATGCCAATGCAGATGGACTCTCTAGGTACTTCCACTTAGAACATGAAGACTTAACTGGGCAAGGTTAGTTTAATGTCCCTACGTTTGGGGGGTTGTGTAGGAGAGTAGGATCTGCTTCACATGGGTACCCCCACTTTTTGCTGATGCTTCACTGTTTTTCGACATTAGTCTGGCTGGGGCCCTGCTAATCAGAACCCCAGCCTAGCTGCTTCCTCTCTAAAATGGTTTCCATGTGCCTTAGGCACATCTCTGATTGGAATCTGGAGTGCCCTTATAAGTCCCTAGTATATGGTATACTATGTACCAAGGGCATAGGTACCTCAGAGGCCTACCAGGGGCTGCAGCATGTATTGTGCCACCCCTGGAAGGCCATCCAAACTGACACCACAGGTCTGCTACTGCAGCCTGGGTAAGGTGGTGCATGCACCCCTTACTGTGATATAGGTTACCTATACCACTAAATACATACACACATATAAACCTATAAGTCACTCCTAAGGCAGGCCTTATCAATCCTAAAGGCAGAGTGCATGGTTCCTATGTGAGAGGGTGCCCCTGCAGCGTTCGGAGACCCTTCTCTGATGCTGTTTGTAGTGCAGGCTGACCATATACTCTTAAGCGCATTATAACCTCGCGTTAAATGCTAACTTTGGAATGGCTGCACCTAAACATGTCGTGTTTGGTGTCAAACATCTTGGAATACTACCCCCCCGCCAATTCTGGCGGCGGGGGTAGCATTCCACCCTTCTAGAGGGAGAGACATGTTAACCCTGCCCTGGCCGGTAACTTCTTTCTAAAGCCCTGGCATCACAAAATGGATGCTGCTGCCACAGACACGAGTCTGGCCTCCTGCTGCTGGACGAAACTCCGGCAGGGGAGGCCTGGACAATAGGTTTCCTGTCCCAGGGGAGTGTGACCACCTCCCCAGACAGGATAATGTGTATTGGGGCTGGGCGGGAGCACTTTCGGGTGCTTTGAAGTCCTGCACTGGGGGCACATTTGGTGTCCCTGTGCATACCCCAGTTCAAACCGGATCAGGGCTTGCAGCCCCTGCTTTGGCGCGAACTGGACAAAGGGAAAGGGGTGTAGCCACCCCTCTGCCCTGACCCACCCATAGGTGAGGCCACAGAGTAGTCCAACCCCTATCCTTGGTATAAGTATAGGAACCCAGTCCTTAGGACTTTAGATTATCCCTGGACGAATCTCTGAAACTGAATCCTGGACCTTCGACGCTCTACTCACGATTAGAGGACAGAAGAATCTCCCTTGGGGTCAAGGAGTGACTCTCCTGCTTGGCAGGCACCAAAGAAGCATCTGTCTGGTTCGCATTTCTGAAGCTCCCGTCGGATGCCGAAGTCATCGCATCACCAGAGGTAGATTCTCAGACTTCCCCGAGGCTACCCTGAGTCCCCAGCAAAGCTGAGGCCCGTGGCTATCGTGGGTGACTTGAGACCGTGACCCCTAGACACCGAGCACATTTGCAAGTGCATCCTCTTCTGGGTCTCCCAAGAAGTCGTGCTTTGGGCTCCGAGTAGCCCTAGCCTCCAGCACCAACTGCACCGAAGATCACTGGCCCCCACTTCACGAGTGTCCTGTGAGCTAGATCCACGTGCGGCGTCACGAGGCTCCTTCGCAGTCGCTAGCCCATTGGCTAGTAGCCCTCAACGAAGGCCAATCTTTTTCTAACTTGGTATCCTGGTTGCTCCAGGCCTGCCCTCACTTACCCTCGCTGGGTGAGTTCCCTAGACCTTGCTGGTCTGCACCATCGACGATCTTCCTCTGCATCGAGACTTGCCGTTGCCAAGGCTTGTTGGGTCCAATCCGGTTGCCGATACCTCAGCACTCGACAGACATTATGTACCAGCCCGAATTCTGCTCCTGGTCGCCGACAACATCTCCTGGACCTCGTGGCTGAAGAGTCAAGACAACCATCAACGCACCTGAAGCACTCGACATCGGTGGGCATCTGTCCATCGCCTTCCTGGTCACTGGCTAGTGACCCAGACTCTGTCCCCTCTGCTTTCAGGTTCTTCAGAACTCCGATCCACTCTTGGATCCACCCGGACACTTTTCACTTGGTCGCCAGCAGCACTTTGCAGCAGATCGCCATTCAAATCGACGACGAAACCCGACCCCGAAAGGCACCTATGCACCCGGCTTCCCTGGGTGAGGTAACATGAGTACTCCGGTGCTCCCGTGGGTAGAGACTCTTCAAAGTCCTAGATCTCAAAGGGTTTGGTCCAAGTCCTCTTTTAAGTGTCCCTTTTCTCTAATTTCCCGATCACGACTTTCTCCATAGAAGTCAACGGCGTATCGCGGTTGTGTATTTACACTGCACGCGTCTCCCGTGGGTCCCCTGTGTCACTACCTTGGGTGGTTCCTTGTGGTCCAAGCACTTCTAGAGGCTCTAGGCCTAGGGTCTAGTTCAGTCGTGGTTCTTATACCACTTTATTGGTATATGGTTTGGTACGCCCCTAGGGCCCAAACGTGTATTTGTGCTATTACTGTGTTTAAATAACTTCTAACTTATGTACTTCGAACTCTAGCCTCATAAAGAGACTAGAGGGGTGTGTTTAGCAATAAATACATATATTTTGAATATATACCTGGTGTGGTGCTCTTTCATTTGATCACTCAAGAGATTATAGACTGGTAAAACAAGCTGCTTTACATTCCTTTAAGACTTAGCCTGAAGGCTGCTCTCCATAGCTACCACTAGGATAGCTTTCCAATAAGGTTGTCTTTAACCTATCTCCAATAAGGGGTTGTTTGGACTGGTGCAAGGTGCCCACTATAATTAGTGGACAGCATATACCAGGC